>JALPVH010000099.1:0-176385 GCA_023242295.1 Diaporthe ilicicola | reverse complement strand
TTAAATATTAATATTTAAAATAAAATAAATAATATATTTATTTTAATAAGTTATAAATTATTCTTTCTTTTTTAAATATAAGGTTAAAAGTTTTATAATTATATTTCTTTTTAAATTAAATTCTATTTAATTATATTATATTTTTATAATTAAGCTTTATTTCTTTAATTTATATAAATAAAAGGTAAATTATTTTAAAGAAATATATTAAATAATTAACCTCTCTTTTTCCTTTTAATTTATTATTAATCTTTAATTTATAAGTAATAAACTTCTTTATTTCTTTAAAATAAACTTTATATATTTTTAAAATCCCTTTTAAATATAAGGTGAAAAGACTTATAATTATATTTATTTTAAACTAAATCTTATTTAATTATATTATATTTCTATAATTAGGCTTTATTTCTTTAATTTATTTAAAGGAAAGGTAAACCTTTTTAAAAAAGTATATTAAATAATTAATCTTTCTTTTTCTCTTTAACTTATTTCCCTTTAACTTATTATAAATCCTTACTTTATAAGTAATAAACTTTTTTATTTCTTTTAAATAAACCTTATATATCTTAAAAGTAATAATAAATATATCGATTTATTAAAATAAAAAAAGGTTTTTATTTTTATATTTTTTTACTTTAATAAGAAAATCTTTTATTTAAGTAAAGATTTACTTATTATAAATAAAGTTTATTTTTATAGCTATAAAGCTATTAAATCTATATATTTAGATAATGGAATATAATAGCTTTATTTAAGTTTTAAGTATATATATTAATTTAAGCTTAAGTTTTAACTAGTAATTATCTCGGTTTTAATAGCGTAGTAAGCTAAATAATTACTTTTAAATAGTTTAATAATATAGCGAAATAAAATTATAATAAATATATATTTAAGTAAAGCTAAAACCTTAATTAAAGTAATAATAGCTTTTTAATATCGCTTATTTTAAGTAACTTATATTTAAAAGCTTAAGTTATATAGTAATAATACTTTTATATAATGCTTAATAATATTAAATTATCTTATAGCTTATAATAACTTTAACCTTAATAGGTTAATAGCTTATTAAAAGTACCGGTGTAAATAAATTAGATATAGCTTAATGCTATATCTATTAATATAAAATAGCGGCTTTTAATTATAAATAAACTTATAAAAGATTAATAAGTTATTATAAAAAGTTTTATATAATAAAACTTATTATATTAATCTTAAAAGATATATTATACTTTATTTTTTTTAAATACTTATTATTATTTTAGCTTAATAAAGAAATTTAAATAAATAAAATAGCTGATATATCTTTAAAATAATAAAAATAAAAATATTAATTTCTTTTAAATATAAGGTTAAAAGATTTATAATTATATATTTTTAATTTTTTTTTAAGTATAAGGTTAAAAAACTTATAATTATATTTTTTTAAACTAAATTCTATTTAATTATATTATGTTTTTATAATTAAGCTTTATTTCTTTAATTTATTTAAATAAAAGGTAAACCTTTTTAAAAAAGTATATTAAATAATTAACTTTCTTTTTTCTATTTAGCTTATTTATCTTTATTTTATAAGCGATAAACTTTTCTATTTCTTTAAAATAAACTTTATATATTTTTAAGGTAATAATAAATATATCGATTTACTTAAATAAAAAAGGTTTTTTATCTTTATACTTCTTTATTTTAATAAAAAAACTTTTTATTTAAATAAAAATTTATTTATTATAAATAAAGTTTATTTCTATAGCTATAAAGCTATTAAATCTATATATTTAAATATTATACTTAATAATAGAATATAATAGCTTTATTTAAGTTTTAAGCGTGTATAAGTAATAGTTTAAGCTTAATTAATAGTTATCTCGGTTTTAGTGGGCTAAATAATTACTTTTAAGTGGTTTTATAAAAAAGGTTATAATAGGTATATATTTAAGTAGAGCTAAAACCTTAATTAAAGTAATAGCGGCTTTTTAATATCGCTTATTTCGAGTAACTTATATTTAAAGGCTTAAGTTATATAACAATAGCACTTTTATATAATGCTTAATAGTATTAAATTAGGTTACTTATAGCCTATAATAGCTTTAACCTTAATAGGTTAATAGCTTATTAAAAGCACTAGTATAAATAAGTGCGGCTTAACGCTATAATTATTAGCGCAGAATAATAGCTTTTAATTATAAATAGGCTTATAAAAAATTAATAAATTATTATAAAAAGTTTTATATAATAAAACTTATTATATTAATTTAAAAGATATATTATATTTTATCTTTTTTAAATACTTATTATTATTTTAATTTAATAAAGAAACTTAAATAAATAAAATAGTTAATATATTTTTAATTAAATTTTATTTAATTATATTACGTTTTTATAATTAAGCTTTATTTCTTTAATTTATATAAATAAAAGATAAACTATTTTAAAGAAGTATATTAAATATTTATTTAACCTTTTATTTTATTTTTAATTTATAAATAATAATTTTTTTTATTTCTTTAAAATAAACTTTATTAACTATTTTATTTATTTAAATTTCCCTATTAAGTTAAAATAATAATAAATATTTAAAAAAGATAAAGTATAATATATCTTTTAAAATTAATATAATAGATTTTATTATATAAAACTTTTTATAATAACTTATTAATCTTTTATAAGCTTATTTATAATTAAAAGCCGTTATTTTATATTAATAGCTATAATATTAAGTTATACTTAATTTAGTTACGTTAATATTTTTAATAAGCTATTAACTTATTAAAGTTAAAGCTATTATAGGTTATAAGTAACCTAGTTTAATATTATTAAACATTACTAGTATTAATATATAAAAATATTATTATTATATAACTTAAGCCTTTAAGTTATTTAAAATAAGTAATATTAAAAAGCCGCTATTATTTTAAATATTTTATAAGATATATATAGATTTTAACTTTACTTAAATATATATTTACTTAGCGAAACTAAGTAATTATTATAACTTTATTTTATAAGATTATTTAAAAGTAATTATTTAGCTAAAATCGAGATAACTATTAATTAAGCTTAAATTAATATTTATATATATTTAAAACTTAAATAAGGCTATTATATTTTATTATTTAAATATATAAATTTAATAGCTTTATTATAAATAGCGATAAAAATAAACTTTATTTATAATAAGTAAATTTTTATTTAAATAAAAGGTTTTTTTATTAAAGTAAAGAAATATAAATATAAAAACCTTTTTTTATTTAAATAAATTAATATATTTATTATTACTTTAAAGATATATAAAGTTTATTTTAAAAAAATAAAAAAGTTTATCGCCTATAAAGTAAAGATAAATAATAAGCTAAATAGAAAAAGAACGGTTAATTATTTAATAAGCTTTTTTAAAAAAAATTACCTTTTATTTAAATAAATAAAGTGTAATTATAGAAATATAATATAATTAAATAAAATTTAATTTATAAAAATATAATTAAAGGTCTTTTAACTTTATACTTAAAAGGGAAATTAATAAATTATTATAAAAAGTTTTATATAATAAAACTTAATATATTAATTTTAAAAAATATATTATATTTTATTCTTTTTTAATATTTATTAATATTTTAGCTTAATAAAGAAACTTAAAAAAAAAGAATTAATACTTTTAACTTAAATACCTTTATAATAAAACTTTTAAAATTAATATAAAAATAAGTAATAAATAGCTATAAATAACTTTATCTTTTTAATATATAGTTTAAATAATTTATAATAAAACTAGTAAAGAAAAAAGTAAATATATTAAAAAATAATAAGGTATACTATAATTTATATATAGCAGATATATTACGTCACTAGCGTGTTTTTAAAACAATTAATTATATATAGGAGTACTAACGTTGTTAAAGACCTGGTACTAGACCTGGCGCACCCCTTCAAGCATTACAAGCCCATCGAGCCATACTTGCAAAAGGATACAACAGCACCCGATATAGAATCAAGTTTCTTTTTGGTCGAGGTGCTATGCCGTCAGACGCAGAGGTTTCTATACCGTCCAAGACCTTAGAAGAGAGTATCTCTGGTATAGCATCAACAGGCAGCTCATGACAGTGTGTTGCCCTCTCCTGCCACCAATCCTCTTGCTGCGCCTCCTCGTTCACCGTACTCTGTTGATCTATTGAATCGCCAGAGCGTTAGTTTCGCCGAAAGAAGCCAGAATACTGGAAATAGCCCTGGGCGGATCGAGCTTCCTTATTTGTCGGGATTTTTGTGGCTTAGAACCGGCCGAATGTGTACGCCAAAGGGCTTGTCTGTCCACACATTTCTTTGACGATATTGATGCCCGACTGCCCTGATTTGTGCGCCTTGAAACCTCATGGACCCAATGCGGCCGCCAATTTTGCGGGAAAGTGTGAGTGGTGACGTCCAGTCGACGGGGCTGAGCTTTGATCGACCAAGTCGACAGCCTGAGCGGTAGACCGATGTACCATCAAAGTGCACTTTTCCACCTTAGCTCCCGCGAAGCCCCGAGGCTGAGGAAATCTTCTCGAAGCCCAATGTCGTACAGGAGGATTCATTTGGCGGTGAGCAATGTGACTGTGCTCCGAAGTTCGGGTTGAAGGCTCAGCCGCCAGTAGCCTCCATGTTCATGCAGTTTGGACCCCCTCTTGATCGTCATTTGCTGTATGCAGTGTCCATCTGGCGAAATGAAGCACACTCAAGAGTCCGTCGCGCTGTCACGGGATTGGGTGTGCGGACATACAGCCTCGTGTAGAATGAGTTCCCTCCCCGTCCCAGCCCAACGACTCCCAACACCAGGCCCCGGTCGCCTCATTATTCTTGAATGAAATCGACGACAGCCCTCACTTAATCGATATTGGGCGTCTAGAGTGTGACACAGCAGGAACATCAGAACGCGGAAGGCGAGGGACGAGAGGCATGGGCCATCGATATCGAAATGCAATGTCCAGTGTGTCCCAAAGGAACCAATCGCCAGTCTATATACACAGCCCAGACGCCGAAATATGCATGAGCGGTTCCGTGCAGTTATTTTACAGCTTCCCAATCCGTGTCATGCGGTGCGAGGTGGATTCGCCCGACTGTCGAGGCCCATCCAGCGTCCCATCACCACAGCCTTCTTCTGGTATGCTGGCACCCTGCAGTGATGGGCTCATCCTACACTACCACCACCCCTTTTTCTTAGGCTGCTCTGCCTCTTTTGATTGTGGTTGTTGTGCTGTTGAAGCTTCGATGCCGAGGCGGTCGAGGGGCCCTCCGCTGCGCTGTGTCTCCTTCTCCTTTTCGAACGCCTCGCGCGCCTTTCTGAGCATATCCTGCTTGTCCTCAAGCGTGCGCGGTGCTTCGCTGCCCTCCGTCGCATTCTGGCTCGATTTCTTCGAAGAGAACCATCCAAAGAGCCCAGACGACTTAGTCTCGCCTGATGCTGCGTCCCCCGCCCCCGACGCTTCTCGGGTTTGTGCCGACACCTCCTCGTTCCTCGTGATCGGCTTCGGTGAGCTCAATATGCTGGGCAACTTGAACTCGCCTCCCGCGCGGGCGTTGGCCTCCTCTACCAGCGAGATCTGCTCGTCCGACGCGTCGCCCCTCATGTACGCCAGCCGTGCTGCCTCCAGACTGTCGGCCGACATTCTCTGCTGAGCTTCGAGGAACTCGGCCTTGCGCTTGCGGTTGTACCGGAGCATGTCGTATGCGGTGTATGCTGTCATGACGCCGGCGACGGCTGTTCGAGGTAGCGAGCAAGGTTAGCGTTGAGACGTCCGTAGAGGGGGAGCAGCCGTGGAGGTCCAGCAGTGCGTACCCGTCAGCCCCACCAGGCTTATCACCGTGATCTTGTGCGCCGAGTCGAAGAAGGGCCGCGACTTTGCGATCAGCAGGTCGAACCGCGATACCTGGGCCGTCTTGGCCCTCTCGTGCGCCGCTCGTAATCGTGCCACTCGCTGCTCGGGGGTCTCTGAGTTCGGCGTCGACGCTCGCGCGGCTGCGACTGGTTTCCTGGGCCCTCCTGCCCCGGGCAGCGGCGCGGACCGCGCTTTGGACGATGCGTGGGGTGTCGTCGCTGTGAACCGAGTCGCCGAGGAGGCGCTCCGCTCTCCGTCCTTGGCTGCCATTGCGTGGTTGTGCTTTACTCTCGACGGGAGATTTACTACGTGGGCATGGAATTGACGACGGGAGAACAAATCGAGAAGCAGGCTTGAGAGTGTGGAGCTGTTCGCTTGTGAGACAGCCGGGAGCTCTGCCAGAGCTCTATGATGCGATGCCTGGTGAGATTTTCGTTCGGGGTAGATACCTAGGCCGGGGAGCCCCAGCGCCTAGGGCGCCGGCCGGCAGGCAGGCAGGCAGGCAGGCAGGCAGTCAAGCAAGCTTCCCAAACGGGATAAGGCGGTCAGAATTCGGACGCGTTTCTGGCAGAATCTGGTCCCTAGGAATATATAAACCAGCGCCACCTCGTTGCCCTTTCCTGACCTTTCTCCCTTCCCCTTCCTATACTTACCTAGTGAGCACCCACTCCCTACGTATGATGAAAAAGTTCAACGAAATTTGCTAACATACCTCTAGGTCTGAATTGCGATGGATCAAGAATCATTGCAATTGGATTGGAAAGCCTGCATAGCACATCGTGGCGCTGACCGGTCTGGTTTGCCCTTCGGGGAGAACCTGGGCGGAATTTTTGATTTTTACAAATCGTTCTTTTCATTGAGATCGTTGCCTTGCGCAGCGACTTGAGGAAGAAACACGGACGATCGCTGACACTCTCGCCTTTGCTCCTGGAGAACTGCGGTCGACGCTGCTGATCCAGCTTCAGAGTCGGCCTTACTTTACTTCAGCCGTAGCTCCATCAACGCGGTATACAGTCTTCTTTATTCCTCCCATTTGTTTGCCTTCAGCTGGATCTTGGAAAGATCGTAGACCTGGTCGTGTCCCATCACCATGTCTTCCGACCTGAGCTTCGACTCACCACTCCCCAAGTATCTAAGCACCAACAGGACTACCTTTGTAAATCTAGCATTATCAGTCTGCAATGATCGCCATGACAAACCGCGCCTTCACCCAGACAGGCCTTCACGCTCGAGCTTGCCCACCGGACTCCATGGCTGGAGACGACATGGTGCATTTTAAGGGTGTTGTCACCTAGACATAGCTTGGTTGTTGCATTTGATACCAGAATGCTGAGTTTGGGTGCAAATTTTCGGGGAGAACTGCTGCCTGGAAATGCCCAGCTTATGGTGAACTGCTCGGGGAGGCGCCTACTGAAACGGCAACGTTGAGAAAAAAACATTACAATACTCGGTTCTGAAGAAGCTGGCGAGCAGGTCTTCCAAGATAGGTTCATACCTCAATGCTTTCCTGATGTCGCACCAGGCAAGCTTGGTGAGTGGTCACTTCATCGCCGAGCTGTGGGATTACAACCAGTGCTGGACGTTTACACTGCATCTTACCACTCCCGCACTATGATGTTGCCTGGGTGAAGGATCTATCAGCTTCACTTGACCTCAAAGAGGAGGCCAAACTGGGAGAGACAAGTAAGGAAGCAAGAGGCTAAGCTCTACTGGTTGTCTACAGCTTGGACAGAAGTCACTGTCCAGCAGGATGAGAGGTAACGATGTCGACGCATGGGACTTTATAAAGGGTAACTGCGACGACCTACAAGGCGAAATTCCAGTAGGTAATGACAAGTCGACATTACATTGTAAATACTATATGTCATTGATGTATGTCTTCTGAAATCGTCATCCAAAACAGGATTCATCTCATGGCGAGATGTTCTGACCTCCAACTCGGCTTTTAGTCCTCGTCCTTGTTCTCGGCGCCAGCCTCATCCTCGGCAGCTGCATCGCCCTCAGCGGCAGCTCCATCCTGCGCGTTCTCGCCCTCCGCATTGGCCTCGTTCTCGGCAGCAGTGGCGGCCCCTGCGTTTTTGTCTTGCGCTTTGGCATTGGCAGCTGCAGCTGCGCAGTCCTGGGCGTTCTAATCTTGAGCGGCGGCCTCGTCATCAGCAGCGGCAGAATCCCCAGCGGCGGCACCTCCGGCAGCATCCTTGGACTGGTCAAGAACAGCGGATGCCTGATCGGCAAGGGCGTCGTCCTTGGCCACCCCGGAAGCATCGGGGTTGTCGGTGGACGCGTCGAACTGGATGTCGGCCGAAGAGGCGCCGGCCTCGGCGGCGTCATCGGCGATGTTTTTGTCCAGCTTGGCCTGCTCCTCGGCCATCTCGGCGGCGACGTGCTGGCCCTGCGCCTGTTCGACGGCCAGCTTCATCATGGTGGCCGTCAGCTTGAGAACCTTGTTCTTTGTCTTGCCGCGGCCGAGGGCCAGCGCGTCCTCACTCATTACTCCCAGGAGTCATTGCGGCAGGCCACAAAAGATCTGAGATTTGGAGTGAGAGCGGCAGTTGTGTGGCCGAGGTGTTACCGTAGAAGCTTGATGGTAAGTGCGAGGCTTGAATTCTAAGCCGTCCAGGGCCGGGAGCCCAAGGACGACACCTGCGGGTGCTGACTGACCTAGAAAGCTGCACCAACCTGCACTGGCGACAGAAGCAGCTACAGGCATCTACCAGCTGCAGTCACCCATCAGCAACACAACAGGTAGTTCGTTGCGTGCATCCGTTTTTTTATTTCCAATTCCATCGGTCGTGTCGACACTCTACGCGATGAGGTGAGAGGTCTATATCATCCACCCTCCTCGCCGTCCAGCCAAAACAGCCTCGAGAAGTCGGGCTCCCGGATCGACAGACAGATGTGCTCATCAATGTGAACCTTCATTCGAATTGACGCTGGTAGGCAAAGGTCTGGTGCCTCCGTTTGATTTGGTTCGGACCGTGACCCAGACTTCAAAGGCTCTAGTTCTGGTGCTGGCTCTAGGTTTGGCTCACAAACAAGGGAGGTTGCCATCGGTTCCATTCTTTTCGCAGGATTGACCGATCTTGGGTGCCGTCGGAGCAAAAACACAACCCCACAAGATCCACCAATATCCACCCGCCCTGCCACCCACCGTGCGTCCCATACCCCCGGGCCTTGGCCTTGGAAGCTCCCTTTCCCGTCGTCTCTGCCGGTTTGATCGCAGGGTTACTATTTGGTGTATGATAGACACACAACCCCCGGCCATAATCGACACAACAGCAGCCCGGGCGGTGAGCAGGACAGGATGACCCCAGACGACATCGAGGAGCTGTTCAAGCGCCCCGACGACGGCGTGGTGGTGATGGTGCAGGATGCTGGTGGCGACGAGGACGATGAGGGCGAGCCCGCCCTGACCGAGGACGAGAATAGCTACAGGGTTGCCAGCCTCAAGGACGTCTTTCAGGAGGCTCAGAGTGCTTGGGACAGCGGATCCGAGCAACTCGACAGCATTGCCGAGAAGCTTGGTGATGGGAGCCGGCGGTGTGAGTGGCATCGGGCAGCTTTCCTCATGCTGCGGCTCTGCCGAGCAAGCAAAATGAAACATGGTTGAACTCTCATCACAATAGTTACAAATGCTAATTTATGTATTTACTTGCAGCTCTATGGCGACTGCCAATTGGCGCATCAGGTCTCCTGGAGTTCTTCCTTGGCATCCTTCCCACGCCTGACTTGAGGCCACGCCTCAGAATTCACTCTCTTCGCTTGATTGGCAACTCATGTGCAGACACAGGTGAGCATCCTCACCACCCCTCTTAGCTGCAGTCGACAAGATGCTCACCATCAAACGCCAGACGAGAATAGAGCCCGCGTCGTGTCGGGCGGTCATATCAATGCCATCATAGACCTTCTTCAACATGACTCCTTGCTACCATACGTTGTTACTGTTTTGTATAATGTCTTAGTTGACTATGGTGAGTAAATATTCCCAGTCGGCCACCAAACAAGAACATAAGGACGCTGGACTGATCTACTGTCCAGAACCAGTCCAGCTGCAGGCCTGTGAGGCCGGTCTCAGCCAACGACTGACTGACCTCCTCAGCGGGCCTCGGCTGGAGAACTCACGTCCCTTGATCGGCCTGATATGCAAGATACTCGCCCTCCTTATCACACAGGAGGCCGAGGTCCGCACCGGATCCCCAACGACGCCCCGGGTCCTGCTCAGCATCGTCACCGATCAGGAACATCCCGTCGACGTCGAGGACTTCAGCGCCCTCACCTCTGTGGCGCTGGCCTATCTGACCCACGAGGCATTCCAGGCGGCCAACCTCCCCACCGTCCCGCTCCTCCTGGAAGCTTTCTCCATGTCCCACACAGCCTTCGACCCGTCCGACGCGGCCGCCGACCCCGAAGTCGCCGCGCAGCTGAGGCAGGTTCGCACCGCGTTCGTGCCGGTGCTCGCCGACATGTCGGCGTTGCCAGACTTCATCCCCATCACGCCCGCCTCCACGGGTGACAACAGCCAGGGAGCGCTCTTCCTACAGAATCCCGTCCTCCAAACCCTACAGGGCTGGCTGCGCGGCCCTCCCGAGCAAGCCACCCTGCAGTCGGCGGCGTGCCTGGCGCTGGGCAACGTGGCGCGAAGCGACGCCACGTGCGAGGCCCTCGTCGGCGGCGCGGCCGTCCACCAGCCTCTCATTGATCTGCTCGCGCGGTGCACGAGCGGCGGGACAGCAGCAGCAGCAGCAGCAGCATCACCATCAAGAACAACCGCAACCCCACCGCCCAACACACAGCTCACGCACGCGGTGGTCAGCTTCCTCAAGAACCTCGCCATCCCGGCCGCCAACAAGCCCGCGCTGGGCGGCCTGCTCGAGCCGCACCTGCTGCCCCGGCTGTGGTCCACGTGGGGCGACACGCAGGCGCAGTCACAGTTCGCATCCGTGTCGCTGGGGCGGCTGCTGCTGGTGGGCTGCCCGGCGAACGTGGGGAGGATAACCGCGCCGCTGGGTGACCGGAGCCCGGGCGAGCAGCACGACAAGACCCAGACGAGCCTGCACGTTCTGACGGGTCTCTTCGAGCGCAGCGACACCGAGCCGACCAAGACGGAGGTCGCACGCGCCGTGGCGGCCGTGTGTCGGGTCCTGCACTCGGCGCCGGTGCAATCCGTCCTGTCGGAGAAGTGGGAACAACCGTCTGCTTCTTCGAACGACCCCACCACCACCACCACCACCACCACCACAAGCACAAGCACAGAAGACCCCTCCTCCGTAACAGCAGAAACCCGCCGCGCACAATTCTACGCCGCGCACCCCATCCTCCCAACTACGCTATCCTTCCTCCTCACGCAGACCCGCTTCCCGGCCCTGCGGTCCGAGACATGGTTCGTACTCGCGCTGACAAGCCGGCGCTCCCGCTCGGGCGCGCGCCTGGCACTCGCCGCGCTGGGGCCGGCGGGGGCGTGCCGCGCGCTGGTCGAGGCCGTCACGGGGCGACAAGACATCTCGGACGGCGACGACCTGCTGCTCGCGGCGTCGTCCGGCGCCGGCGCCGGCGCCGGCGCAGTGGTGGACGTGCTCAGCAACAGCACCGGCGGCGCGGCCGGGGCCCAGCAGGAGCAGGACGGAACAGCCACGATCGGCATGGAGGGCCTCGGGCTCGGGGAGCTGCGGCCGCGGCAGGTCGACCCTGCGGCGCGCGCGGGCATGGCGCGCATCGACCGCGAGAACGGGCTGTGTCTTGTTGCCCAGCTGGTGCGGGACTGGGCGGGCGAGCTGGACCCGGCGAGGAAGGAGATCTACGAGCGGCTGCTGGTGACGGGCGGGGAGCTGATTCTGAACTCTAGAGGCGAGGCTGCGAGCGTTTGAGCGTCGGCAGCATTGGGGTCAGGAAGCTACAGTTTGGGCCGGATCGTCTGATATATGAAACTATAGAAATGGGTGGTTCAATGTACGTCGCGTCGCAGAATACAGACCTCACGGTTTACGGCTATGGGCACGCATCTTTTTACACTCGAACTTCATGTATTCACAAGCTTTCATTCCTGCATGGCTCCGACGCGGCTTACGTTGACCTGCTGTTTGGGCTCTGGTATCTGGGGGTATTCCATCGAAGCCGAGGATCACGTCTTTTATTTTCCGGTTTCCACTTGCATCGTGGATCCAGTGAAAGAATTTTGTATCATGACCAGTCCTCTCCCGTAGCAGCAATGCAACCTTGACGCAGAAACCCAGACCAACCGAAAGACCAGAGACAGAGTACCAGTTGCGTGTAAAAAACCTGCTCAACCCGCCGGAACACCATCCAAGAAAACAAGCGACGATTTGGTTGCTTATTTCTTCTTCTCGGCCTCGGCCTCGGCGGCCTCCTTGGCACGCTTCTCGCGGGAACCGGCGTTGCGCTTGTTGGCACGCTCGTCGCGCAGCTTGCGGAAGGCACCACCCTCGATGGGGGCGGGGAAGTCGGCCTTCTTGACCTCCTTGATGGTGGTGTCGGCGTGGATGATGGGGAAGGCGGCGGAGGTGACGGGGACGGCCGAGGAGACAGCCTTGAGCTCCTCCTTGGAAGAGTCACCCTTCTTGGGCTTGTTGCTCTTCTTGGGGAACAGGATCAGGCGCTCGGTGTAAGCCTTGAGGCGCTGAACGTTGGTGGCCAGGGACTCCTCAGAGACGTTCTGGCGACGAGCATCGATGGCGATACCGATGGTAGGGGCGTACTGGCGGGAGATACCAGCGGCCTAGGTAGTCTTGTTAGAACTTCGATCTACGCAAGCAACCTGCCACAGCGGGCGCATATCGTGGACCAAGTCGCACACAATATGGCTCGCAGGGCTGTCGGTCGTCTTTTCGCAGGTTGCGGGATCATATATACCTTCAGCTCAGCCAGGGTGAAACCACGGCCGGCACGGACACGGCGGTTGTACTTGATGGTAGGGCATCGGACAACGGGTCGCAGCTTGTCGATGGGACGGGGAGCGACGGCAGCAGCCTTGGCCTGACGGGCATTTCTGCGGGAGACCTTCTTGCCGGGCTATAAATGGTTCACCTGTCAGATCGAGTTCAAGCACGCTAGCGATGTGTAATCGAGTAGTAGAGCGGGTCGTATTTGCACGCCTCTCGTCCATCGCCGGGAGTCGGGATTTGTTCACGGGGAGCGTACCTGGTCGAAGTGAGTTCGGACCCGACGTTGCCAATCCTTGCGGAAGTCTGGGAGAGTAAAGTCAGTATTGATTTCGTCCGGCGGACATGCTCTCGACTGTAGTTGCAACCGCAGAGAGAGAGATCGAGGGATTGGGAGGAGGGCAAAAATACTAACGGTTCTTGACAATGGTCTGGTTGTGCTTGATCGCCTGTATGAGAAATCAAAGGGTCAGTATTCTGACTCAATTGACGTCGACAGGATATATCCCCATGAAGGGGAGATCATTGCTGCTCACCATTTTGATGGTTCGCGCACAACAGCTGGTCTTGTTGTTTGTCGGGTTGTGGTTGTCGTCGTCAAGAGAGCTTACCTGCTGCGATCAGGACGGAGAAATTTCATCAAGGCAAATTCGAGATTTGTGGTTTCGGTGGGAACCGAGCTGATTGGTCGATGAGACCCACTAATTGCTGCCTTGATTTCGCGGCAGGAATTTTCGATGGTGGGGACCTGCCGAGGGGTAGGGGAATGTGGAGTACGGAGTATACGCAGCTGGCACCAGCTGTCACCCGGAATTGACGCCTGCAACCGTAGAAGTCGACATCAACCTCCCCCTACCCAAACATAGACTATCGTATGCAGGACTCATTTTCGACATCAGTCTAATTGCAAGAACCGTAGACCATATTTCATAAGGCAGTATATTCCATTGAGTGACATCGTTCTTTACTGCTTCGAATTCTATTTCTACCAAGGCTTCACCATGCCGCTCAGCGTCACATCGAACGGCCTTCAATTCTCCCTGGAGGAAAAACGAAATGTTCACTCGGAGCAACAAGTACACAAAATGCCGGGTAAGCTTCAAATCTTTGATTTGAAGTATGATTGAGTGGTAATCAAGTGCGAAATCCATCGCTCCCATTCTTAATCAGCAGATCGGCAAGTGCAATCCTCTCCGGGTGTAAGAACAAGGGCGCAGAGAGAAGCATTGACGGAAGGGCGTCCACGGAAAGGAACTTATATCAAAATAGCTGAGCCGTCCTGGTTCATAAACAACCTCAAAACAAACAATATTCACAAAATTAGGTGTAGTCACCAATACCCGAGTAAACAGCATCTTGTCCAAGCACTCCTAATCTCAACCGCCCCGTCCCCCCCCCCCTTCTCACAATGCCCATCAAAGCAGTCCTCTTCGACTTCATGGGAACCTGCCTGGACTGGCACACCCCAATAACCGCCTCCCTACCATCATCCCTTTCGGAGGAAACCCGCTCCCAGCTCGCCCTGTCCTGGCGCCAGGCCTACTTCGACCACAACGCCCGCCGCCTCGCAAGCGGCCTGCCCCCAGAGGACATCGACACCTCGCACCGCGCCACCCTGGCCGCCCTGCTCGCCACCTCCCCGCCGGAGATCCAGGCCGCGTTCACCAAAGACCCGGCCGCCGTGGACGCCTGCATCGCGGCGTGGCACAGCCAGCCCGCATGGCCCGACGTGGGGCCCGCGCTCGAGGCCCTGCGGCGCACCGCCGCGGCCGGTGGTGGTGGTGTTGGTGTTGGTGTTGGCGGTGGGCTGGACATCCTCGTCCACGCAAACGGCACCACCCGCCTGCAGCTGGACCTGACCCGCTCGTCGGGCCTGCGCTTCGACTGCCTGCTGTCCAGCGAGCTGCTGCGCGTGTACAAGCCCGCGGCCGAGAGCTACCGCCGCGCGCTGGAGCTGCTGCGGTGCGAGCCTGGGGAGTGCGTCATGGTTGCTGCGCATGCGTGAGGAATTTCTTTTTCTTGCCTCTGTGCTGTTCCGCTTTTTGAAATTGTGTGGAAGGCCGGGCAGGCCGGTGGGCCGGGGGGGGGGTGTTATTTCTTGCTGCTCTGCTTTCTTTGCTTTGCTGTAAATTTGCTGACCCTCGTTGCTGGTGATAGGTATGATACCCGTGGAGCCAAGGCGGTGGGCATGAAGACTGTGTATGTGTACCGCTGGACCGACGACATAAACGAGGACCAGGCAGCTGTTAGACAGGAGAACGATGCGTATTTGGAGAGCATGGACCAGCTTGCTGAGACCGTGGCGCAGTTGGGCTGAGCTGATGCAGTGTCATTCATTCATCGTTTGTTGTAGCCGTGTCAGGTGTAGTCTTGTGGTGCGGGTGAGTCGCTGGTTGTATGAGAACCACGGCCCACTGCTGCTGGAGTGGTCCCGTTGGGCTGTGAGTGAGTAATTGTAGTAGGCCATGTCCCGGTACATGTCAGCGACAGGCAATCCGAGCACATGTGAAGACGTAGAGATCAGATTCTCATTTTGGTTGGGTATTATCATTATTAGGTCAGTAGGTTCTCCAACCGACACAATCGCTCGCTCCCAAGCGAGGAAGTCCACCTCATGAGAAGCAAAGGCTGCCACACATCCCCAGCACATGCAACAGGTGTCCTTCATGTCTCTTTCGTGATGAGCAAGAGGAGTGAGCAGGCTGTAGAGCTCACCTCCGCGTGTCGTTTCCCAAGGTCGTGATCCAGTTTCATATATACATCATGCATTTGTTGTGGCGGCCGTCGTCCACGCGCCGCTCAGCAGGTATCAAAAAAACAACACTTCCCCGCGCACACGGGCGCCCTTGCAAAACGCCTCGACTCCACTGCCAATGAAGCATTGTCCAACAGGTATCCATGCATATGCCCTTTGAACCGGTGAAGGAAAATTAGGAAGACAAAGAAGAAAGAATGAAAAGAAACTACTGGAATCGAAAAGAAGCATCGTCCCTAAAAGCTCTTCTCTCTCACTCAGTGGTTGCGATCAACGATCAAGTCGTCCACCCAGCCTAGCCGATCTCGATTCTCATCACAGACCCTGGCAAACTCGAGCAAGAGCCTCCACACATACAGCAGCATGTCCTCTCTCCTGAGCACCATCTCGCTCCAGCTCTTGCCCGTCTCGGCGATCATCCTCGCGGCGGCGTCACCCTTCTCGTCGCGGGTAAAGTAGTCGATGATGCCGTACATGTCCTGCAGCGTGTTGTCCATGGGCGCGAAGTGCAGCCACGGCTGGAGTCGGTCGTCGTGCCACTCGGCGTAGACGGTGCTCTTGATTGGCAAGGAGCTGCTGAGAAGCAGCCCGCGGTAGCGCGCGCTGAACGAGTTGCCGTCAACGTCAGGCATGAACTTGTTGACGTACTGCTCGGCCATGGGCTTGGATTCGACCTCGTGGAAATACGGCGCCAGGTACGAGCAGTTGGAGTCCCGCGGGTAGCAGATGAGGTGGTTGAAGCCTGCGTCTGCGTGCTCCGATAGCCACTGTCCCATCGTGCCCTCGCGCCGCCGAGGGAAGTCGTACGTGTGCAGCGGAGGCATGTCGAAGGTCATAGCCCTCACGCCGTTGCGCTCAAGGTTGGACACCGTGGTGCCGTTGAGCATCTCGATGAGTCGTAGGCGCTGAAAGTGCATCCAGTTGCTCTCCTTATGTCGGCCCCCACTTGCTACGCCACGCCAGGATATGCTGGTGGTTTTGTGTTCCCAGGAAGGGCCGTGGGATGCGCCGCCGGAGTAGAAGGGGTCCCCTGTGAGGTACATGGCGCCTGGGATGAGGATCTCGTTGTTCATGGGCAGCTTGCTCCCGCCGAAGAGTGGGATGAGCTCCTTGGTCGTGGAGAGGCTGATCGGCTCGATGAATGTGCCGTGTAGAGCGCGGAGATGAGGCTGGAGACAAGGGTCGGAGGCGGCAGAGAAATTTTTGACGTAACCATTCTCGCTGTAATCCGGAGCCCAGTCCTCAGGAAACGCAGGTGGCAATGAGAAATCGGTCAGTGCGCTGACATTGCGACTTGGTGAGTCCGGTGAGCAGGTTACTCTTGCCAAGTCCCAGTACCTCGGGGAGTCGTTTGTGATCCACTGTGGCTGGTAGGCATGAAGTTCTTTGTCAATATGCATCCAAGACAGCCCCTTGTAGTCCTTGATGACATCCTCGACGGGAATGACCTTTCTCCAGATTCTTGCCTTCTCCACCAGGTCGTTAATCTCCTCCCAGGGGACCAGTATCCGGCTCTCATCCTTGTAGTTGATGGGCATGTCGACCTCTGGCAGGAACTGTTCGACCTCACTGACCAAGTCCGTCCAGAGCTGCAACCAGGGCACCCTGCCTTCGACATCCCCGATGGGCATGGCCTTTCCGTCCCTCACACGCACGACATGCTCCGAGGTAGCAGCCCTACGCGCCGTATCCTTGGCGTCAAGGCCCCAGAAGGGCTGCAGGTCATGGTAGATGCGGTCAAAGAACTTCTCCACGAGGACGGCATCATGCTTCAAGGCGTACTCGGCCCATTTGTCGAAACCGGGCGGCGGATGCCTCCCCCTGCGCACGCGGTAACGGGCAGCAGCGCTCCTCAGATCGGTTGACCGTTGCTTCAGAAGATCCTCCTGGGCGCGACGGGCATCTGCAATGAGGTCATCAATCGGATGTGGCCCTGCACTGGCGGCGTCGGAGAGGATGTCGAGCAGCTCGGAGTCGGTGGCTGGTTTGCGCCATGGTGGGGTGATTTCTGAGAGAGAAGGGGGAATGAGACGAGTGGCGGTCTCAGAGGAGCGAAAGAGGAGGAGGGAGGAGAAGAGTAATGTGAGGCAGCAGGCGACAAAGCAATAGCGACCAAGTGATGGATATGAAAAGATGCGGCGCCGGTTGACTTTGGCCCACCCACCAGGGCTGATGGGCGACTGAAGTGCTTGGTACATTTGGATTGACTTTCGGTGTAAAGTGACTAGACAGGAACAGTAAAGTCGTGGGATAGGCGACAGTCAGTGCCACTCGCGCGGGATCTGTGCGAGTGGCTGGCTTTGGGATCAGCGCGGTATAGAGCTCGAGCTCGAGCTCGAGCTTTGATGTTGTTGTCGGTGTTGGTGGCAGGTCGAGTAGGGCAGACGAGCGTAGTGGGCACGAATGCACCGCTTGTGGGGAGGAGGTTCAAAGAGGAAGCGTTGTTCGCCCGGGTCAGCACAGCCAGGTGGGAAGGCAAACAAAACAAAAAAAAATATTACAGCGCAGGTCGAGAGAGAAAAGAGATCAGCAGCCAGTCACACAAGGGGCTGAAGGGGTTGTGGTGCTGGTGGTTGTTGACTGGATTGCCACAAGAATGAGCGCGTGTGGGAAGGTGGAGTCGGTCGCGCCTGATGTAGTGGGATATTCATTGGCGATTCATTGAGGTTGAGGTTGATCGAGATAAAGATGGAGATGGAGATGAAGCTTCAGTTCAGTCCAGCCAGAGGTGTCTGTCGGAAGGCTGCAAGCAAACAAGCAAACAAGCAAACATTCTGACAGTCTGACGGACAGACGAGGAAAAAGAAAAAGGGAGCAGGGAGATTGAGGAACGTTGCTAGGTCGCATTAAAGGTTGGCGGGATGCAAGCAGATGCAGGTCTACTAGTCCAACTCAGGATGACGGGCGGGAGATGTCAAATGTGTTCTAGACGCAAGCACTGGCAAGACACAGTGAGTGGGATAGGATATTATGACATTGTGACATGGAACATGGGGCGGTGGGCTATGGAGCTGGGTGTTGATCCTTGGGTCCAGCGCTTATTGCGAACCATGTATCTAGTCTAGACTGGACCGGGTGTCTATCTGCCCTAACGTTGCGCCGCTTGGCCACTAGTCTGGACCTGGGTCTTGCGGCAGAGTGGAGGGGAAGGGGAGGGGGCAAGGGAGGGAGAGAAAGTGGGAGGGAGATACTCCGTAGATACTGTAGAGAGGCCTCGTGGAAATGAGATAATGACGGGGTCAGGGAGCTGGCGATCAAAATGCGGGTTGGCTTGCTTGCCCTTTCGCCAGTCAGGTCAACCCGTTTCTAACCCATTTCCAGCAGAGCGACTGTCAGACTGTGTGATCTGATCGGATCGGATCTGCGCCTCCTTTTCTGACCATCGAGGTGGGTTGGATTGAAGCTCTCCTATGTTTGCTTTGTTGCAGGTGGCGCATGGTTGCGTGGGACACGGGCTCAGCGCATCAAGGAAGGATTTCGAATGCTCCCAATGCGAGCCAATGGCGCGGGGCTGTCTCACTGTTCTGCCTGGAGCTGCCCAGCAGCCCAGGTCGCGGGTGTCGCAGGCCAAGGGTTGCGTGACCACAGGCGTCCTGCATCATCCTGCATGCGAGTGTGGCACCCTGCCCCGACCCGAGATTGCGACCTCGACACACGCAAAGCGCGAGGTTT
This sequence comes from Diaporthe ilicicola, assembly GCA_023242295.1. Classification (NCBI taxonomy): domain Eukaryota; kingdom Fungi; phylum Ascomycota; class Sordariomycetes; order Diaporthales; family Diaporthaceae; genus Diaporthe; species Diaporthe ilicicola. The sequence goes on along the minus strand of JALPVH010000099.1, from coordinate 157,219 downwards.
TTTTTTTCTCTTCACCTTTTGTGCTTTTTTCTAGATGAGATGACGTGCAGTCAAGCATTGATCTCAGTGCGTGTCGGGTCCAGGTCCAGGGACTAATGATAACAGGTCTGGGATTAAACTTTGGATGGATCTGAGCTTAAGCACTAACTCTTCACTCTGCACCCCCGACAGGTTCGAGGTTTGTTCCCTTCAAGGTTCGACAAGTGCCGCCCACGGACGCAACCGGTTCCTTGTCACCACCTGTCACGTCCAATCTTGAGATCAATAATCCTACCTACCCGTTCGCCCAACCTCTTGGGTCCAGCCCAGCCCAGTCCTGTCCTGTCCTGTGGCTAGACGGCTGTGCTAAGGTTTTGCCCTGGAGTCTCGAAATGCTTATAATCGATGACCCTTCTCTCCCGCCCAACTTCCTGGGTCATTCACCTCCATTAAGATCATCCACAAACACACGCGACATCGCAGCAGCATACCTCTCGGAATCAAAATATAAAAAATGTGTTGGGGCAAAAGTCTTACACCATCTTGGGTGCTGTATGGTTGCATCGTCCATATAATGTCATGTGTAGAGTGGCGCGCGAGTCAATTTTCGCCGACCGGGCGTCGATCCGCCATCAGCCCTTTTTTTCAACCCTCCTCCGTTGCCGATTGTCTCCCGATCACCGGCCCACATCAGCTGCCCCACGCCGGCAAGTCTCCCATACAATTCGGCCACGGGGCACCGATTCTTCCAAGCACCTCTGCCCCAGCTGCTATCGAAGAATCGCACCATCGTCATCGCTAGCTTTCAATTGGCCTCCCACACTACACCTTGCCGGCTATGTCGTCCTGCCCATGGGCCATCCCTATCAATCCCACCCCACCCATAGCACCTTCGAGTTGCCTATCGCGGGATGCGCTGCTCGGATTCTGGCCAGTGGCACCCAGCGGCTTGAGACGACCGGCACAGCTAGAGGAAGACATGGCGAGGTAAGTGGTATCTCCAGCTGATTATCTTCTTCGAGTGAAGAAGGTTGTTTCTCTCTGATCTAGTCGTTTAATTGCTTTTGATTGAGCCTGCAAAATCAAGATGAAATTGCATTTTTCTATAATAGCTTTGACCACGCCTCTGGCCCTGGCATCGACCATACCTCGGCATGGTGGCAATGGCCAGGAGCTCGATAACAGCGCTGCAGACTTCGAGTGCGACCTTCCCAGCCCTCTCGAGCCCTCTGACGATGGCCTTCACTCGGCCAAGAAGCTCTTCGGCTCCAAGGCGGCCTTGACGAAGCAGGTCGAAAGGCACTCAGCCCTGGTAAAAGTGCCTTCGATCTGCTACGACGACCTCGGCCCATTTGACGAGGACCCGCGATGGAAGCCCTTTTACGAATTCCATGACGTGCTAGCTGAGACCTTCCCTCTGGTGTAAGTCCCTCCGCAATAATGGGAGAAAACAACCATCAGAGCCTCTAACCTCCCAATACTGCAGTCATCAGCACTTCACCCGCGAGAAAATCAACACATTTGGCCTACTGTACACCTTGCCCGGTTCAGACCAATCGCTCAAGCCGCTTATGCTCACGGCTCACCAGGACGTCGTCCCGGTTGCCGACGCATCAACATGGACACACCCACCCTTCGATGCGTACTTCGACGGGACATGGCTGTGGGGTCGTGGATCTTCCGACGACAAGAATAGCATGACGTCGCTGCTGTCCGCCGCCGAGACACTTCTAGCCCAGGGCTTCGCCCCCAAGCGGACAATCCTGTTGGCCTTTGGCTTCGACGAGGAATGTTCCGGACTTAAGGGTGCCGGGTCCATCGCCGAACATCTCAAGAGCGTATGGGGCGAGGATTCGCTCGCTATTGTTCTTGACGAGGGTGGTATGGGCCTACAGCAGATTGACGACGTGCTTTACGCGCTACCTGCTGTGACGGAGAAGGGCCACGTGGACATCTGGCTGGAGTTGCATGTTCAAGGCGGGCACAGCTCCATTCCGTTTCCTCACACAGGCATCGGTATAATTAGCGAGGCGGTGGTTGCGCTGGAATCCCACCCATACGAGCCTATGTTAATCAAGGACTCTCCGATATACAACCATTACGTCTGTCAGGCTCGCTACAGCCCCAAGGCCGAACCTGAGGTTACAAAGCTGCTGGAGGAAGGTGAACTAAAGACGCTGGCCAAGAAGTTGGCATCCCAGGACAGACCCACGAACTTCAGACTGCAGACCAGTCAGGCCGTGGACTATATCAGCGGCGGGCAAAAAATTAACGCCATGCCCGAAGTCATCAAGGCGGGCGTCAACTACCGCGTCGCGCACCAGAACTCGATCGGCGAGGTCATGCACAACGTCGTGCAGCACCTCCAGCCCGTCGTGAAGAAGTACGGGCTTGCTGTCAAGGCCTTCGAGGACGACGACGAGTACAAGAGCTACGCAGGAGGAGGCCAGCAAGGCGGCGACGGCACCGCGCCGGAGCCGGCGTACGACGTCGACTACAACGGCACGCTGACGCTAACGTCCAGCCAGAAGACCCTCGCCGCGCCCATCGCGCCCACCTCAGGCGAGGTATGGGACGTCTTCTCCGGCACGATCCAGCACGCCTTCGCCTTCCCCGGCGGGCAGGTCGTCCCAGTCGGCGAGCTCATGACCGGCAACACCGACACCCGCCACTACCTGGGCCTCACGCCCAACGTCTACCGCTGGTCGCCCACCCGCCAGGGCGGCAGCGAGAACGGGCACACCATCAACGAGCGCGTCAACATGACCGTGCACATGGAGCTCGTGAGGTTCTATTATGACTTTGTGAGGAACTTTGATGCTGCTGGTGTCGCGAAGAGCGCTTCTGGGCCTGGTGAGGAGGCTGAGTTGTAGGTAGGTCTGTAGACTTTGACTGCACTCATCATAGAGGCGCAGAGGATGTCATGACCGCGGGAGTCGAAGTTACTCTTTTGAGTGATGTACATGACTCATGCCATGGGCCGCAATTATGGGAGGCAGACAGACAGCGTGCGTATCTAGTTATACCGAGAGTTGAATACACGTACATTCGAGTCCATCATTGAACTTCTCCTCCACGGACACCTTGATCTCGACACATGTCGGAACGCTAAAGAGCAATTCTTCGCTATTCAACCCTTTCTCGCGTCCTCATTCCCACCCCAGCAGCAATTGTCCCCGTGCACCGGACAACTGGTGCGCGGACCATCGTGGCCGCACGCCGCGCCGTAGTGGTGGGTAGGTCTGTCCGGGTCCATGGACCTGTCGTAGGGATTCAACCCCGTCACGCCCGTGGTAATGACATTTGCCTGGTACCACCCGGGCTTGCGACGGCGCCATCTCTTCTTGTTCTTACCCCCTTTGCTGCTGCTATTGTCATCTGCGTCGTTGTTCCGCTTGGGAGAGGGGAATGCGGCCTCCTCGCCTGGCGGTCGTGAGAATTGACCCGGCTTGTTGCGGTTGATCACCTGGTGGACGGGTCGGTTGTGAGTGGTCCATCCATGCAGGGCAGGTTGACGCACGGGGTTACGACTTACACCGAAACACATTTCGCACCTGGGTGGAAGATACCTAGGTATTCTTTGTATTCTTCTTGCTTGGTAAGGGACTGGTGATATTCGAATTCATAGGTAGCGAGGGCTTTTCTTATGGATTTTTCTCTTTGGCCGAGATTGAACGGTTAGTAATTAAATGTGTGACAAGCGGCTCGAAATCAAGATGCCTTTGTGCAAGAGAATCGAGTCTTAGGCGCTGACGTAGGAACCATGTGCACATATTGCGATACTAACCTCTTGAGGCCTCAACTTGCAGAAACGCCTGTCAGCGAATCGAACTCCCTCCGATGGCTTAATTGGCTACATTCCCACCTAATGTGACCTAGACTTGGCCACGGAGCCTTGGCATGGCATATCGAGAAACCTGATTTTCCTACTGCTTCACTTCTGGTCCATACTGCATTTGATGCAGTCGTTTTCTTCGCACAGCAATGGCTACTTCCCAGATGCTGTGGGGGTTTTTGCGGCGCAGTATATCCAAGAGCGGGAACAAAACTTTTACAAGTAAATGCTTTAGTCATGTCCAGCCGATTTCTGCGCGAACAAGCCGCAGAAAGGGGCGAGTCTGACAGCTGCGAAAAGAAGCAGAGTAGTGAAAGCCGGCCTTTCGAGGACGCTGTTAGACACGAAGGTGCTGGGTAGTAGCGCAAGTGTATTGCGGCCAGGGCGGCGGAGGTGATGGAAGTGATACAAAAGACTCGCGATGGGCTGCTGGTTGGTATACGATAAATAATTATTTCTCTTGGAGCAGACAGATCTCATTGGCATTCCCCATTTCTGTTGAAAAGAAACATAGCAAACTCGGATTGAAACAGACACTTCTTGATTCCTGGAAGCGTTAAGATCTCTTTTATTAAGCGATTTGAACTGCTCCATGATCTCCTTGACGTGTGCTTGTGGCCCATGGGAGCGGGTGTCGGGCGGACTTATTAAACCTGAAAAGAAGGGAAAGAAAAGTTATAAATAGGTACGGAAAGTGAAACTTGTAAGGTCAGTCAAAAAGACATATATTGGGAAGAATTAAAGAACATGCCTGCTCACAGATATATGCAAAGATAATACCGATAGTTAATTTACTATCGTTAAGTTCCCGAGCGTTAAGGCTGAAGCAAGGATGCCATGGTTGATAGAGGCAACTACAACAGCTGGTTAATGGGTTGCACACCATATGTGCACATATTTACCGAAGTAATATTTGACACATACGAAAAGGATCGTGACAACCGTGAACCGTGGCCTTATAGATTAACTAGTCGTACTTTGATACAAACGTAGCATAGAATTGATAACATCATATTGCACTTACAACCATTAGGGTCTCCCCTGGCTGTTCGGACTGCTGCAAAGTCTTGTTTGTGGAGTCCAGGATTTTCTGGCTTGATTCAGTTAAGTCGTTCTAAAGTTGTTGGACGTCATCAGGTCTCTGATCGCCGTGGCTTGGAGAAGACTTCCCTGCCTCTGCTTTAGATCTATGAGATGTATAATGGCTTCATAGGCAGACTGTGCCTTTTTAAGCGTATCGTTTATAATCTTCGCTCTTTTTGTAGGTCTATCCCTCAAGAAAAAGTCCCGCCTTTTGACTGATATATTATATGGAGTAAGCGACGATAGGGTCTTTAGTAGAGATGCTTGCCTGAAGTTGATTTCGTCTATAATGCGAAGCTTATCCAGAGTATCCTTAGCTTCTTTAAGCAAGCGGAACTCTAGGCCAGCCTTGAAATCAATCGCTTCCGGGTTTGTCCTAACAGCCTGGGATATCTCTATATATAGTTTAATCTGCTTCTCTGTCTTTTTCACAGATGGCTTAATAAAAAGGAATAATTTCATGCATCGGGCGAATACATTTCTAGAACTTGCCACCTCGGCAATAGAGTGTTGAAATATCCCCAGAAAGTCTAACTTCTCGTTTGGATGCAGTTGCTCATTATAGATATTATTTAAACACCGGTCTATAATGCACCATGCTAGGTGATATGCATCGCATACCGGTATTTATCCTCGCTTCCTCCGAGTCTTAAAATACTTAAGGAGCAACGGGAGAATATTATGTCGCTCGGACTCGGTGTCCGCATTTGAATCAGGAAAGCTATTCGGAAAACAAGTGAGAACAATTTCTAGGAAAGTTAATGTGAGCCAACAAGTTATCAAGAAATTCCTACCTTCCATGCCGTTATCGAGGATCTATACCTACCTAGGTAGATACTATTACAGTACGCCATAGTATATATAATAAGAACTTATTATTATATAAAGAGAAAGAAACTAAAAGGTTTATAGGTTACAGGTATACCTATAATATTTATATAATAGGCTATAAAAGTAGATATTATAATAATACCCCCTTTTTAAACTATAGTTATCCCTAACTATAAGTTAAAACCGAAGCCTGCCGGTCTATATACCGGGGCGCTAGCAGCCTATAGCTAATATATTAAGGATATAGTTATATAATATATATAGGCTATTACCCTATACCCCTAGGCTAGCTAATAATAAAATAATAAATATTAAGGGCTTAATTTCTATATAGCCCTTTCTATTCTCCTTTTAACCGTTAAACCTTTACTGCCTTTTTACTACTAATTTATTTATCGGTTATTTCTTAAATACCTAATTACCTTTATACTTTCCTATTATTAATACTTCGGCATTATTATAGCGCTATATTAATTTTACTTTATTAATACGTTTATAGCCTTTTAAATTACTAACTAATTCTATAATTAATACCTCCGTACTATATTTAAAGTATAATAAAAGGGCAATAATAATTAGCTAGCAATTAATTACCGCGTTATTAGCAGCTTAATTCTTTACCGCTAGTATAAAAATTAAAAGGATATCTATAAGGCGGTAGATTAAAAATATTAGGTTATTATTAATATATTGCTAATAGATCGGTTTATAATCTCCTTTAATTATAGCTAGCAATATTAAGAATTTTATTAAGCTTATAAATATTAGCTAACGCACCTTTTACCTTTATAAGTAGGGTAATTATAATAATAGCCGGATTATTTTTAAAGATATAGCAATTAGTAAGGCTTTTCCTTATATCCCTTATAAAATTATATTTATAATAATTACCGCCGGTAAAAGCCTTATTAAGGCCTTTATTACTACACTTAACGCTTAATATTACTATTATAGCTTAATAACTCTTAAGAAAAAGTATAATATTAATAAAACATTACTAGTTTAATATATATATACTAATTATATTTTAAATTAATATTTTAGATTTTTATATTACGTAATACCGCCTATTTATATTTAATATAATTAGCCCCTAACTAATCGGTAATACTATTATACTTATAGCTATAAATAATTAAAGGTCGGTATAATAAGTAGATATTAAGTATATTCTGCTATTTTTTCGCTATTATTAACCTAGCTTAGCTATATCTAAATAATAGTAATCCTAGCTATTATAAGTAGATTATCGCTAAAAGGAAATATATTAAAATAATATAAAACCTTTAATATATAATTTATTTTAATATTAAGTATAGTAAAGGTAAATATACTAATAGTAAATTAATAGTATTTTAACTGCTAACCCTTAATAAATAAGGCCGATTTAAATAAATCTTTTTATAATAAGCGTAAGAGCCCCGATATTTAAAAGAAAAAGGGCTTAGCTTTCCTAGCTATATTTTATATATAAAAAGGTAGTATTTTTAGGGCGTTCCTAAGGTATAACACGGCTTATATAAATATTAGGTAATTAATAGCATTTAATTAGCAGGTAAGATTATAAATTTAACTTTTATTATATAGGGCTATTATTATAATAGCGTTTTAATGCTATTTTTCTTATTTAATTTTAGGTAAATAGTTTTAGCCCTTTAACTATAATAGGCTTCTATTTCCATTAAGCTAAATAGGTAAAAAGAAAGGTTAGCCGGCCCTTATCTTATAAATTAAATTCCTTATAATACCTTATTATATATATATTGCTATCTTATTATTATTCTTAATAGGGTTTTTCCTATATTATAAACCTATAACCTATCGGTAGCTTTCTAGCGTTTTATATATCGCTACCGGGCGCTATTAATTTAATAATCCTAGCTTATCTAGGTTTTACTTATAAAACTTAATAATATTTATATTATACTCTTTTAGATTTATAGCTAGTTATTAGCTAGGTTTATATAAGTATAGCTATTTAATCTTATATTATAACTAGCTTTAAACTAACTTTAAATTTAGGATTTATTTAAAAAACTACTTTTAATTATCTTTATTATTCCCTATATTTATTATTAATATACCGGCATTCGGCTAATAGTACACTTTATTAATAGCCTTTTACCCCGGAAGGCCCCTTATATACCTTTAAATTAATAAGATATAGAAAACTAAAAAGCCCTGATAATATAGTAAAAGCAATATAATAATAGCTTAATAATATACTTTAAAAACCGGGAAAGGGCTATTTTATTTAAAAGATAGCTTTTTACTAAGCTAGCTATAGTTTATATATTATATATCGATTTAAATAAGGTTTTTAACCGCTAATATATTAGTATTAAAGTAATATTTATCCGCCTACTTTTATATCCTCTTTTAAATTAAAATAAGAATAAAGCGTATATACTTATAAATCTATATTATTCTATCGGCCGCTATATTAATAAGGTAAAACTCCTACTATTAAGCCTATATATATAGTATCTTTATAAGGTAAGCCGGCTTTATTCCTATAATAGGGTTTTATTTATAATTAATAAAAAAAAGGGAAATCCTAATAAACTTTAAAACTTAATTATTAATAATAAATTTAGCTAAAGGTAGCTAATTAACCTAATTATTTTAAAAAAATAAGCAATATCCCTTAAAATACTGCTTTATATAGAAATTAATAATCTCTATCTACCTATCGGTCTTAAGATAATATGCTATTAATATATATAGGGTAATACCTAAATACCAGCTTAACTTTTTCTAAAAATAAAAGATAAATTATATACCTTAATTAAAAATAATTATATATAAAGTATTATAAAGGTAAAATATAGCTAAAATAAAGGCGTTAGCTATTATTTCTATTATTAAATCCTAAATAGAAATTAAATATTATATCTTTAATAGCCGGTTTACTATTATTATTAAGGTTTTATAAGCAATACTATTATACTTATATAATAATAAAAGCTTAATAAAGTTAATAAAAATATTATATTAAGGCTAAAAGGAAACCGGTAATAATTAAAGTAAGCTTTAAAATATCTACTATATTACTTTAAAAAATTAGTAAAAAAAGTAGCCTTAAATAAAAATAGTAATATCCCGAGATATATCCGGTTAAAAATAAAATTATTAAAAAAGGTTATAAATCTTTATTTATCCCGGATAGCTTTTAAATGCCGAGCTATAGGTATAATAAATAACCTATAGCCGAAGTTAATATTTTATAAATATAAAAAGCCGGTCCTTTTAATAAATATATCTATAAATCGCTTTATAATCGGCTTTAGCTATATTTAAAAGCTACTTAATTATATAAGAAAACTTTCTATAATCCGGATTCTTTAAATAAGTAATAGCTATAATATAGATATTTAAGGCGGTATATATATATTTAACTAATATATCGATATTCTCCGATATATTAAAGGTCTATAAAATTACTAAAGCCTATTTCTTTAAGGATAAAAGGGTATATTATTAATTTATTATTTAGCTATTTATTAAATTACCTACTTTTTATAAGCGGTTTATAAAAAGGTAAAAAAGGGTATTTAAAATTATAGCCTTAAAGCTAGGCCTATAATAAATCTAAAAGTTAAAATTACTTAAAAACTTAAATTATTAAATCTGCCTTTAATTTAAAAGCTTTATAATAATAAAGTATTATAGGTTTTTATAATTTATTTAAACCTTAATTAGGCCCTTAACTTTCTATAATTTAAGGCGCTATTTCTTAAAGGCCTTAATAATAGCTAAAAGCTCCTTATTATAAATCTTATAATTATATTTAGCAGCTAAATATTTAGCTAAAAAAAAGGTAATTAAATAAAAGATATTATTCTTTTTATATTAAAATAAAATACCGCCGGCTAACTAATTAAAAATATTTACCTTTACTATTATATATTATTATAGATTATAAAAGGCTAAAAATAAGTTTAAAGAAAAAATGTTTTATAAACGCTTAAAGGCCTTTATTACCTTTAGCAGTAATTACCCCGGCTATTTTGCTAAGCTTATTAGCTTAATTAAGGGGTAAATAATAGCTAAAAAGCCTTTAATAAAGCGGCGGTAAAAGTTTATAAAGCTAAAAAAGCATTAAAAGTCCTTAAATATCTTTAATACCGGCTATTCTTTAATTACCGTTACCTTATTAAAATCTATCTATAAGCCGCTTATAATAATAATTAAGCTAAGATATTTTATCTTTATTACCTTAAACTTATATTTATTAATATTAATTATTAACCCGGCCTTTATAAGATATAATATTACTTTTTATATATATTAGCAGTATTCTGCTTAAAATTTATTATAAATAAGTATATTATTTAAATAAGCTATAGTAAATTTATTTAAAATATCGAAAAGGGTATAATTAATATAATATTAAAAAAAGCTAAATACCCCTATTATCCTAAAGTTAGCTATTAGGCATTTAAAAAGATTAAACCTAATAATAAAAGCTATCTTCTATTTATTTCTAAAGGCGATATATAAGCGGTTAAAGGCCGCTATAATATTAAGCTTAATATAATACTTTATATAGAATAAAGCATTTAATATTTCCTAAATTAAAAGAATTAAATAACGGTTTTTTATTATAACGTTATTTAGCCCTTAATAATCGATATAAACTTAAATACCGCTATCGGGCTTCCTAATAAAAAAAATTAAAGCTATAAATTAAAACTAGCTAAAATAAATAAATCCCTATATTAAATAATTATTAAGGTATTTCCGGATAATAAATAACTTCCTTAATAATATAAGGCGTAATTAATAATAAAAGAGTATTTTACTAGCTTTTAAATCGATTTAATAATTAAATATTTAATATAAAGAAAGGGTATTAGCCTTTAATAAAAAAAAGGCATTTTCTAAATTATAAAAAAATAGGGGTAAATAATAATAAATCTCCTTTCGGGTTAAAAGTATTTTATTATTAAGGTATTTATTAATATTATTATCTATTACCTATTATAGCTATAAGGCTTTCTTTACCTAATAGTAAAAGGCCTTTAAATAAGGGGAAAGCAGTTTATTTTTTAATTTTTTACCGCTTATTAAAATTCGATATAACTAATTAGATAAATAACGGGTAGCTAGCTCTTTAGCGGCCTTATAATCCAGATATATTACTATAGTAAAAAGGGCGTTAATTATTTTATAAAGCTTTTCTATAATTATATAGTAAAGCTAAATACCGTATTATTTTATAAAAAGCAGAAAGTTAAGGGCGTTAAAAAGATAAATAATAAGGTTATTAGAATTAGTTATAATAGGCTAGGGTAGGATATTTATTTTATAATTTATAGCCGATTATAATAAGGCTTAAAAAGATAAATAGTTTATAAATATCTTATAAAAGGTTTAGCCCTTAATTATTACTTTACCGGCTATTTAATTAATATTTAAATTTTATTATTTAAGCTATAATAAGCCGAGAATAATATCCGGACCTATAAAAGGCTATTTATATAAAAGTAATTAATTCGATATACTATTAAAGCTATAGCAGATTAAATAATAATTAATAATTATCCCGGCTAAAAAGCTATTAGCTAAATATAATAAGTAAGGTTTTAAAAGGGTATAAAAAGAAATAAAAAATCTCTTTATATATATAGTATTAATAAAGCTTATAAGGGAGCATTTAAAATTAAAAAGAAACTAGGCTAAGGTAATCCCGCCTCTAATTTATATAATCTTAATATTAAAGAAAAATAAGGTATTTAGCCCTATAGTTTTTAAATATAGGTTATTTAAGGGGCTAGGGTTAATTATTAGCAGATTGCTTTAATAATAATAATTATTAAAGCTTAATCTTTTCCCGCTTTCCTTACTTTTATATTAATTTATATTAAATAATTCTAAAAAAAGTAGCCTTTTACCCTATAATAGTAATAAAGCCTATTCTCCCTATATTACTATTTCTTTAATATATCCTAGCTAGTATTTATAATAGAAATTAAATTTAGCTATATTAAATTACCTTTAAGGGGGTAAGCTATAAGCGGAGGGCTAAGGGCTAATATATACACACTATAACGAAAGGCTTTATTAATAATATTATTAAATAGCTTTTAAAATAGGTTTATTTATTCTATAAAGTTAAAGTTTTCTAAGCAGTTTATAACTAAAATTAAAACGTTTTATAAGGTTTTATTAACCTTTTAATATAAAGCCTTTATTTAAAATATAAACGGGTATTTATAAAGATTTACTAGCCTAATAAACTTACTAATAAAGTCGAAGTAATAAGTAACCTTTTAAGTTAAAGTTTTAAATTCTTAGTAAAATACCGTAATAATATTCTTAATAATATAAATAAGGTTTAAAAACCCTAGCAAATCCTTAAATCCTTACTATCTATATATCTATAGCTTAATACCGGTAATAAATTAAGTAAGCAAATTTAGGCTAAATATAGCTTTAAGTTAAGCCGCAACCTTCTTAATAGTAGTATATATATATATATAAGTATTACCTTTAAGGTAAAAAGCGGTAAAAAGAATCTTATTAATAGGGTTAGAAAATACTATTAAGTTAAAAGCAAATTTAATATAAATTAAAAACCGTTAATTAATATATTTCTTTTAATAAAGGCTAAAACTAATCTAGCTATTAATAAATAAAGAGGAATCCGCTATATAAGGCCTATAATATATAGGGGCTAATAAGGCCGGTAAGGTAATAAAAAAACTATTAGGTATTAAGGCTAAAGGGGTTATAGTATAAAGGCATTTAGCTTTAATAGCGCGGAAGCGCTTTAACTTAATAATATAAAGGCATTTTATTTTAATAATATAAAAGCGTTCTGCCTTTATAGCGTAATAGGCTTTTACCTTTATAGCTTAAAAGTATTTTACTATAGCTATATAAAGGTTTTCTAATTTAATAATATATATTTAAAATTAGCTAAACTTTATAATATTAAACTAAAGGCGGTTATTAATAAGGCTAATAGCCTTTTTAAGGTAATAGCAGGCATTTACCTTCTTAAGCCTATTAAACTAGTAAAGGATAATAGAAAGGTTATTAGGTAAAGTAATAAGGAGTTCCGCTATAATAGGGAATATATAGAATAGTAAAGGTTTAAGGCCTAATTAGCCTTAATTTTCGGAAGTAAATATAATAAAAAGGTATTAGGTTTAGAAAATTAAGCTAGGATATAGTTTCGATAGATATATAGACGGGGTAGGGTAGTTTCTTAATTTAGGGTAGGGATAGAATATCGGGTTTAGGTAATTTAGTAGGTAAGGATAGGGTAATTTCTAGGTTAATCTATTTTTTATAGGTATAATAAACTATTACGGTACGTTATAGTATATATAATAAAAACTTATTATTATATAAAGAGAAAGGAACTAAGAGGTCTACGGGTTATAAGCGCACCTATAGTATTTATATAGCGGGCTACGAGAGTGGGTACCGTGACAGGTACCTAGCTTGCAGAATAAATTCATCAATGTGATGCAGGTAAGCGGTTTCTGGGAAGCTTATGCTCCATTTAACTCACACACATATTAAAGGCACCGGAAAATAAAAATCAGTCGAAACATTCATCCGAACGGCAAGATACTACGAATAAACTTCGCATGTGATGAGCACTAAAAGCAGGGCTCTATCAGCACTCCTTTTGGCAAGACAAGCGAACAAGCTCTTGCGGGCCTGATAATGGCGTATGAAGGCCTCGCGTCCTCGGAGATGGGTCAGTAGTGACTGTTGTTTGATCTCATCCATGCTAAGTGCTGTGATCTAATTTCTGTATGGGTCACAACTGAACATGATCTCCACCGAAGAAGGACCATGACGATCATATAAGTGCCTCTCAATTTCTCCCAGTGAATATCCAAGAATTACGGCTGTGTTTGATCGGACTTCCTCAAGCTTCACTGCGAAGCATTGGCTGCAAGCTTGAAGCCCAAGACCGCTATTCAAAGTGTGACCAGTCCAATGCCCCTCGTCGAGTTCTCATCCGCATATCCAGCAGGGTTGATCCCGCCCGGCACGAAAGCCGCCCTTAAGTTGTAAAAATAGTAGTACAAGTTGTCACTGCCGGCGCCAAAGTCGAGTTCGCGGAGGAATAGCGGATTGTCGGCGATGGTCAAAACGTTGAACACATCGCAGCCGACCTGTTTAAAACAGATTACAGCATGCATTCATAATAGAATCCGCGCAAACGTACCTTGGTAGCCAGGATCAAGGCATCGCGTTGTAGCGATACCAGTCTCTCCTTCAGGTTGCCGCCCTCTTCCCAAGCGGCTGCCGAAGCGTAATAGCTCAAGCACGCCGCGACGAATGTCTTATGCTTGGTACTTTTCACAACCCAGCTGGGCACGGTGGAGAAGGAGACGACATCAGTAATGGCTCGAGACGCAGCATCTTCCACAACGTAGGTGCACACCACGGGCACTTGATCTAATTTCGTCTCGAATAGAAGATAGTGCCGAACCTCGTCCTCCGAGAGCACCGGCGTGACGTCAAACCGGTCGAGGTACCACTGAAGGAGGATATGCACGCTTGGCACATCTGCATCAATCATAGGCCGAAGTCCCGGTGTGCTCGTCTCCTCAGGCAGTGCGTACCTTGCTGTCTCCCTCTCGACGCTCGACCCTGCCGGCATTGGCGTGAAATCAATCTCGATCACCTTGGCCCGGCTGAGGGTCCGGTAGTAGTAGCGTGCTACACTGATAGGCTTGGGGAGAATGCTGCCGCTCGGCACTTTGGTGTTCGTGTGTCTGGGTTACAGGCCAGAGTAGACCACAGTCCCAAAATTCTTGCCTGGCGCCTTCGCTGTAAGTTGAGATTCAATGCTCAAATGCAAGACACCTATGCACGAGAACAAGCCAAGACTTGTAAAGGCAGGATTTTGACGGCTGTAGAAAATTTAGAGGCTATGAACAAGAATGTTTTTCCCTCTTGAAGAGATCTGATCAAATAATGCCGCTCTAGCATCCTCGTTGCACATCGCAACTTTGACTGATTTCCGTAGTATCAGACGGCGCGGCCACTCGATGTGAGCGTGTCAGGATCACATCAGTTGCCTTGGGTTTCCCCGGCGTCAATGGCCAGACCCCTTGCAGGCCCCCTGTGACTGCAGCACTCAAAGGTGCACTAAATTCTACAAGAAGAACAAGCGTTCACGTAATGCTAACTTCAACCTGTTTCTTTACAACAATCGACTTGTCATCCATCCCAGACCCGTAGACACTAGCATCGTCGTCATCGAGCCTCTCAAAAGTGAACAGTCTGGGCGAGGAGGCGCTGATCCTGGTGATATTCATAGGGCCGTCGTTTCGGAAACCAAGGCGGCTGACCCTCATTCCGGCTCGGGATGTCATGCCTCGTGACATGCCGTATGAGTTGGCCGTCGTGTTTCCTCTGCTGGCAAAGAAGCCGCGGAAGAGGGGCCCGAGCAGGGGCAGGTTGCCGCTGACGATAGCAACGCCCTGCTCAAGTGTCGTCCAGGTGGCCGCGTAGACTTGGTTGTAAGTCGCATCCAGGGGACTGAACTTGAGGATCTCGGTGATGCGAATGACCGAGGCGACACATCCGCTGTAATTCCAAAATTAGCTGGAAACATTCGATGTTGAAAATCTCCAGAGAAGGGTTACAAGGTTTCGCTTACAAGCTTCCGAGGAGGAAAATCCCGACAACAGCGATCTTCTTCCGTGTGTTGATCTTCAGCTGCCACAATGCGGGAAGCGGCAGGGCCAAGACGTAGATATCGCCCACGAGTGATAGGACCGCAGCTATGGTGCCAGAGATAACCTGGTTCCGACAGACGCCGCCTTTGATCGTTCGGTCATAGAAGAATGCAATCGGTGTGCAAGTTGTGAGATTGACACTCCAGGTTACTACCCCCCAGATCAAGGTGTAAGCAATGCCCACGTACACCCATATGCGGAAACGCCCATATGCCTTAGTCGAGAAAACTGTGGTCACCATGGTAAGTAAAAACACAGATGCATATAAGCAGAGGTAATGGTTGGTTGACTTACCCCTCAAGTAGAACATCAAAATGGATATCTTGACGCAGCAAAGCACAGGCTGGTTGGCTCTCTGAAGAGCGAAGCTGATCTGTCTAAGAGTTAGCGGCGCTCCTTGTCATGCAAACCTTCATAGACTAGCGAGCCCGTTTTCTGTGGCTCCGAGATTTGTAGACTTACTTTAGAAAAGCGGGCCGCCTGGTCTTTCGGAACATTGCAAAGATGGTGGCCGAGGCCGTTGGCAACAACTATGACGGCTTAGTATTAGCTTGGCGTAGTCGGCATAGAAACGAGAGAATGGTAGATTGACGACTCACGGAGATATTGGCAGATCGTTGGTTCCAGTGACAAGAATAAGCCGATACCCATCAGATAGTCATCCCAACCGACCTTTTGGCTTGTATTCACCCGGGATACGATTCGGAGACCGTATGTCAGCAGGGAAAGGACGAGGATGATCGTCGTGGGGACAACGCCAAAGAGCTGTTTGTTGTAGACATCCTCTGGGATGTCCGGGAGACACGAACTGCCGGCAGTCGAGGAAGACATCTAGTCGTGCAGTGATCAGCCCAGCTGAGTATGGAAGGTATGGAAAGTGTCCAACGACCAAGCGTCAGGGAGCCGAAGAAAGCATCAAAAGCGCGACACAGACAAGATTGCAAATATTTGATCGAGGTGGGGTGGAGTATATACCAGAGACTGTTCCCATGTGCGGTCCGTAGACCGCAGCAGAGGAAAAGTCCATCGGTGGACTCGGGATGATACAGTTTGGGAACTTTGGAAACCACTGATACTGGCGATAATTTGTGTCCCAGGGACATGATTGATGCAGTCCCGAGCCTCGGCAGTCACATCACACACCACGCAAATGGGTCAAAAAAGCTGCTACCGGTGAAAACAAACGGATGGTTCGAAACGGATTCCATGTTTGGTAAAGCAAATATCTCAGAATGTGATCACGACCAACTGTATCAACATTTAGCCTGCTATGCGCGACGGGAAGTGGGAGGTTAGAGGATAATTTTGCAAGGCTCGCGTGTCTATGATCACGAGACAGGAGGCATGCGACGCATGTTCCAGAAGCATGATATCTTTCCTTCTCCTTCCTTCCCGTCGTCGCAGCCCATATCTGGAGGCATGATCCATGCATGCGGGCTCATGCAACCCAGCGCCCAAGCCCCTGGATATCTCAAGGCTTCGATGTCAGCCGAATCATCGGATGGTCGAAACAGCCTACAGGGCTAGAAGACAAGCTTGGCATGACATTTTGGTATTGCCATCTCGGGTGCAACAACTGAACAAGACTGATAGACATGCCTCGGTTCATGCGAGGACAGTTTGAGCAATTTTTGGTATCGAGAAGCATGCCGTTTCAACTCTGCATTAGTGTAGTAGGTAATGGGCCGATTAACAGACCAACAGTCTCTAGAGCACGGCAGCCAGCTGGCTACTAGCACCTAGGTTTTGAGCATTATTAGCAAGTCTCTTTATCCGGCCCAATAGGTGGCGTCTAGGCGTGCTGCGAGACTAACTGTCTCCCGATGTCAAACTAACAAGCATCGGCATTCAAAACTTGAGCTCTGCCGAGAAGGAGCTTAGATATCATATCATCTTGCCTTGGTTGGTCTGGGTGGTGTTTGAAGTCTTGGTAGGTCGACAATTCAGGAGCATGTCAATTCAATGTTGTGCATTCCATCCCGTCGCCAGGTCCGATCAGCCTGGAGGGACGATCATTGATGTGCAGATACACACAGACTCGAAACCCTCAACTCCGGCCCGGGGAGGATGCGACTTTCTGTTCATGCAGCATACGAACCATATTTTTCGGAAAACTTAGTCAACGAACTCTGCCGCCGTCGGACGAACGGCAATATCATATCAAAAGCATCGTTATACGCGAATGCTTCTGGAAGACAAATTCGTCACCCAGTTCTCACTCTCAACTTTAGATGCGATTGGTGGATCTCATCTAGAGGCCCCCTCAAGGAATCACATCAGTTAATACCGTTTGCAGATCCCCTTCCATTGATCTGCCAGGACTTCTGTAACTTAAGATCTCCCATAAGACGGGAAGCAGTCCGGGGTCCTGGTCCCTGTGCCGACTCCCGCACCAGAGAATCGCCATTGCTGGTGCAAGTGGGCTTTTCCCAGGCCGGGAACGCTACTCTTGCTAGCTCGAGCTCAACACGGTCTGCAAACCCGTTATCTCGGTTTCGTTCAACCTGTACTATCTTTGTAAGATATCGGTAAAGTAATATACTCTGCCATGATAGGGCTGCGGCACCTATGGTGTCGGCACTTGCATGGAGCTTGCTACCTACCTGCCTAGGTAGGGTTTCCATGAGGAGCAGCGACCAGGATGGTGGTCGAAGATAATAGTCACGTTTCCCATCTGCGCCAGATCGACTCCTTCCAAACGGCCTCGTTTGGTATTGGTGCTGGAACTCATCTCACATAAGCACCAAGTAATCGACATGAATCACCGTCCTGTAATATGGCCAAGATTCTGGACTACTACTGCAGAGTTGTCCGTCGCCGTCAGCTTTGTCTCAGCTCGCTGAAGCAAACTAGCGAGTAGTCCTCCGGTTGAATTCTGATAGCCCCTTCGTTCGGTTGCAATCTCGGCTTATTTTGGAGGCTATAGTTCAAAGTGCCGATTGTCCCACGTCTCGCAGCATCGAAGTAGGTGAGGAGACGATAGATCTCTCGAACACCCTCACTGTTGTATCTCAACGTGCTCCCCACCGTGCCGGCTCACGAGGACCCTCTGAAGCTTATCTTTGCTTGTCATTCTTTACTCGTCTAGTTTATACAGCGTTCTGTCGTTTTGAGTTGCAAAACCGGCACTTGTACAGCCTAATTCGATCGTTTACACACAATGGCTCCATACGAGGATATCGACATATCGGGGCCGAGCAAATCATTCGAAGTCTTCACCAAGACGGAGGCTGTCAAAGTCACGGACGAAGGCGTCGTACTGATTCCCCGTCCAAGCGACGATGCACAAGACCCTCTGGTAAGTGAGCAAGAAAGACATCACAAACCGCTTCTCGTCGCAAGGCTCACAAAATGGCTACAGAACTGGTCCTTCTCGAGGAAGTCTCTCAACCTGGCAATCCTCTTCCTGGGCCTCTTCGTCGGCTTTGCGGCGCCCTTCTGCGGGCAGCTTAACCTCGTGCAACAGGCAGCCCTCTACCACAAGACCACCGTCCAGATCACATACTTCAACTCGGCCGCTTCAGCAGGCCTGGCGACGGGTGGGTTTATCTGGTGGCCCCTCAGCCACAAGCTCGGGCGCACATCCGTCATCTTCTGGTCCCTGTTCGGGCAGCTGGGCTGCCAGATATGGGCTCCGCTCATGACAGGCCCTGACGACTATGTGCCGTACTTGGTGTCACGTTACTTTTCTGGCTTCTTTGGCATTGTTGTCAGCGTCTTGGGCCCGCGGTATCTGGTCGACATGTATTTTCTCCACCAAAGAGGACGGGCCTTCACGTTCCTGCACCTGGCATTGAACTTTGGCGCTTCCTTCGGCCCGACCATCTCTGGGTTTGTGGCTGGTAGGACCCACTGGCCTGTTGAATACTGGTGGTCCGTTGCGCTGTGCGCCTTCACAATCATTGTCGTTTTTCTGTTCCTCGAGGAGACGACATACGATCGCACGCCTGGGGCTATCAACCGCATCAAGCCTGACAGTTGGTTGAAGGATCGCTGTGAGACGTTCTTTTTTGGATCAAAAGTCGGCGCCGGTGTATCCTGGGGTGGTCTGGTAAGACGAACGATTTCTGACGGATCCACTGTATCTTGAGTACTCGGACTAAACCTCTCGCAGTTCAAAGTGTTCCTCTCACCATTCAAGATGATGCTCGCCCCAGTCATCCTCATCATCGCCGGTTTCGACACCATATCGTTCGGCTTCTACGTCGCCCTCAACGCCCTCACACCCGTCTGGCTCCAGATGCCCCTCAAGGCCGGCGGCATCTACGGCTTCACCGTCACGGAGAACGCCGCGTTCACATTTGTCCACTGGGCCGGCCTCATGATCGGCCTCGTCTACGGCCACTTCTTCAGCGACCGCATCCCCCTGTGGCTCGCGGCCCGCAACAACGGCATCTGGAAGCCCGAGTACCGGGTCCACGCCCTCTGGCCCACCAACTTTGTCCTGATGCCCCTGGGCCTGGGCCTGGTCGGCGCGGCGATGCAGTTCCGGCTCCACTGGGCCGTCATGGCCGTCGCTCAGCTCTTCGTGACGATTGGCTCGCTTGTCAGCATCCCCACCACTGTCAACTACATCTGCGAGTGTTTCCGCACAAACACTGTCGAGGCGACGCTGCTCCTCAACTCAATGCGCTTGTTCATGGGCTTGTCTATCAACTTTTACATCCAGCCCTGGATTGCGGCCGTGGGCATTGGCTGGGTGTACGGGCAACAGGCGTTCTTCACCCTGTTCGCGTTTTGCTTCCTGATCGTTTTGATGGTCTGGGGACGCCAGATCCGTCAGCTTTCACCTTTCAGCACTTCAGAGACTGAGGAGGGACAGCATATCTTGGATAAGGGGCACGAGGAACATGGCTTATAGATACATTGGTACCAAGTCTGCAGAGAATCCAGCAATACTATCAGGTTGAAACTGTCTAGAGCCCGTTGCAAATTTTGACAAGAATCAAGTAGACTGATGCATGTGTGATTATCTGAGTAAATTAGCTCTTTCCAGTGTGTGTAGATGTTACTGTTTTGGTATGTATGTATAAATCAAAAATTCTTCAATGATCACGAAGTCTACTACGGGTCAGACTTACGGCATCCTCCTCCTCCTCTCATGAAATCTGACCAGCTTCTGGATTCGGGTTCAGTTGCGGTTCCATTCCCGAGCCCTACACCTGTGCCCGTCATGCTTATTGGTGCTTCAGCCATTCGCAGAAACTTGAAAGAAGGCATCACCTCGGTGTTGGAACATGTTTTTCATAGATTATTGAGTCCATCATGTCGAATTCGTGCATAGGCTTAGTACCGTGCCTCAAAGCAACGCTCCAAGACCCAGAGAACCGCTTCCACGCCGATGTCAGGCCCCGTGATGAGGATGCCGTGCCCGTGGTCCAGCGCCGTGATGTACCTGTTCACACTCGACAGACGGAGCTGGCTCGCCCGCAGCTCGTCATCGTGCAGCCTCAACTTCCCCAGGAAGGCGCGGCACTCGAGCCTGTCCTCCTCGGTCCCGCTCCCCATCCTCTCCCCGGCCTCGAACATCTGCCTGAACTCCTGCGAGAAGTCCGCCCGGACGACAGCCAGCGGGATGTCGCCCAGCACCTGGTTCGCGAGCTGCTGCTCCCTCAGCAGCCGCCTGGCCGAGACCCTGCAGTCCTCGAGCTCGGTCGCCGTCGCCGTCCGCCGGATCATGGCGCTGACGTGGTCCGACTCGTGCTCGGTGAGGCCGGAGCGCTCGCGGGTGCGCGTGACGGCGCCGTAGTCGACGCCCCGCGTGACGTCGAAGAAGACGGGCGGCGGGATCGACGGCTCGAACAGGTCGTACGTGAGCTCCGTGGCCGGCTCGACCAGCACCATGCCCGCGACGACGCTGCCGAGGGCCTCCCCCGCCGCCTCCTGCTCCCGGTCCACGAGCGCCAGGAACGCCCGCGCGCAGATGCACCCGTACGAGTGGCCCACCAGCACGTACGGCGGGCCGACCCGCAGCACCTGGAGCAGCTCGTGCAGCTCGAGCGCGGCCTGCTGTGCCGTCAGGACTATCTCGTCGCCGTCGCCGCAGTCGAGATCCCCGCGGCCCAGCTCGGAATAGCCGTACCCGGCGCGGTCGTGGAAGTAGACGCGGACGTGGCATGACAACATGCGGCGGAAGCGTATGTATGCCGCGCACGGCGTGCCTCCCCCGGCGAAGAAGAGCACGACCGGCGACCCGGCGGCGCGCTCGGGCCCGGAGGTCGAGACGTACAGCTTGTGGTGGAACACGGAGACGAGGGCGTCGATGTCAATTGACTCCCATGGGTTGAAGAAGCGGTCGCCCGACGATCTACGCCAACCAGAGCTAGGTTTGCGTGTCATGGTGTGGTCTGTGATTCAGTGGGGAGGAGAGTCAGGGACATCATGAGCTCCTCCCTCCTCACCTATTGAGCCACCAGTTCATAAACAACAAGCTCGGGGCGGTGAACGCAGATTCTAGTAGTGTGACTGTTTGATAAGCCCCCAAGTACTGGCAGTCTGCTCTGCTGCTCTGCAATGAGACGGTGGTCTCTCCTTTTGACGTCACCACGCGTCCCGTCGAGCAATTGGAGATGGTTCCGTCAACCGCCATGTTACCGTCTAGCATGACTAGTTCCTAGCCAGCTAGCCCACCATGAGCGGAGCACTCGGAGCACCATTTCTTGTCGAGTCCGGTCGAAGCTTATGGAGGCACAGACTAAACACACAGCCAAGGGCAGCGACAGCCTTGGGGTGATGACGGTAGATTTTGTCTTTTGGGTTTTGATGGACAGGCGAGATTGAACGCTGTGTTTATGGAGACAGGAGCACAAATAGTGGCTAGGTTGAATCCATTGACTTTTCGTATGACCACCAGAATATATATATATATATATATATATATTCTGATCGCTTGCGACGGGCATCTTGAAGTGTCTTGAATTTGGTTTCTGCATGTCAGCCAGTCCTAACCATCACCTCACTCATTCCCTCACAAACAGCCCAGCCATCCCCATACCCGTGCCCACGCACATGCTGACCACGCCAACCTCGCCATCGCTCCTCTTCAGGCCGTGCATCAGCGTGCTCGTCATCCTCGCGCCGGTGGCGCCGAGGGGGTGGCCCAGCGCGATGGCGCCGCCGTCCGGGTTGATCTTGCCCATGTCGCCCTCGAGGCCCAGCTCGCGGATGCAGTACAGCGCCTGGCTGGCAAAGGCCTCGTTGATCTCCCAGCGGTCGACGTCCTTGTTCTCGAGCCCGACCTGGCCCAGCAGCTTGGGGATGGCCAGCGCCGGGCCGATGCCCATCTCGTCGGGCGCGCAGCCCGCCGTCACGGCCGACACGAACTTGCCGAGGATCTGTGGCCCCAGCCCCAGCTCCGTGGCCGTGCTGCGCCGCATCAGCAGCGCCGCCGCCGCGCCGTCGCTGACCTGGCTCGAGTTGCCCGCCGTGCTGGCGCCGTCGGCCTTGAACGCCGGCTTGAGCTTGGCGAGGCCCTCGGCGGAGGCGTTGGCCCGGATCCCGTCGTCCTCGGTGACGGTGACCGTCTTCTCGTCGCCGACCTTGTTGCCCTGCTTGTCGACCTCCTGGAAGCGCGTGGTGACGGGGACGATCTCCTGGGCGAAGCTGCCGCCGGCGCGCGCCCTCGCCGCGCGCAGGTGGCTCTCGACGGCGAAGGCGTCCTGGTCGGCGCGGCCCACGCCGTAGCGGGACGCCACGTTCTCGGACGTCAGGCCCATGGGCATGACGCAGTCGCGGGCGTCCTTGACGGGCGAGTCCTTGAGGGCGGGCCAGGCGTCGACGGGGATGGCGCGGCTGCCGTAGTTGCGCGTCATGCTCTCCATCCCGGCCCCGACGCCGGCGTCGATCATGCCCGTGCGGATCTGGCCCGCCACCGCCGCGATGCTCTGCAGGCTCGAGCTGCACGCCCGGTTGACCGTGTACAGCGACGTCGTCGACGGGTAGCCCACGTGGTTCATGGCCATCCTCGCCGCCTTGGACCCGCCTAGCTCCGACAGCACCACGCCCACGGCCACGTCGTCGATCTTGGCCGGGTCCAGCTGCGGGTTGGCCTCGAGCGTCGCCTTGAGCACCACCGAGAGCAGCTCCTCGGGGTAGGCATCCTTCAGTTGGCCCTTGTAGGATCGGCAGATGGGTGTGCGGAGCGACGAGAGGATGACGACGTCGGTAGGGGCCTTGGACAGGACGGCCGAGAGGCCCTTTGGGAGTGCGGCCATCTTTGTGCGTGTGTCTGTCTAAGCGGTCTCGGCGAGGGATGTGAGTGAGGTACGAGCTCGGAAAGGTGGGGGGGAGGGGGGCGATGGGCACGATGCGCGGGTCGAATTGGGCGAGTGACAGGTGAAGTGAAGTGCTGCAGTTTCTCGACAGCTGCACGAGACACCAATTGACAGCTTGAAATTTGCTATGGGTACAATTCAAGTGAGGTAAATACAAAATTGCAAACAAAAGAGAAGATGGCGACGAGAAACTAGACGCCGACGTGGGACGATAAAGTCCGGGTCAAGCTCGGCAGTGTCGAGCGTCGGGAGCGACACCCGGCGTCGGGAAGATGAGGTGGGGGACAAGCTCTCTTCCGGGGAAGCTCAGGAGCTTCTCAGTGGCCATTGGCAGCACTGCATTGCTGTGGGGTTGGGAGCTGTCGGGAAAAACGCAGACCCGGCAGCCCCGGAAGGCAGTGCAGTCCGGCTATTCCGATCCAGGGGCTCTTTTTCAACTACCATCACCAACGACATTGATGTTATCACACCGTGAACCTCGCTTGATGTGAAGCTGATGCCAGACGTCACGAGGTTGATGATGCTCTGTCAACCTCATGAGCATGTCCAGACTATTGTTGGTGAGTGTGGGCAGACATCGACGGTCGTCTGCGAGGCTCATTCGAACACAGCGATGCTTTCATTGGCTTCTCAGTCTCTTTTATTTCAACTGCTATTTAACTACCAATGGCCCAGACACAACGCCAGTTCCATGAAGCTTTGACATTGCACAGTATCGAGACTCCCCGCCACCAGAACGCACACGCTGCCAAAGGGAATGTTGCTGCCCAAAGTGATCCAGCTAAAACACCGTTTTGAGAAAGTCAAAGCCAAACCAAAAGTAGGAACAAGAAGCAATGAATTGAAATCTGTCGGGACAGCCAAGGCAGATTGTCGAAGTGGTGTGGTAGACAGCAGTTGTGTATCTGGTGAGTACTTTCACCAAAATGATCTCCGTTCCTTTTTCAACCGCGAGGCTCGACTTCCATGCAGCCATCGCCCATAATGCTGACACCGATTTAACAATGCCGGAAAAGAAGAAAACAAGAAACAGATTTTGGCCAACAACTGGGGTATCATGACAATCAATCTCGTATCCCAAGTCCGATCAGGGAAGATCCCTCGCGCAAGCCGCCAGCCAACCTCAGCCTCTTGGTAGGACTCGTCGGCTCAGCTCGTCTCGCCTCGTCAGCGACGCTGGCATCAAACTTGCGCTTCCCACTGCTGGAAAGCCCCGGCTTGTGCATCGGGCCTCTCAACGTGGACTGCAGTCTTGCACTCTTGTCCGCCGCGATGGGCGTTGGCGTCACGTCCCTCGAATTGTGCGAACTCGCAACTTCGAAACTCTCTCGGGGATCTCTCCTCAACATGGCTGACGCCTCCTGACTGGCCTGGCTTTCGTATACTTGGCTGTCCGCTTCAGTGTGCTGACTGCGCTGCGACGGAAGTGGCCTTCGTGGCGGAGGGGAACCGCGGGAAGCAAAGGATTCGGCCTGCTGTGCCACCGACTGGAGAGCGGCTCGAGCAAGCTCCTGGTTGTCGTCGGCCGAGATTGTGCTCTCTCGGCTGTGGCGCACCCGTTCGGGCCGTTCGGGCCGTTCGCTGCGGGCGAAGCTCAGGCCTCGCTCGGGTGTCTCTGGGATGAAACTGCGGTTGACGAAGCGTCGTGGTGGCTCAGTCTGAGGGACAAGGTCGGCTGCTGGCAGCAAATCAGAGCCACGAGGGCGGGGTGGATTTGGCGTTGCTGGAAGAGATGACATAGAATGTACCCCCCGCGAGTGCTTCAACGGGTGCCGCCCACCCGATCGGATCGGCGTAGCTGGGGTTGAAGGAGCGCTGCTATTTTCCTGCGTGGCAGCTTGGAGGAGGACGGCAAATGGCTCCTGTCGCCCCTCGCGGCTATCTCGATGCTTGGGGGTCTGTCTATATTGCGAAGGTGACGCCTGCGCAGTCTTAGGGGTGTGGAACATGCCCCCCGGGCTTGCCAATTGGTTCCAAAGCTCTCGTTTGTCTTGCAAGCGATTCCGAAGCAGCTCGTTCTCCTCCCGTAAACTGTCCATGTCTTCCTCCTGGCGCACTATAAGCTTCTTGGCCGCCTTGAGCCGCTTGCAGGCTTCTTCGTAGTCCCTGCGGATCTTCTCGTTGTCCTTGATGGCTTTCTCGCCCAGATCGCGTAGCTGATCGTACATGGCCTGTGAGATCTCGGGGCTGGGGCTGGGGATCTTTCTGGCGGGCGGAGCTGGAGCTTCAGCTTTCTGCCTTCGCAAGGCATCGAGCTGGCGGAGGGTAAGTTCCTGCTCGACGGCCGCGCGGTGCGCATCTTCGTCGGCCCGGACGCTGAGGAGTTGGTATTGGAGCTTGTGATGGGCAACCTCGGTCTTCAACCGTGTGTGCTCAGCGATGCAGGCCTGGAGCATAGCTCGAAGCGAATCTGGCGACGCAGCGACGACTGCATCTGGCCTGGGGGTAGCGAAGAGTCCGGAAGATGTGGCTTCGTGACGAGCTGTGTTGTTGAGACCGGTGACTGGAGGCGAGAGCATGCGCTGCCTCTGAGAGCTCGGCGGCGCCCTGATGCCGGGGCCGTTGGTTGGCACCTGGGACGAGGGCGGAGGGGTCAAGGACGACGGTATTACGGAAGTCCGATCGTCGTTTAGTTCGGACTTGAACGAGTGGCCAGGTTCGGCAGGCGATGCAGGTGCCTCGGTCGATGGGAGACTCGCAAGGCTCTGTTGTGATGCATTGGCGATGGGCCCGTCTAGCGGGGCGTCGGCCTCGACCGTGACGACGGGCTTTGCGACAGCCGCGTCCGAGCCAGACATGTTGGGTGTGTTGGACAGCGCTCTCTACTGGAAATGACTGCTGGAGCTGGATGAAGCGATGCAGGGGATCACAAGCATGCTACGCCGGCAGGAAACGAGTGCGACCGCGCGACAGGTGCAGATGAGCAATCGAGCTTCACGTCCCAGCGACGTTTTGGTTCGGACGTGTTGATCGGAGAGGGTAGGGAAGGGAAATGTGATGGTGATGTCGCTCCCTATGGTCGCATGGCGGAGTGATTTGTGGCCGTGTGAGGCAGAGCTGAGTTTCCGACGAGGGGCGATGATGGTGGTGGTGTGGTGGTGGTGAGGAGGAGGACAACGAGGAGGGGGTGGAGAGACGGTGAACGCGAATGAATGCGCAATGGCCTAGATGTCGTGCAGCACAGCACAGGGCCAGCGCAGAACCAGCGCAGAACCAGCGCACGGCAGCCAGTGTTTGAAGGATGGTTGGTCCTGTCTCGCGCAACAAATCAGAGGGGCTGGTCCGGGATTGGCTGACAATCTGGCACTAGCTGCTTTCGTGTCCGTGCCCGCGCTCACGTACCCTTGTATCCTTGTACCCGCGTACCCAAATTCAAGCTTCCTCCCTATCAGCCTATCTTGCCAGCCGAACTCGTCCTCACCGCATTCAGCTTGCCCACAGACCTCCTCCTCCACCTCATCAACTCACCCCGCCATGTTCCTCCCCTCCTCACTGCGCGACGCATCGACAAATGCCTGCCAGTTTCAGAAACACGTCGAGGCTAGTCATTGTGCGCCGGGACATTCATCAATTAGACTCGCGTAGTTCTTGCATTGGTGCATTTCGACAATCGCCTCCCACACAATGGATCTCATCACAATTGCAGTGACCCTCAGGGATGTCGTGACTTGGACATAGGTAGGCTACCTTATAACACATAAGAGTTTGTTCAATGAGGGATTATATTATGACCCATTATCCTATTACCTAGAGGATTATCTTATGGCATTGTGAACTTGTCCCAAGAGACATAGCCTAATGATGAAGATACAGTGAGGCCTGATTATTTGGGGACTAATCCCGTTTCGTGATTATTGACAGAACGTCAATTTTGCCGCGGCAAATGATTGAGTATCATTCATAGATGAGCATCAATGATCAAAAGCTCCAATCCATTGCGAGTAGCTCAAGCTACAGTATATACGGGGATTGAGGCTGATCTGCACAAAATTTCAGCTCTGAGAGAGAGTTGGGACAGACTGCAGTATCAATGTTCCATTGGAAACATAACGAAAGCTTTCAGTAACTAGTCTATCTTGGAGCTCACCATGGCACGGTGGAGGTGAGCATCCAGGACCCTCGGACTTTCAAGGTCGAAGATGACATTTAGGCACCAGCAAAGGCATGTGGGCACTGGCCATGCGCTAGGCGTAGAGATGCCAGGATGATGGGCAGACCCAAATATTCGCCGAAGATGATGGCGTGATGCCTTTTGTGGACAGTGGTGCTAAGTGGCTGCGGTCGATCATGGCTTTATTTTGCCTGGAAGCCACAGGAGATGCCGCGGTCGATTCAGTTGAATGTAGTGACAGAACTGACAGATACACTACAGACTGCGATGCTTTCTCAGCCTCTTGTTGGCAGATGCTGACTGATCATGACATGGATCGATGCGGCTCCTTCTTTCATGATGCTTAATTTCAGACACGTGAGGCTAGGCCAGAATAGGCTGCGGCTGACGCCCGAGGCCGTCGACTAATCGACGGGAATTGCACGATTGGCCAAAGGAGAGAGGCAACCGCTAGCTCGGGATCTCAGGGGGCGATTTCTAAAACATTGAATACGAAAGCCACCGGTCCATCTTTCTTGTCTCCTCTTCTTGTAAGGGCTTCCGTCACTCGTTGATCAATAACCGCTCCTTCATCCAACCATACTGCAGCTCATCCTTTAGGTGCTTCTTTCGTTCGCGTACCTAACACACCAAACGAAACACAGGCCAGCATGTTCACGTACTCATTTGCGGTGGCCTCCGCTCTTGCGGCGGGCACGTTGGCCCAGTCAACTTCCGTCACCAGCTTGTTTCTCTACGGCTCGGAGGGCCAGAATATAGTTGCATCTGTGGTATCTGCTGCTCCTGAGGCGACGACTTACTTCGTGAACTGCGCACCTGGCACCGATGGCAGCGACGTAAGTAACCAGCCCATCATCACCAGTTCGCTCTGGTCCTAACGCTGAAATGTGTTTGCAGTGCGGATTCGGACCTGGCATCTCCTTTGTCGAGGGCCCGTCGACCTTTGGCCTTCACGTCACTGAGGATGGTGCTTTGTAAGTGTACCCGCTTCACAGCCTTTGCTACACTACACCTACGTCGACATCCAGGCAATCGTGGAGAATCTTGGCTAACCACCCACAGCACGATGGACGTCGACTGCAAGGTCGCGTCTAACACAGCAAGCTGTGTCGAGACGGATGCCGGCCCCGAGGCAAACGACCCCGGTACCATGACCACCGTTGTCAGTGATCTCTCGAACAGCGTGTTGCCGGTCACCATTACAGCAGGCCTGGAAAAGATTTCGGGGGCCGGTAGTGCTAGTGCCACTGGGGCTTCTTCTACGTCTGGCACGGCTGAGCCAACCGCATCTGCGTCGTCTGGTCCGACATCGACAGGCTCCTCTGCCTCGACGACTGCTAAAACCACTTCTGTGACTGGCACTCACACTTCTGCTTCTGCTTCCAGCTCGGCTTCGAGTTCCAGTACCACCAATGGTGCCGTGGCTGGACCTGAACAGAACATCATTCTTGCTGGGCTCTCTGGCCTTATTGGACTTGCAATGGCACTGTAAATAAGGATCGGCTATCATAATTCTTTCAAGTTTGAGGAACGTTGCACGTATCGTAATGTTGCTCAAGTACGTGGATGCCTGCATTCCAACTATGTCTCTTGAGTCGATTACAGAAATTTCAGCGAGTCCTGGCTAGCCACACTGGCGAATGTTCTGGGTTGCTCTTGGGATTCTTGGGTGCATAAGTCTGAATTCTCGCATTTGGAAGTCTCCAAACTCTTCACGGCATCGAGGCCTGGTCTGTGTAGAGTATGTCCATTTCTTCTCCATTCGTACTTCCGCCGTCCGTCCTCGCCTGGCATTGCTGATTGCTTCGAGATTCAAACAAGGTCTATAAGTATCGCTTCATGTCCCACCACTACGTCTCAAGCCTATCTGCCATCGCTAACCCGCACCGGATACCACCTGCTGAAAAGGCTTTCATGAGAGGAAGTCTGCTTTTGACGAATTCAAACCACTTCAGTCCTTGTCAACACCTTCTTGGTCAGATCTGATCAATCAGTTTGCGCGTGTGAATATTGCCAATCAATGAAGCTTGTACTCCAGCCCGGTCTATTTTGAAGCCTGGTGCTTGTGTCGCTGCGCCAACCCCCTCAACGCTTCGCGCGGTTTCCATCATTTCCGAAAATTTCGTTCGGTGAACAGAGGTAAAAGTCGATTGGATACATAGATCAAAGCGTGCGTCACGGCACAGTCTGCCCGTAACTTCCGTGATGACGTGGGTTGTGGCAATGATGTTGACATTGCGGAGTTATGAGCCCAGCCCCATCATCTCGGGTCAGATGCGACGGCCATCGTCGCAAAGAACTCGAACCTTGCATTAGAGGATCCAGGGCCTTCTAATGCTCTCGGGAAAGGGACTCCCTTCGAAGAACACATTAACGATATAAGCACCAACGCTTCGACAGACGCAGTTTGTGACCGGGGTCTGTACTGAGCACTTTCTCGAAGCTCTTGGTCGCCATGTCCTCGGGCAGGGGTGACAGGAGGGGCCTGCCTCGGAGACTTCCGACTTAGTCTGTGATGAGCTGCAAGGTCGTCGGGAGATGGGCAGATAAAATTACGGGAAAATCGACATGTCATGGCCGCTTTTAGAACCAACTCAAGTGCTGCCGACCACCCCACTCAATCCTTCTAACAGCGTCATACTGTCATAATATTTTCCTACAAGGAATGAAGTTTGTTGGATCGAGGAAAACTATGATTATCAGCTGAGAACATGTGTCCTGGTAGGCTTATCTTTTGGAAGATGTAGAAAATCCTGCCTCGCTCGCAGAAAATACACCTAGGTATCAATATGATCACAAGCCTAAGTTTCGCACAAGCATTGTATAAAGACGAGAATCAAGGATACTTCAGTCTCGTGGCAAATTCCGCAATCATATTGTATGAGCATTGCATGGACTGCGTGACACATCTTCTATGAGTCTCCTAGGGACAGTCTTCCCACAGAACATGAGTGAAGTTGAAATCTCAATGCTAAATCTATGAGAAAACAACTTCTTCTTCCAGAATGTTCCAAATATAGGGTTACGTGCTGCAGGTACAAGGTGGTGGGGTCTAGAGGAACATCAAGCTTACGAACATTCCAGATCGTCGCCCGATCGTTCTCCGGCCGGACGTTTGGAGCGGGCGTATTATATTCCTGCGGCCCGCTAAGATTATTCAGCCGTGGCCAAGGTCGAGCGACGTCTCGACCCACCCTGCGCGCGAAATTTTCATGCACTAGTGCAGCGGTGACGTTCGAGGTTACGTATTAAACAGTACCGTATTAATGATCCATCATACGCAACCGACGCATGTGCAGTAGTGTTGGAATCCTTCCCAAGGACAGGCGTTGATAGTCCACGCCGTAAATAAGCTTAAATAAAGTCATTCTGTTTTCTAGACACTGAGCAAGTCGTCAAGATAGATATTTCCCATTTTGATACGCAAAGTGTGTCGGCCGGGGGAATACGATGCACAACGTCATATCATGCTGCTGCAGCTCTGACTCGGCGCATCTCGGAATGTCGAGGTATTCTGCCACAAAGACAGGGGAAGCCCGACGAGTAGGTATCCACATTGGTGACCCAGAATCCCCTTAACGGTCACACTATAGCCTGTTTGCAGCTTGTTTGTATTTTTAAGCAGGAAGAAGCTACATCACACGGGGAGAACTCGAATGCCGGTGGAGACGAACCCAGAAATCATGGAGATCCGAGATATAAAGGTCGACAGCGCTGCACTCCAGTTTAGACAATGTCTCGCATATGCACCGTTAGACCAACAGTAGAACTCTCTAAATCTTGTCTTTATTGTGCTCGTACATTTCCACGTTTGATATCCTACAGCGTTTAGTTTCCACATTCCTACAACTCGCATACCGTCTCTCAACATGGCCGAGAACACCAAGCTGTTTACGCCACTCAAGGTCGGCTCGACGACCTTGGACCACAGAATTATCATGGCTCCTTTGACCCGATTCAGGGCCACGAACGACAATGTTCCGACCGACGTCATGTCTCAATACTACCAACAAAGAAGTGTCGTCCCCGGCACTCTCGTCATTTCGGAGGCGACCTATGTCTCCAAGCAAGCCCGGGGTTACGCCAACGTCCCTGGTCTCTGGACAGACGCCCAGCTGGAAGGGTGGAAGAAGATCACCGACGGCATTCACGCCAAGGGCTCCAAGGCCTATGCGCAGCTTTGGCACCTGGGTCGTGCCGCTGCCCCCACCGCCGGCAACGGGTTCCCACCCATGGATGACACCTTCGATACCGCCAAGGATCTCATAAGCTCCAGCGCGGTGCCGATGGGAGAGGATGCCCCTACGCCTCGGGCTCTCACCGAGGAGGAGATCCAGGCCACTATCGCCGACTACGCGAGGGCGGCCAAGAACGCCGTCGAGAAGGGTGGATTCGACGGTGTTGAGGTCCACGCCGCTCACGGCTACCTCATCGACCAGTTCACCCAGGACACGTCGAACAAGCGCACCGACCAGTGGGGTGGAAGCATCGAGAACCGCGCACGGTTCGCCGTCGAGGTCTGCAAGGCTGTGGTCGCTGCTGTCGGCAAGGAGAAGGTCGGCATCCGTCTGTCTCCCTGGTCCGCGTTCCAGGGAATGCGCATGAAGGACCCCATCCCCCAGTTCAGCTACCTTATCGACCGCGTGGCCGAGCTGGACCTGGCCTTCTTGCACCTGGTCGAGCCAAGAGTCCACGGAGTCATCGACGTCGAGCCCGTGAACGAGACGCTCGATTTCGCCCTACAGGCCTGGGGCCGCGAGAGGCCGATCTTCATCGCCGGTGGATTCACCACGGAGCTCGCGGTCCAGGCGGTTGAGAGCAAGTACAAGGACTACGCCGATCAGTTGGCCATCGTCTTCGGGCGCCGCTTCATTTCTACGCCTGATCTGGTCTACCGCGTCAAGAAGGGCCTCCCGCTGGCCGATTACGACCGCAACACCTTCTACATCGACCAGAAGAAGGGTGACAAGCCAGAGCCTGGGTACATCGACTACCCCTACTCCGAAGAGTACATCAAAGAGTTCGGCAAGCCAGATGTTTCGGCCTAAACCCGTTTGGCTCCTTAGACAGCAATTCTGGTGATATGATATCAAGGTGGTACAAAAGGGGGTGTACCACTGCGGCTTTGCATATTGTGAAAGGATTTGACGAGACAGTGCGATAGGGACAGATTAGAAGATAGATAGATAGACGTCTGTTCACCTGGGCGTGAAGGAAGCACGATAGAGGCTTTGAAGCTATATGCATGGTTTGGAGTTTGGGAATACAGATACCAACAGAACAAAAAGAATCCGTCAAATTACAGAAACTAAATTTGTGATTCCTCGCACTTGAAACCAGCCTGCGTGTAAGACGCGCAGAGATTTGATTTGCAGATGCCTCGACCAAAGTCTCAGAGAAATCGCAGCTACTTAGTATCGCAGGGCAGACCGTGATAAATGACACCACCGTCACCTGGATCGCACCCAATGGAAGAGTCATCTTCTCTCCGATAGTCGTAATATGCTTAATTCCATCAAATCATCAAAAGAGTGATGCCTAGACTGTGGTCAAGTGCTTGAAGCAAAACTTAGACGTCGAGAAGAAAAGACCTCTGCGGTATCTGCTATACACACAGACTGTGACATATATTCCGCGTACGGATATTTCGATCGATTCAAAACTTACTTAACTAAGTTACATTCAGACATCAGGCATGTTGCCGCCCGTCTGTCATTTTAATTATGGGGCCGGTCCGGGCCCAGAGGCCGATGCAGCATTACTTAAGAGGCACAGCAATGTGATGCATATCATTGATGTACTATTCTGTATTCCCTGCTGAAGATTCTTATGCGAAGGGCGGTGGATTTCTGCGTTTCAATTTGAAATAGAAACTCTTAAAATAAAACCGGAGGAGCTCTGTGCCTAGGTAGTTGCCTAAGCAGTCCACGGGTGCTCATGCAACATGCAGTTGGTCAATTCAATGCTGGCTCTAATATTTTCCACTCCAGTTTATTAGAAGTGCGAAGAGACCAAGCAACCAGAGCGAATACAACTTCCAGGAAAGACTGTCACCCGCCCTAGTTCTATCACGGAAAAAGTTGACGACCATCGCGGTGCCAGCAACCCAGGACATAGAACCAATCTTCTACTCAGCCAAGCTCACCCTCCAGAACCGACAGGCCAAAACGGTCCATCCTGCAACTCCAGTTGCCAAAATCAACCTTGGAAACTAGCGTTCAGATCGCCCAGAACAAGAGGCATCGTCATTCGACCCGAAGCTCTATCCCCCGTCCAAATCTCTGAAATCTTGAGCGTATGCCGTAGCAGTGATTGCTCCTGCTGCTAGGAAGAGGACCCACATGGCCGAATTTACGTTGTAGATCATGAAATGCCCAGTCGCAACCTCAAGTCGTCCGGCAAAGAAGCATATGATGAAAGGAAATAGGAGGGTAACCTCGAAATTGTAAATTCTAAGTTCGACAGGCAACACTGGCACAGATTTCAAAATCGAACAATACCCTTCCTGGACGCATCGAGAGATTTGATGACGCTCACACCACGTTTGTAGAGGCTATATATACTCATTATTCTTCACCAAAAGGAAATCAGCGTTCACTCCCTGCCCGGGTGGTAGGCATCCAACTTCAACAGCCAAGTTCACGGCTGGCAATATGAGGCGGTCGAGCCTCCAGCCATCATCTCGCAAAGGGCCTCAGATTGCTGCCGAGGTGCTTGTCGTCGGCTTGCTTCTCTCCCTTGCCGAAGCTAGTAATGCTTCTGATCAACGGAGAGCTGCCTGTTTGCGTGTGATAACTCTCAACAGTGTCTTACGCCTCAAACCTGCAGATTGTGGGATTGTCGCGGTTTATAGTCGATCTCCCAATTCAGCTTCTCAATAGACATGACGCACCACAATAACATGATTGCCAAAACTGTGGATGCCATCTCCAGCTGTTGTCTTGAGTTTCATCACCGCCCAGCCTGTCGCACCCCGTCGACATCGAGATGATGGCACACCACACACTCCACGCCAAGGCTATTGCCAGGTCCTCGCCCATCAACGACCTGCCAGGGGCGCCCCTGACGCACCGTGACCCTACCGCAGACTCCGCGGATCCTAGAGGCCGTGAAGGACCACGCACGTGCTAACGCCATCTCCATGTGGCACCTCGGAGGCACCTGCGCCATGCTGCCAGAGGCGAAGGCCGGCGTCGTGGACACGAGCCTGAGAGTGTACGCTGTCGAGGTGGGTCTGCGAGTAGTTGGATGCGAGTGCGGTCCCGCTCATCAGCACGGCGAACCTGCAGGCTACCAGACTACTGTCTATGCTTTTGCTGAGAAGGCGGCGGATGTATGTCATCAAGACTGATTGGGGCATGAGTTGAACTGGCGCTGGAACCACTTTTGCCGTCTTCTGACACACTTGGTGAGATGGAGGCCGTCGTGGAGGCGTGTGATGACCTTGTCTTTGGTGTCGATGAGTAGGTACCTAATCCTTCCACATATGTGCACATGCGCTCCGAAAAGTATCAATATAAGCTCTGCTGATTCTGTTCTGTGGCTGACACGTTGTGTCACGGTGGACCTCCTGACTCTTGACATTGACTCTCATCAATAGTAAGCATCATGTCACGTGGCAGGGGCCCACTTTTGTGGTGCTCCATTCTATATAAAGCAGAGCAGCTCCTGCTCTATTGTTCATAGTGCAGAATACCAGACAATGTGCTCTATTCGATTGCCACGCTCGTAATCGTGACACATCAAGTACACCCATTGATATGTGTCTCGGCCCCAAAAAAGCAAAGTTGATTGCGCAGTACCTAGGTAGTTAAGCATGAGCGCACCCCAAGCGTGACTTGGTTTCGTGCTTTCTATGTCACGATACCACAAACAAAGCACAGCCACTTTACGAGAAAGACTCTGGGGTCGATTCCTAATGAGCTGTCGCCCAGGAACCGGCTCTTCAACGCAGCTCGCCCGCCCGCCAACTGCACCCGATTACTCCAAGAACATGAACAATCTATTAGACTCTAATCTACAACGATAGACTTAAATATAACTCAATTTGAACAAAATTTCATCAAAAATGAGATGGAGACTTGCTAATGCCTATGTACATGTCCTACGACATGTTCGCAAACTGACCGCTGCATTGATTCAAATGTTATACGGTATTTGCAGCATTTACATGATAACATTGAAGTAAGCCACCTATTCGCTTCTCCCCTTCATGACACAGGTATTCCCGTCATCAACGAAGCCATCGCCCTGGGGTCCATAACCTCCTCCAAGCCAAACCAGTATGAGAACTGCTTCTGCGCCTCCTCATCCTCCTCACCCACAGAAGCCCCGACATACAGCGGCGTCTTGTTTTTGCAAAAAGTCCGCAACTCCCTGGAGGCCACGTCCCCCTTCGTCCTGAGGTACTCACGCATCACGTCGCCGCAGCTCATGATGATCCGGCTTACCACGGTAGTGTCGCGGCCGAGCCGCCCAAGGCCCATAAGCCGCGACGAGGCGGCCGAGCCGCGGGCGACGTGGTGGATCAGGATGACGAGGTTGGAGATCATGGATTCGTCGGGCATGTAGCCGGCCGTGAAGTACTGGACGAACTTGTGGTGCTCCTTGTCCCGGATCCGCCGCAGCATCTCGATCGATCGCTGATGCATGCCGAAGTAGTTGAACATGAGCACCGGCTCCTCTTCGTGCAGCTTGGTCCGGACCAGCGCGAGGAATTGCAGCGCGCCGAGGCTGTGTTTGTTGGACCACTTTTCCAATAAGAGCATCTCTGGTTTATTGACGGCCTGGTTCTTTTTGCCTCGTTTTCTGGTGGGCTTTCCGGCATCGGGGGAGGCGCTAGCCAGCTCGTCCAGCAACATGCCAATGTCGGCGTTGGCGATGTTGCGGGCCTGCTGAGGCTGCGTATAGTTGTCGCGGAACAGGTTGGCGACTTTGGTCGTGGGCTCAAGCAGTCGGGCTTGCTTTCCATCGGGGAGGTGCCATGGACCAGTCCTCCGGGCGTCGCGAGCGAATCTGGAGACGGAGGATATGCCCGTTGCTGCCTCAAGCCTGTTGAGAGACTCGGCCGCATCCTTGGGCCTGCTGCCGACAAAGATGCGGTTCTCGCCGTGTATATTGATGAAGGCCTCGATATCTGGCCAGACGAGCTTCACATCGGGGCATGTCTGCACCAGGTTGTACAAAAACGCCATCTGCTGAACGTCGTACCACTGGTTCACCAAGCCCTGGCCAATGACTTGCATGCGGAGGTTGAGGTGAAACGTCAACAGCCCGCAGAGAACGGGGTTTCTCTTTAGGAAGAAGTGCTCTTCATGCGTCTGGCTCGAGCTTAGTACAAGTTGCCACACAGCACGCTGTGGGTCGAACTTGATATTGCTGTCAATGCAATGCTGAATGCTGTCAATCTCCTGGTCCCCCTCCTTAGGCCAGAATGCAGGTTTGGGGTGCGTGGCAGAAAGCTTCTTGAAGTCGGCAATGGTCTTGGAGATGCGCAATCCCGCCATACGGAGATCGTTCCAGGGGCTGTCCGGGCTCGACCTCAAAGTGTGATGGATATCGAGAAGGACCTGGGCCGCAAAGCACAGCCACAGTGTGATTTTCTTGGTCTCGACGAACTCAGAAAAGCCGTGGGTGAACTCGTCACGGACCGGCCAATTGCCGCCCATCGTCTGTAACAGGCAGAACTCTGGTAGGAGCTCGAGCAAAAGAATTTTATCCTCGTTGAACCGTTCGTCGACGGACATGCGGGACCTATCTGCCTTTGGGTCATAGTCTCCAAAGTGTCCCTTCTTGAAGTCGGGGACGTGGGACTGTTGCATCACGGGCACAAATGACTGCAGCAGAGTGCGTGTTGGGATAAAACACCACTCGGCCTCATCGGCCATCTCGACATTGAATGTCAGGCCGAGCTCAGTAGACGCAGGCTCATGGTGTCCGCGGGCTACGCAAGCCATCCCAAACAGCATGAGCTGAGCCTCTAGCTCGTCAGAAAGATGCCCAGGGGCCACTGATGGGCTGTGTACGAGATCCTCGGCCGCGGCCCGTGCAAGTTGCATAGCGGTATCTGTAACCACAGAAGCGGTCATGATGTCGAGCTTACTATCGCGGTACTCCTCCCAGGTCTGCAAGATGAACGCACGCATGTTCTGCAGGTCCCGGAAAAGACAGAAGACACGGAAGTAGGCATGCGACAGGTGTTTCTGCTCCGGCTCCTCAGCGTCAACGTCGACCTCTTCAACCAGTTCGACCTGGACTAATTGTTTCGAGGGATCACTTGGCTCCGGTGTCTCTTCAGGCTCTTCGACTGTCAGAGTCGCGAACTGGTTGATCCAAGCCTCATCGTAAGTCTCTGCACTTGTCGCTGCGTTGGTGCGAGTAGCTGTGGCAGAACGAGTGTCTGATTCAGGATCTGCTCGTGAAGCTCCGTTCGTACGCCACTCCAAAGACTCGCAAATCTCCTCCAGGACCTCTACAAAATGAGCATGTCGCTTGTTGGACGGTGTATCGCCTTTTCCGACAAACCAGGAGGCGGCGTCCTTCCTCAATGTGACGGCTCGGCGGGCCACGGCGAGAATTGGGGTTGGGACCTTCACGGAGGACTTGGCCACAACCTGGCCAAGGCTGCGGAGCTCAGAGACGGTGGCTTTATATTTCAAGGGCAGGAGGGGTGCGGATTTTGCTTTGGCTTTCGCTTTCGCTTTCGCCTTGCCCTTTGCGTTGGCTGGGCCGTTGATGCTGTTGGGTGGGTCGGCGGCGAGCAAACGGCTGGACTGGTATCCGCATTTCTCGGCCGCGCGGAGGAGCCAAGTCGCGAATCGATCGGTGTCGTCCTTGTACTGCGCATAGCTGCTCTTGAGCGAGTCAGGCAACATGATGAAATGAAGATCGGTAGAACTTGCGGTGCGCTTCTCGCTGGCGACGAAGATGTCCTGCTCGTGGGAGTCGAGGCTGCATGTGCTTCGAGGTTCGCGGAGATTTGTGGGAAACAGTCAACACAAAACGATGGCAGGACAGGAACGTTTGAAGCATTGCCAGGAGGGACCCACACCGACGTGGCCCAAGCTTCCCATCACTTGCCACTGCAACCTTCTGCCCCAAACTGAGTGCAACAACCTTGGAAGTGTTGTCAGGGTACCCTGGGGTAACTTCAATGTTGGGAAATTTGAATCATCTGAATACTCCTTGACAGTCACCAGGACCTCCCTCCTATTCAACATTTGATTCCAGTCCACGGCACCGGGGCACAAAATGTTACACAAGTGTACACAAATCGAGACTCCATATGCCTAGTTAGGTTGTAACTCACCGCCATAACTCCAGATGGCATCGAATTACTATTGATGATACATAATTCCAAGTCAATTCTCAGAACTGGACAGATCAACCAGTGGGGCACAGAGCTTGCCCAAATGCTGCCTACAAGTACCTAAATTGATTGATTGTGCGGGCATTACATTAAAACCGGCTAACTATAAAGCTATTTCAGATAATTTACAAAGTGAGGGTATAAAGGCTTGACTCTATATAGCATTATCTTCACCAATAAAATTAAAGTCAGCTTTGTACAGTAACCAATTAAGCTTCAAATATTATTAAAACCTCTCTGATTATTCATATTGCTTATACAGAGTCAGGCCTGGTGGCTGCGGCTAGTTTCCAAGGTTGGTTGGGCCTGACGGCCACCTTATCAATAAGCCTCACGCTGCCTACACTTGCAGCCCACGTGCTTTGGCGAAAGTGCTCTTCCTTCCTTTTCTTCTTAGGCCAGCCCACTCTAAAAGTCCACATCACTTGATGTACAGTTCAAGCCAGCGTGCCATAAAGCCCAAGTGACATCTCAAGAGGGGGGAACTGATCAGCTCCAAATTATACAATTTTCATTGATTAATTAATCGCACACTCAAAGTATCGATATAGAAGGGTCTTCGAAATTTAGGTGATCTCTCAGCTATTACATGTGTGCATCTCGAAATCAGTCTATAGTTTATAGGCAAGCTTTCGACTTCAATTCTCTGAGCTTGGTTGTCTTTCCAAATGTGTTTAGCTTTAGAACATGTGAGCAAGTTGTATTAGGCCTGAGCACATAGACATATTTGTCCACTTTCCGAAGAAACCCATCCACATTGACAACGGCAACTGCTTGGAACTTGATCGATCTTCAACGTATTTCTATTGCGGTTCAAGTAGTAGTAGGAAGTTGTTGAATGACGCTAGGTGCACTCATTTTCTGGCCCTGTGTCTCTTATTTTCTGATATAGCTTCAGTCTTGTAACAGTAATGCCATGATATTGTTGTCGTGTGCATAGCACCTGAGAAAACAGCGCTGGAAAATGAATTACGCGTGATAGCAACACTGCGGATGAGTTCTTCTAAAGGTACTCTGTCACATGCATGGGTTTAGGTTGTGGCTCTAACAGACAGTTCTCTTGCTATACAGTACCCATCTGGGAATCCCAAGAACTTTTAACGAAAATCTTTACAAATGAAGATATGTAGAAGTTTGAAAACCCATTCTATAGAAACTTTCCGCTCTCAGAAATGATGCCATCCAAATCAGCGGTTATCAGCGACTGCAGACTCAGTTTGATAACCGTTAGTTCTTGTTTCTCACAATTACAAAAGAAGTCCTGCTTCATGAATGCTGTCAGCATGACCTGCAGCTAAAGACCCATCGGACTGGGTTAGTAAAGTGCAATATACAACTTGTATTCTTGGCACTTCTCCTTGCCCAAGGGCACAGCTGTGATGGCCTTGACGCACTATAAACCAAACACAAGACACGCTTCAAGTCACTCCGAATGCCGCGGGATGTCCCAGAGCCGCATGCACCAGAACTCGTGTCAACAGGTCAGCTGTTAGACTTGGTCTCAGTCCCGCGTGTTCTATTGCTTCCTATACATAATTAGCTGTCTTCAGTCTATACAAAGTACAGGGACAGAGACACGAGGTTACGGTGCTAGAGCCTATCAAGAAAGACGGACGTCCGAGACCAATGGTCTCATCTCACCATGTGCGTGCGCTCTCATAGTAAGCCCAATACAGCCAGACATATCAATCCATTCTACTTGGTAGAAAGCTTACTATAACGTTTCCAAAGCCAAGCGGTCCAGCGTGGAATTAATTTTACATTGTACCCAGAATTGTCCATCCGCACTTGTTGCCGCTTCCATGGCATTTGAGAAGCTCATCCATCTTTTCTCTTCGTCAACCTCGGGAATCCTCCCCTTTGGGGGAGGGGGGCGTGGGCTGGCAGTAATAAGGCCGAGACACCAATGCTCAAGCTTAAATGCCGTGTCGCACCCGGGTCTCACTTGCTCAGGACCAGCGTACGAACAGAAATTAGTCTCAGAGGGATCATTACACAGCTGCGGGGAACAATCGCGGCGTGTCTTTGATGGCGCACGTGAGAGAGGTTTGTGCCCGATACATCTCTGCCCTTCACGGGCTCCGCTGGTTCCAATCTCGCACGCCCCCTCGGGGTCCTGCATCAGCTCCTGGTATTCTCCAAGCACCCCTGCGTTGCTTTTTTCTTGCATGGGAGTTACTTGTTCAGGGCAATGGCCACAGGGGACCGCACGCCCCTTGCGGAGCCGCTGGGTAAGTAATCAAGCAAGCACACATTACCAATCTATGCCTGACAGAGGCGCGGATTTTCTTTCGAAGTTAGGTGAGATCCTGCGGTTCCGGCATAGAACTTCCGGGCGGCGCAACTCATAATCACATCACACTTTTTCCGGTCTGTCAATCATGTGGTCATCCCAGATCCCAATAGCCCCGACATAAGGCTGCTGCTCAGAAAGCTGTGAGACCACCGATCCCGGGGCTTCCTGAAGTCTCCTTCAAAGGTTGGGGGAATCGTTAATCAATTGAGCAAAGCGCCAGGGTGGGCTTGGTATTTGCAGAGGGGGGAATCCAGGGCCACAGGGTTTCTTCGCCTCATGCCGTGTCTCCCCAGGATCGCTTGCAGGCTCGTGGCATTGGTTTGCTTTTTCCTTGGTCTCCTCTTCGTGTGACGATGGCGCAGGTCAAGTGGACGCACCCGCAATAGGCACCTGTGAGCCCCCGGAGACCGAAGATGGCAAAGGTCAGAGCCACCTTCACGGTGAAGGGCAAGGTCAG
Source organism: Diaporthe ilicicola (assembly GCA_023242295.1). Classification (NCBI taxonomy): domain Eukaryota; kingdom Fungi; phylum Ascomycota; class Sordariomycetes; order Diaporthales; family Diaporthaceae; genus Diaporthe; species Diaporthe ilicicola. The sequence goes on along the minus strand of JALPVH010000099.1, from coordinate 115,270 downwards.
GTCTCCCTCACCCCCGCCCGCCATGGGAGAAATGGCAGGTTGAGCCGCAATCCACTCCTTGGAGGGGGGAGGCGAGCCGTCTCAACAGCCCGCCCCGTCCCTCAATGTCTCGGCGCCCTTTCCTCTACAGGCTGCCCGTCCCGCCCCATCAGCTCAGACAGACATGTGGACACACAGAGAGAGAGAGGGGGGGGGGGATCTCGAACACGATACCTCGGCAGGCCTCATGACCGGGAACACCGCTAACAAACAATAAGCTCGTCAGCGACCACAAGCTTACGATATCTAATTTCGGCCGTGATATGTGCCATCCGATTGAGTAAGATACGGCGCGCACGACCACGATCAAGCAGCAAGCGAAACAGGCTTGCTGATGCTGTTGATCCCTCCATATACACAGCATACGCGTCACCCCCGGTTGCATCCGCATTCCTGTCCCATGTGATAACCAGATAGTCGGGAAGAGCCAGGGCGACGGCAATGCAACAATGCTAGCTGGGTGAGGTTCTCGTAGTACTACTATTACTACTACTACTACTACTACTACTACTACTACTACTATCCTTGGGGGGCGAAGCCCCAGCGGACAGAACATCGTGCAGCCAGCGCCCCCCCCTTCCTCCAATGCCTCCCGAAAAGGCGGCAGGATACGAGCCCCCTGTGATCATCAACGCGGAGAGAGAGAGAGGGAGAGAGAGGGGGAAACAGGGAAAAGGGGTTGCAGAGCGGCACCAGGACCACATAGGTAACCCCAGAACCAAGACGTTTGTAGCACATCACGACTTTGACGGCCTGCGCCGGACCCTTGGGTCTGTCAGCTTGTCATTCCCACACGCTTCACCGCACCCATAGGCGGAGGATCAGGCAGAAGACATGATTGATCGAGTTTCCCATTAGCGCACCCTGTCTGTATGTCTGCCTGTCTGTATGTCTGCTGCTGCTGCCGCCGCTCCTTGCTTGCTTGCTGCCGTGCTTCGTTGCTAGGGAAGTGTGCGGCCTAAGACCCGGGAATCCGGGCATCCGATATTTGATATCCCCAAAGAAGCTCGCCTGGCTCCTCAATTCGTCCATTTCCATACCAAATCTCCATCGTCATCATCGCCCAGCCCCACCGGGCCTCATCAATCTTCTCCAAAGCTGTCGTGCGACCGTCGCACAAAGAGAATGGTGATTTACATCATGGATGATGTGTCAGCGCGCTCCTTCCCGTCTCCCCCCTCCCCATCACACTGCGCCACTTTGTAGATTGTGGAGATACACGAGAGAGATGGCGAAAGGAGTGCTCGTCCGGGGGGCGAGCGGTCTGCTCAGATCAGTTACATAGTACCATGGACGCCGTGGCTGCTGCTGCAGGGTAATCCCAATCAAGGCTAAACCTGCATGCTTGGAATCCCATCCCAAAAGGCGGATCTTGCGGCATGCATTTCTTTTTTCTTTTTTTTCTTTTTTGGCGCCGCATGACGGCGCCCGCCATGTTCAACGTTGCAGGTGAAGGAGCACAAACAAGACGGTCGACGGTGCCATCATCCACGACGGTGGACCGTTTTGTTCGTCGCACAAGGAGATACGGGCGCAGGGTCGGGGCCGAGATGATTGATTACCTGGGTGGAGGGGAGAAGAGCAACACACACAATAAAATAAAAGGCAAACGATAAATTGGCTCCGTCTACCTTTCTCTGAAACAGTCGAACGGACAAGAAGGTCGCACAGGCTGGGATCTCTGGCCCCGTCAAGATCAGCTGGACAAGTCGTGAAATCCTTCTAGAAGACGAAGCAGCGCATGTCCTGGACCTGACAGGGACAGCCGGACGGGGAAGTGCTGTCAGCTCGGATGAGATGCGCTTGAGCGCAGGTCATCTGGCGGACTGCATGACTGGGATGGGCGTCGGCGTTTTCCCTCGATTGCACCTGGCCCGAGTCTGGCTTCCCTCTGTAGTCCGCACGAGCTCCGCAGAAGCGTGTGGGTTGCATCTGGATGAGGACACGAGCGTCTTTGGTAATTTTATACGAGACGCCCAGTCCCGCTGTGGTTGGCCGCGGGAGCTGACTCCATCGTCAGTTCGGCTTGCTGCGTAGACGAGAGGGGCGCCGTCGATGTTGGCCGCCGTGATTGACGGATTGATGAAATCCATCTCCGCCTCTATCCTGAAGCATTGGCCCTTTCCGTCGTGCACTCTGCTCCTCCAAGGTAATAAGCTGGAGATATGCGGGTATAGCCAACCCTCCCGATGCCAGCTGAGAAAAGCCCGCCAGGCCAGGTCGGGGCCCCATCCGTGCGCTCTGCTGTGGCCGGTAAGGTTGACACGGAGCTGCGCCCATCCGGGGGGCGGAATGCGGCCGAACCCGCCCATTGGGCACGTCACCGGAGACCCTGGGAAGCTTCAACGTCACAGACGAAGACAATGGATTGCCTCAGCAGCAGCAGCAGCAGCAGCAGCACACCGCCGCTCCTTCGTGCCTGCAGTGCACCAGGCGCGATGAGGGTAGCGACCGTCGTGGAACTCCAAAGTTGATCCTGAACCAGTCTGGTGGGTGTTCTCACAAGGTGCTGAGCCCTTTCGACGGTCTCTCATCCACGGCAAGTTCCACATGAACCTCGACCCGGACCCAAGTACCGCGACTTGGCCGCGGTACCTGTCCCCCCCTGTGTGTGTTATTTGGGTCAGCCTCCCTTCTGAGTCAATTGTCTCTCTTCCCCATATGTAGTCCCAGCTCCCGAATTGTCATCCAAAAGGAAATCGGACGTCCCCCCAGGACAGGAAGGAGGCAAGTCTTACCGTCTGCTACCTGAGGGCAATGATCATCGGCACGCCCCGTCTCGTCCAAGGAAAAATGCCCCCTATCGCCTGCAGTCATGTCGACGTCAGGCATCTTCCGGGAACAAGATGCGCACAGGGGGAAAAATGCAGTTACCCTACGTGAGAGAGAAAGATGATGTCCCTTCTCTCTGACCATCCCGGTGAAGTTTGAGTTTACTAATGGAAAGATCTGGCATATTCCGTTACATGCCGCGCTTTCCACGGCATGTCGTCTATGAATCCTCCAGCCTACAAGTCATCTGATGTGGCAGCCGTTGCAAGACCGGTGAGCAAGCGTCGCCCAATCAGCCACAGATCGGACAGGGCTCACACGGCGGCTGCGGATGAGGAATTATCAAACCCCCACGAGGGAAAGGGGGCATAAGGAGGAGTGACTGGCGGTGGTATTGGTGGTGGTGGCGAGGGTTTTTTTTTCTGACCGTCAGCGCAAAGTAGGATCTTGGGTTCCTACTCTGCTCCCCCCGCCGTGGGGGTTGATGCGGACCGTAAGACGAACGTCGCAGTGAGCCTGCTGAGCAGGCGAATTGCACAGACAGCAGTGGGTGAGATTTTGATGAGACCCTTAATTCCGGGCTTTGGGACGTCGTCGTTCGCCCACTGCCCAGTATTCGCCCAAAGGCGCGCGCGCGCCCGCAAATCCCAATCAATATACAGGTTCGGGGGTGGGCAGGATCCAGTCAGCTGGTCCTTTTGCTCGGGAGCTGCGCGCTGTCCCGACTCTGGGGTATCATCAGGCCCCCCGCAGGACGGGCACCACCCTTTGCATCATCCTGTCAGGCACACAACTGGGTCCCCGGGTCTCCACGCCAGGCAGCCTGGCAGCGTGTGTTGTGTTGTGCGCCCGCGGGGTAGAAACCCAGCCCTGTGGGAAGAGACACAAGCTGCCAGCTCAGCAGAGCAGGTGACAGATGACCCTCCTCAGCCGGCCATGGCAGGCCAATCCGAGACGACCTGGGCCTCTCGGGGCGCCGACTCGAGGGCTTCCCCAGCGGGCAATACTCGTGACCTTCTGCGATAAGCGGGCAATGTCCAGTTGTCGTGTCTCGGGGTCTCCTGAGGCTCGTGGTCTGCTGCTATCTTGCAGTCTCTGGGAGGTTGGCCCGACTGAGCCGCCGAACTGACTGTGGGTAAACATGCCATGCTTACCGAACCAGAGTCTAAGACCTTAGGCGCGGCTCGGACCTTTGACCACTGAGACTCGGGCTGAAGAACATGATGGTGAGCACTATCTATCATCTGCCTCCTGAACGGGGGTGAGATCAGCCCATCGAACCCATCCAGTTCAGTATGTAGACGCATTTCTCTCTCTCTCTCTCTCTCTCTCTCTCTCTCTCTCTCTCTCTCTCTCTCTCTCTGTGTGTGTGTGTGTGTGTGTGTGTGTGTGTGTGTGTGCTGGCAAAGAGTGTCTCGGTTCTCGACACCCTCACGAAAAGGCGGGGACCTGGCCCAACTACGCCCTACGATGTGATCGACTGATAGCCCAGGAACCCGAGAAACAGCGGTAAGTAAGCCTCAGTGTCTTTCTCTATCGTGACCCCACTGCAGGTGCTGCGCTGCGCTGTGCTTTGCGAGTGCTGCAGCGTGATTGCTGGCCCATCATTTCCAACGCCGGCATCGACCGACCGACCGTCCGGGCTCATCTGGACAGGCCACCAAAGGGCGTCCCGTATGACTGTGCGTGGGGTGGTTTTTGCCAACATTGAGCCAGGCCAGTTGACCACACACAGGCGACAAGCTGGGTTTTGGGGCGGTGGCAGGCGCGGGAATGACTCTCAGCGCGGAACCCTTGCTTTGCCCCCCTTGGACGCGCCTATTTGACGCCCGCCAAAACCTAATTCCAACCACGAGCCCGCTCGGAATCTAAGAGTCATACCGGGCAGCGGGCCAACAGCAGCGTCCCAAGCCTCTGGGTTGCAGCAGCATCTCCGGGCTTACCGTACGTAGCTGTGTGCAGTCATCGAGCCTGTCAGTGGAGGAGACGGAGAGTGGGAGTGGAGTGGGAGTGGGAGTGGGAGTGGGAGTGGGAGTGGGAGTGAGTGACAGGGAGTGAGTGGCTGACAGAGCCAAGGAAACCGACAAACAGGCGTGCGTGCAGCAGGAAGCGTCGCTTTTCCTTTGCTGCAGGCAGGTGAGGTGATAATAATAAGCGCCACCCCACCCCCAAATAACTGCCGTGCAAAAATCCCACTTGCCCACACACAACCCACGGGGGTGGCACAGCGAGCCGTCCCCGAAGGAAGGATCGCGGGGGTGGTGTGTGCAGGTATCATCAGGATGACGAGCGGCCTATTTTGGGGGCGGATTGTCGATGTCCTGTTCGCTGGGTGCCGAGGGAGCTGCTGCTGGCTGGCTGGTGGGTGCAGCAGACAGCCCCTGGTTTACTTTTTGGTCTTTTGGGGGCACCGACACCAGCCCCAGCCCAACCCGAGGCCTGCATTGCGGCGGCGCAACCACAGGGCTGAGAATAAACATCCCTGCCCCGATCCCATGATCAGAAAGAACATGTCAGAGTTGTGCGCCAGCGGCTGTTGGGTCGGCAGTGATGTATATCCAACAAAAACAGCAGCAGTAGCAGCACCAGCTACAACAACAACAACAACACCAACCGTAGGCAGAAAGACTGATGGGGTTGCGAGACAATAGGCCGGGTCGGTCGATCGCTCAATATCCAATCCTCATTAGCCCAGCGTATATTATGAGCTGAAGATGAGATTGCATCATGGCGTGTTGCCCAGCCTCCGATTGCTCGCATGCCTCCCTCATTTGCTTTTGGATGCAACGGAGCTCACTCACTTCCCACATGCTCACTGCGTCTTCTCCCAAAATGCGAAGGCAGACAAGACATAGTATCAGACATACAAGTCATCAGTAGTATCATGCACAAATGCCAACGAACGAACCCACCATCTCCCAAGTTGAGTTTGAGGGTGGTCAACCCGGGGGTAATCAAATGTTGGATGTTGGTCTCTGGCGCGGGATCGCGGCCGGGTGGGGGTTACAGAGCTGTTTTTGGGAGCCACCAGAGAGGAATGCCCCGGCTGCATGTGGTTCCTGCTCGCGTGCGGCAGAGGTATCGAGGCACCGAGGGATGGGGCGCCCACGGTTTCACCTGCTTTCAGTTGATAGTCCCGATCCACCATGCATGTGCAGCAAGCAGTCAGACAGGATTCTTTTTTATTCTTATTTTTATTCTTATTTTCCAGAAGAGAGAAAAGTGTTAAAAGAGGTAAATTCAGATCGGGACTGAACAGTCTCGTAACGGAGGCCGTCGAGCCATCGTCTGCGCCCTCCTCCCACCGTTTCGGGATGCCAGCAAGACAGAGGGCCCAGTCCCGTGCCCATCGTAGAAGGATGCTATTTTCTCACCAAGGTTTTGTCGGCATCACTACCCAAGACATCTCTACCAACGGAAAAGCCCACCTGCCTTTCCCCCGTGCGTAAAACAAGGCTCGGCAGATCCCCGAGGCTGTCTCCCCATACTTGGTATGGCGCTGCCGAAAAGCCACGCCGAGGGTTGAGCGGGACGCCTGGACGCCTACTAGGGCTGGCTGCCTGATGAAGAGACAGACCACCTACGTGGCAAGCAAAGCATGGGGCGCGCCCAGGCGTCGGGAAGTTTGGGCCTGGCGTGACGGCGCAGTCATAACATGCATACAATGTGTTCGGCTGATCGCGATGAGGTCTGGACAACGGCCGGCTTGCTGGGTATATTTTGAGTTTGGGTACATTAGGGTTCAGCCCTTTCCCCGGGGTCATCTGAACCTCGATTTCAACCTTCTGCGCTCGCGGCCGAAGCCCGGCAACTCGGCTCGTGCACGGGCTCGGCACACGCGCGCGTATAATGGATGATCCAGGAGAGCGTACGTACCTTGTGCCCAGCTTTGTGCCGAGGCCCGAGACGGCAGGTGGTCGGTCGGTCGGTCGCCTCTTTGGGGGAGGTCTCGACTGTGGTCTGCATGGTAAACAATGGGACTGAATGAATGGGTGTCGGGAAATATCGCGAGGAAGCCCAGGTACCCCGCGATCCCCCCAAGGGCGGCGCATCCCTACCCATCCCATCGTCCAGCTCATCTTCACTGCTGGACTGATCGCAGCCGCGGCCTGGGAGCCGTTCCCCGTTTACCATCTCGGCATCTGGACCTCCCGCGGAAAGGATAAAGTTCGGCTCACGAGTTTCAGGCCTGCGCGTTGTTCCCCCATCAATTTGTCGTGGCATGCGTGTGTGTGGTCAACCGATCATCACTTGACAGGCCCCCTCGAGGCCCCGTAGACACGGCACTGGAGCGCAGAAATTGTGGGGTTGTAGATTTCAGCCTCCGCCGCCGGACTGGGACCCTGCCGCTGATTGATGTCTTGTGAACGTTTTCGATGGGGACTCCATTTCACATTGCGGGGCCGGCGCTTCTTCCAGCTGGCCAATGCATGCCGCGCTGACCATAGTGGCGAACAACAAAAAAAAAAAAAAGGTCACGACCACCGCAGATGTCTACAGTACTTTTCCCGTGGGGCCTTTCGAGGGCCCGGCCTGCATTTTGTTGGCCCGCGGATCGAGCCTCGAGACGGAGTAACAATAATAATAACCGAAGGTCCAAGCCGCCCACCTGAGAGGGGCACAGATGGTCAGCTGGACACAGCAGAAACACAGCCTTGTCCAATGTACAGTAACCCTTGCCATACAGGATTGGCCTCGGCCTCCCTCTTCTGCATGTCACTCAACGACAGTGGGAACGCAGAACCGTCGCGGCCCTGCACCGGTCCCCACAGGATCACAGGATCTCGTGAGCCCGTCTAATTTAGTGCCGCTGCCTTTCAGAAGCGAGCAGTTCGCTGGTTTGGGGAAATTTAGCCGCCACGTCTTTGCATGTGAAAAGTAGCAGCACGCAAATGCCGCGAGGAAAAGCTCTCCGCCGCCAGCAGCAGGCTGGTGCAGAGAGACGGCCCCGGCTCTAACAACGCCGGCGTTGCTTGCACCGTTCCAGCAGGTGTCAAGTCCCATTGCTCTTGGCCGTCCGAGCCTAGTGTACAGTACCTAATGTACCTCAGATCTCAGGGTCCCTCCAGGGCTGGCATTGACAGCTGCAGGGCGACCTCGTGGGCCGATCATGCGGAGCACGAATCCGGAAGGACCCAAGTCTAAAAGGGGACTGGATTGGTCAATTCCGGGCCCAGCGGTTCGTCAGTTCGTTTCTTGGTCGAGCCTGCCTAACTGTACCTCCGCCGCACTGGTCCCCCCTCAGTCTGGGTTTTATTTGATCGCATGAAAGTTGGCGCTACTACCTCGGCGCTTCTCTTTAGAAGAGGAGGGAGGGGGGATATGAAAACTTCCATCCAAGGGCTACTTTGCAAAACCTTGGTAGAGCTGGGACGGCGAAAAAAGAAAAAAAAAATTGGCGATGCCCGCTTTTCGAGGGGTAAATGGATTTGCAAAGATCCAGGTCCGAGTAACCTTTGTCCTGACGGCCCGATCAAGGTCGAGTGACACGACCGTTTGTATCCCACTATAACCCCCAACCACGGCCCCATTTCGCCGGCCGTTGGTTCGCTGAGAGGAGCCCTCAACGCCCGGTCTTTTGATGTCACTTCCCCCAATCCGGTCCCGCTTCCCTGAACGAAAGGGCAGAAAGCGTAGGGAGGTCATTTATGCCTCGCAGAGCCTCTGGACTTGATGTTGCATAATGACCAAAGGCTGGGTGGCCCCATAATTGAGGGTCAAGAAGGGAGACCGTTTCTGTCGTGTGTACCTGCCCGTTGCTGCCTAGTCCAGACGGCCTGGAAGCGAAGATGGGACTTGCGAGATGGTCACGATACATGCATGTGGGAACCCCTAAAGGATCTGGACTTCGGGCGCCAGTGAGTCCAGATCTGTAAGCAACGGTGGTTGAATCCACAGTAGCTATCCGTACATATCTGCGCCAGCGCATTAGGCCTCAACAGGTGCCTGGCCGCGAGAAATATGATAGATGACTGATGAGTAGGATGAGACTCGTTCATTTACGCGACACGCGCCACGCGCTATTTTCCACGCAGCTTAGCTGTCTTGAGTCGAAGCTTGCGAGTCGAAACGGTAGGCCTGGAAAATCCAGGTGGCGCAGAGCAATCATCGGCAAACCCCCGAGCGCTGAGGAGCTCCTGGTTAGATGCCTAGACTCAGGGGAAGTGTGAAGTTGTCGTCGCACAGCTGTTGAGACATGTTACGCCTATGCATAACTGATGGGACCGTCTGCCTGGCCAGCCTGATACTGTGTCTTGGCCCATTGAGCCTCACCTGTCAGCTGACTGGCGGTCGGGGTGCCTTGGTGCCCAGAGCGCTGGGCCGAGCTAACGGTTGAAAGGGCCGGGGGATCTTGTTCTTTGCAGTGTCGTTGCATTGACACGACGACGATCAGGGTTCGTGACCGCCGCCAAAACTGCTGCCAAGGTGCAGAGACCCTCAATATGCCAGTCCAGCAGGTGTACCAAAGGATAATCTCATCTCCCGTTGGACGATCCCGTGAACGGATTCAGCCCTTTGCGCCCTGTTTGCGGCATCGCCCAGAGTTCTCCAATACAGTATCCCTCTAGGCGGGAAACAGGGGGGCCGGGGGGCACTGACGAGGGGACCGTTACGAGGTGGTCTACTGCCGACGGAAGAATTCCATCCGACACCAGAGACCCTTCTTGCTTGGGCTCTCCCTGGTTGGATGCGCTATGCTCGAGAGTTCTAGGCCCGGAGAGACAGGCTGATCTCGGATGAGATCGTATCGTCGTGGGGAGTGGAACAGAGAGAGACCTTGCAGCTGCTGGCTCTCTGCCAGACCTGTTCATGCCCGCGCGAATGGGCTTTCAATGGGCGAGCGACCTCTGGCTGATTGGACGCCGGCGAGGCTAGCGGCTTCTCCCCCGTGTTTACAAACTCATGCTTATCCCCAGTGACTGATGCGATGTGCTGGCTTCATCCGAGCGGAATGACTCCTCCCTAGATCACAAGCCGACCGAGACTCGGGCACTCGGACCGAGACATTACAGGGAGCCGAACAGGCAGTTGTCACGGGCAGTCGTCGTCCGCGCCAGAGCAAGCGATACTTGTGCGCGAACCAGCCGCACTGTGCCTACCTTGAACCGAGAAAAGAGAGGGTTGTGTGTTGGTGATGGTGTTGGGTCACCTTCATCTCCCTGGGGACTTGTGTCTGGAGGGCAGGTTGTGCATGGCTGGCGAGATGGGAGGTGGTTTCGTCGTGCGCACAAAGTTTGTGATGTCTCATTTGCAGCTGGGCACAGAGTGTGTGGTGCGGCGCACCGGCAGTGAGATGCAGGATCTTGGATCCCAACTATGACCAGATCAATTGGTTCGCCACGCAGTGCCGTCGTCAGCCAGCAAGCGAGCGAGGATTGTGGTGATGCTGTTCATGTTCTGACACGACCACTACAAGGGATGATGCCCCATCCCATGCTGTCGGTAATTGAGTGTCGCCGACCACAACAGCTGATAGTTTCGGGTGATGATTCATTTCGTATTGCTGGCTGTCGTCTGGCTGCACCTGGGCAGCCCTGCAGCCCTCTGTCAGGCATGTTGTCGTCAACATGATTGACTGCCCTGACGGCTGTGACGTGGTCCGCTGTACTTTTGCATGCCACGAACGGGGTCACTTGTCAACCGCGATCAGACCATTTGATGGTTGCATGGTGACGGCCGCCACTCTTTTATTTTCTCTGCTTTCTTCCTTCTCTTTTTTCTTCTTGCCCGGGTACCTGATGTGGTTGAGCCAGGTTGTATCAAGACCTGGCGCGCGGTACCTACATACCCAGCAAGCCAGCGAAAAGTCGACATCTGATCGAATGCGCCCACGTCAAACAAGCAAGGCCTGATGGGATCAGCGTTTGACCGGCCCCCGGATTGGAAGGTCAAGCTGATGCCCAGGAGGAAAAGGAGAATGAAACTGCGAGTCCGTTTTCTGTCGCTGTTGAGTTGTGATACCACAGGCACAGTAGTAGCTTTTTTTCCAATCCCAGCTCTTTCGTGCGTCGCAGACGCCTGCTGCCTGCATGAACCATCATCCAGGTATCTTCCGTCCTGGACGCTGAGCAAGGCGGGCAGGCAAATGTTACGGATGTCTCATCCGTTCAGGCGAATACGCGCCGGGGCCTCGCTCCCGCTCCCGCCAACGCTGTCAGCACTCAAATGACAGAAGAAAAAGATGACAAGATGGCGGCCACAGCGGAAATGTGCCGCCAAATCTGTCAATGTTACCGATCTCATCCCATCTTTTTTCAGCTCTCCCGTCTCGCCAATCTCGTCCTCAGCTATTGACGTTGCAGCCTCATACGTCAAAATGACCTCCCTTTCCAGCTCCGTTTGGCCATCTCAATGAAGACAGTCACTAGCAAATGTTTGTGTACCATGCGCCACCTGCTCTAGAACAGGCTCAGGCCTCCCCGTACCCGCTTCAGGGGGCCGCCATTTGTTGAGCGGGCGGTGATTGCTGCGTTGCCGCCCATCCCAATCACCTCCGGTTGAGAAGGGGGGAGGTGATCAACCGTACATGAGCGAGCAGCGAACAAGCAAGAGAGAGCGCGTTTGATGGGTGTCAGCCATGTCAGCCAGCCTGCCACGCCGGCAGCGGGAAGCTTGGGGAGACATGCCCCAGGTTCCCCAGCGAACCACCCTTCGATCCCCCACACCACACACAAGCATGACAAGCTCGAGGGCTGGCCGCTGATCGCCGCGGGACAAGGGTGCGCGTGCACCGTGCCGTGCCCTACCCCCCTTGGCGCGAGGGGGAAAGCCTTCGCCCTGTCAGCCTGTTGCACGTCTGCGCGACGCAGGGCGATTGGGAGAAGAGAGGGGGAAAAAGCCACTGCCGGGTGAGTGACGCCAAGCCAGCAAGCGATGCGGTCGGTAAAGATGGCACTTCGCATGTTTGCTGGATTGGCGACGGGGGCCCGGCGCGGGAGGAAGCATGAGGATTTGAATGCGACGCGGGATCGGACGTGTGCTTCACGGAGAACTGCGTGCTTGAACGGGAACCGGACGTAGATCCTCCAAGCCCCGAGTAGAGCAACTCTGATGGCTATCAATCCCCAGGGCGCATGTCGCGCTGTGTATGACGTTGGGAGGCCAGTGGACAAGAGCACACAAACACCGTGGCTTTTCTCTTTTCACCCCTCAAATGGATCAACGAGCTGCGAGGTCAGGCAGTCCGACACACGACTGCACAATACGTATGGCGTCCCTCCCTCCGTACTCCGAGAGGCACAGCACGGCACAGCAGAGCACACCACGCCACAGCACAGGCACATCATGCAGTCAGAGATCTGATACACTCAACCAAGTCTTGACCGCCTCGCAGGGCGCCACCATTTCCTGTTCCTCGAAGCACCACCAGCATAAGGACCAGCTTGGCTCATGACCACCAAACACTCGCTGCTTTTCATTTCGAAAGGTGAGTGAGTGATGGAAACTCGCCTCCGTCCTGAGAGGTGTGGGCACGGCTCGCTCCCGGCGACAAGGGTGTTCTGATGTGGGGCAGCGGACTCCCGACGTCTCTTCCCCCCCCCCGCCCCCCTTCCTCCCCAGATTGGCGACCTGCAACCATTTCAACCTCGTGGTTTAGATTGCGGTGCCATTGGCCAATCGCAGCCGGGGCATGAAGTGCAATCGAGGGCTCGTGCTCCCCCATTTTCTGGGTAGGCAACACCACCTGACCCCCTTACCGTTACTATGTTTGGTGCCATGAGACGGCAGGTCGCTTGCTTTTTGGTTTTTTTTTCTTTTCTTTTTCGTCGTAACACACCAACAGGGCACACCGGCCGCGCAGAAGTGCAGTTATTTATTATTCTTGTCCATGACATGTCAGCGAGTTTGGGGCTAAACGAGCAAAAACGAGGTACGGCAATGACAGTGCAGATCTAGATCAAGATAGCATCAAATGCAAAGACTCTAGCTACACCGTATCGCGCGTTCCTGCCCAAAATTTCTCCAAGCTTTTAGGCGAGAGCGCTCCTTCCCATCCGGCCGAGGCGCCAGGCCGAGCTCGGCAGAAAGGCGTGGGAGGAGGGGGTGTGGGGCTCTTGCCTAAATGGCGTGCCCCGGCGTGGCCTGCCTTCTCTGCTCTGTTCCCGGCAATCTGGGCCCCCGGACGAACCTTCTTGAATAAGCAGGCGCAGGCAGGGACAGGACAAGGGAGCCGGATGAGTTGTGTGAGGGCGAAAGGGGCGGAGGGGGGGGGGGTTGGTGCAAGGCTTATCCGAACCCTGGTGGGGTTCCGTCTCCCCTTCGGATTCTCCCAGACCAAGAACCCAGACCAAGTTGAGCATGTGCCTGATGACTTCTGACATGTCCCTGTCCCAACACGGTGGTATCCGGCTCACACCAAGGCCCAAGCACCACCTCACCATGGGGGAAGACGGGGAGACGCCGACTCGGCCAAATCTAACCTGCTGCCTTTCTCTCTGCCGAAATCTGATAGAGAAATCACCTGTTTACCCACTCGCCCGGGCCAGAGCTCCTTCGTCTCTATCTCCGTCTTTTTTTTCTCCAGTATGCCCCTGTGCACGGAGCAGTGCAATAATAACAACATCAAAAGTGTCCCGAGAATCCGGGTGTGGGGAAGATACTTTCTGAGGTCGCATCCTGCACATCGGTCGGTGAGTAAGGTCTTGCATCCTATTCTTCTCACCGGTGCGGGTCCTGCTACCGAATCATGGGATTATCATGCCGCGGTTCTTTTAAAAGACGTCGCAGCCTTAATGTTACTGTTGGCCCTACTCCCCGTGGTTGTCCATGGTGGTCCCCTGGAGGCGACATGGGCTTGCTGCTGATACTACGATATTCGGGCCAGCAAGATTGGCGACTCATCGTTTCTGGGCCCTCGGGACCCCTTTCACAGAGTTCCATCCCAACAGCCCAGTCACGCTTCGGAGTGGGATCCCGGTGGACTCCGGTAAACTTTGAAATGCTCATCTTGCTGTCTTGGTATCTTTAGTCTGTCGTATGTGGTGCAACGGGGCGTCCTTTCGTAGCGTTCGTCGACGGGCTTCGGGCTGCTGGTCGGGGCTGCGGTCATGTCCCCCGGATATGTGAGCCATCAGCTATCGAATCTCGAAATGGCCCCTCCATTCTCCCAGCCGGGCCCCGTTTGTATACGGAAACGAGACCTTGCGAGCGAGATTGCAGTCCAAGGGCTCCAAAGGCCGCCCTCCCCCCCCCCCCCAAACGCAACCCCCCCAGCCTCCTCCTCATCCCCCGTCGGCATCGAGACGACGAACCTGGGCCCTGCCTTCGAGTTTGTTAACCCGTTTTGAGATCCATGCTCGCCATGTGATGCGCGCACTCATTTAAGGTTTACCAGTTCGTCGCCTTGCTGTTTCCGGCAGTAACATTGAACCCCCATCCCTATCCTCCCCCACCAGGCCGGTCGCACCAGATGAACTGAGCAAGACCCGCCGGGTTTTTGATGTTGGTTATTTCTCTGGCGTGTAATTGAGGGCTCCCTTTTTTTTTTTTTAATCCAGGGCTGTCAGGGCGCTGTTAGCCAGCATCGCCGTGGACGTGACGAATCTCGTCTAAACAAGACGGCAGCACTATACGGAGTACTGCTAATACTACTACTGCACACGGTAGTGCTTCTATGGTGCCATGCAACAACAACCCTTACTGTGTAAGCGGTGTGCATCACGCATCAGAAAACTCGCCAGGGGAGTAGAACCCGGCGGCGTGGCCCGCTGCGAGGCGCTGCGGGCTTCGGCCGCCGACATCACAGCCTGCGTCCCAATGTTACCAGAGGTGCGGTTTTTGCTGCATATCAGATATCAAACCGCAGGGCAATCAAACCGGGGGGCAGTCACCGGCACACAAGCAAAAAGAGAGAAAAGCAAAGCTTGCATTTCGCGAGTGAGTGATGCAGGGCAGGGCCAGACTGGCGCACGAACCGATCGATCATCTAGAACTTCCGGGCAAACAGCCTATTGGTGAGGATGAGGGACGTGAAGAAGCAAGGCGAGGCAAAGCAAACGCTCACGGGGACAAAAAAGAAAAGGGAGAGAAATGATGTCGCCATCGTCAGCCCCGGGGCTGACAGAGGATGACTGATCAGAAGATTCCCCCCAAATAGACACCCTCTCACTCACATTATGCATCCGAGTGGGTGCTCATCTCAAGGCGTGCCACGTTATAGATCTCAAGGCGCTACTGACATCCAGAGGGAAAAATGTCATTCAAAAGGGGAAGGTTAGGAAAAGAAGAAGGGGGGGCATGAAGATCCCACACCGTCGCGTCACGCCAGAATTCCATCTCGGTAGTGAGCTCAAGGAAGAATTTAAAGACGTGATGGCTGTATCTTGCGCAATTTGTAAACACCCCACGGAACGGCGCAGCGCGATGGATCCTGCCTAAACAAGAAACAAGACGAAAGCCTCGGCATCCTTCGAATTTGCTTCGAGAAGGAATCGACTTCAGTTGAGAGTGATAACGAATGATAACGTAGATGCACGTCGGGTGACCGCTGAGCGGACAAACCCTGGACCACGCTGGGCCCCCACCCCCCTCGGTGAACGCGGGGGAGGAGGCCATCTGGGGTTCGCTCGCTCGCTTCACCTCTACCGAATTTTACCCCCAAATCATCAAAAGGTGAGACGAAATGGGGGTTGGCCCCCTTAACTCCGTGGCCGTGTTGTAGATCTATCTTTGCTAAGCTAGGGCGTTCGAGACGTTTCAAGGACCAAAATCGAGGAACTCCTTTGTCGATGGTCAGAGAGCGACGGGAAGCAGGCTCAGGGAATTGCATCCTGATGGATCAAAGAAGGACCACCAGGTGAGTTGTCAGGTTGTAGTCTATACTGTGGTAAGAGATGGCCCGCGCCGTTGCCCTTCCCGTCGCGCGGGGGGGGGGGGGCTGTCAGCTTGCCATCTGCCCCAACGCCGAAGGGGGGGGGGCTCCATTTCCTGGGCAATGATAACGGGGGTTTGATGGCTCGAAACCCTTGTGCGGCCGCGGGTGTTGATCAGATCAGCAAGGGACAGCGCGGGATTCTCTCGATTGGTGCGCCTGGGCGCTTCTCAACGTCCAGCCAGACACGGTAGGTGGTAAGACGGGAAGGGGGGAGGGGTCATAGAGCTGAAACTGTGGGAGCCGTTGTCTGGCAGTTGTGGATGGATGGGGAGGATGGTTCAACCGCGCCTTCAACGTTAGAGTTGATTGTGTTTTGTTAGCGCATGGAAGCCGATGAATGGGGGCCGCCAGAGGGAGGGCCTTCTCGCGCGGCCTTTCGTCGGATAATGAAGCTTGTGCGGCTCAGCAGGAGCACGGGAGGCCTATTCGCGACAACCAATACTCCTATCATGTGGTGCGGAAGACCAGCGTGCGGAACACGAGGCGAGAGCGTGATGTTTCGAAGGCCCGTGAGAAGAATAATTGGCAAAGAAAAAAAAGAACAAAAAAAGGCAAGTGGAACGAGCCCCCACTGATACACGGCAGTGAGGCCATTGGGGGTTGCAACTGCGTGTTTCGGCAGGTCAGTCAGTGGTGAGCTGAGCGTGCACTCCCAAAAACAGCTTTGCCTGCTGTCCCCGCGCTTTCATCCACATAGGATTCATTCTGGCAGATGACTACTTCGACCCTGCCTCCCCCACTGCACCGTCCGACAGCATTGGCCCAGAAACGCGGCCTAGGTATGCCGGATAGCATCTGCCATTATCACCACGCATGCGCACATGGCTGCCTAACAGCATCGCAGCGCCTGTGAAAAGGTCGCAGCCGCTCCTTGACCTAACAGAGCACTGCCGTAGGTGAGTGCACCGACTGACCGATGATCGCCAGCAGAGCAAGGTGTGAGTGCAATATCGGCCAGGCCTCGGATAAACAGACGGCTGTCTGTCATAGCCTGTCCGTCCACCCGCGGCATACAGGATTGACGCTTCTGATGACGCTCCGGAAATGCTCAGCGCGTGTCCCGGGGTCATCTGCCCCCCAACAAGGGGCGGGAGTTCCAAGCCGTTTTGGGCCTGTTGCCCACCCCTCAGGGCCCTTAGAGCCAGTCGACACCGTCACGTCACGTAAGAGCTGGCCAGCACTGCCTTGCCCGCTTGGTCTGTTGATGGGCGACGGCGACATGTCCAGAATCTGGTTTGGTTTGCGACTGGGGACCGAGCTCAGCTTTCACCTCGTGCGTGTGCGGCAACTATTGATGCTGCCTGTCCTAAAGGCTCTGCGTGCCCATGATGTGCTGGGTGCAGTGCGTGTACCTTGCTTCAATATGCTCCGGGGCTGGGGCTGGGCTGGGGCCTGTGTTGATACAAGATTATCCGACAGTGACAACAGATTGATTGCGGCACGTATCAAAAATAGCAGCTGTTTGCACATGGTCATGTGGGATGCCCTCAATCAAACCAAAACCCTAAATCTGGGGAAGCAGACCGGTCGGTGCGGGAGCCTGGGGCAACGCAATGCGTTGTCCACCTGAAGTCTTGTGATGCACTTTTGACACGCACGATGTGCGGTTGAGCAGGCCAGGCAGGGCGAGCAATGAATGTCCTGGACGACTTGGTCCATGATCAGCCATCCGCGCGCAGATCTGGACGCATTCAGGGACGTGACCATCGTGACCGTGACACGGGCAGTCCAGGGCAGTCAATTCGCCGGGGAATCGGGAATCGACTCCCCCCAAGGTGAGGGCGCAGTGCGTGTGGGTGACCGAGCGAGGAGTCAGGGCAGGGCCAGGGCAGGGCAGGGCAGGGAGGACTGTGAAGAGGGCGTAGGATGGATACCTCAGGCTGGGCCTGGGCTTGATTGGGTTCAGGGTCACGGGACGGTGATTTTGAGGCTGTTGATCCGTTTCTGGGGAACAAGGCGTCAACAACAAGGGGCGGGACGGAGGGGCGAGGCACCGTTTCTCCCTCCGCCTTGTTGCTCCTGGTTGCGGAACTTGGCCGATCTGGGTGCATTCCACGAACCGACGGCCAGAAGGTCCAGAAGGGCGGCTTCTCCATTTGGGGCAGTAACGTCCAGGGGCGTTTGACCTGAAGGGGAACTCGGTGGCAGCTGCTTGGGTGCTTGGGGAATTGACGAGCTGTCAAAGACCATCATGTGACGGGCGGCGCGTGCAAAATCCCTGAGTAGACATGTGCTTCCCAAAAGGGTTGGTCGCCTTTTGGCGCACTTGCCCAAAATGGAAGCTCGTGTACTGCCCTGTTTGGAAGCTGGCCGTTTGCAATACTGCTTCATCAGGAACAGTGCCTTTCTCTACACGATCGGCCCGTCTCTGAAGAAAGGAACCAACCCGGCCTTCGTACTCAGCCCGTTTGGGTGTTCTCCCCATCGTTCTGGCCTCAGAGGGGCATCAAAAGTGGAGGACGCGAAGACAGCAAGACAGCTTCTGCAACGCAGCAAACAGGACTCTGCATTTCGTCGTATGTATGATGATTACTGAGCAATGCGCTTCCACATTAATCGGCAGAGGTCAAGCACAGTCGGATGCCGTATTGTTAGATATCTAAGGTGGCCAGGCATCGACGTCGCGCGTGCGCGTGCGCGCGCTCAGCCGGTGGACGGACAAACAGAGATATGTACACAGCAGGGAGAAACCCCAATGCTTCTCCTCCCGCTTCATCAAGTGCTTCGCGTGTTTGATGGCCAACAACCAATGCTGTTCGGGGAGATCACATTGTCCAAGAGCAATGGACGGGTGGGTTAGGATGGGATGGATGGATGGTGTGGTGCTCTTTGTTGTTTCGCTCTGAATTGAAAATACATGGTACATTGCCGACCTTGGGACATGCTCAGGTACGTATCGAAACGGAGTACTCAGGTACATCACGATCGGTACGTATCGATTTGAGGTACTTTGTACCGGACACGGTACGTACCGGCCGCTATTGTCACTGTCACTGAATCTGAAGACGTCCCTGTGGCCAGGCCCTGACTTGGGCTCCTCCTCTCCTCCCTGCCCCCTGCCCAGAGGTGGTCCTCACCGCACAAAGTCCCATCCCACGCCCGGGCCCTGGTCAGCCAAAGCAGATCCCCCCCTCCACTTCCCATCTCCACCGTCCTCCCCTGTCCATCTTTCTGCTGATGGCCCAGGCCCAAATTCCCTGGGAAGGGGTACCCGTTCTGCGCTGCTTCTCCGGCAAAATACATTCCCCAAGTACCATTTCCCATCATTCCCCGGCTAGAGGTACCTCTAGTGCGCCAACCCAACCCAACCAGGGACGGCTTCCATTACATTTACATCCCGTCTTCCCTCTCCCCACTGTCTACCATCCGTCCCTCTCTTCCTCTCATCACCTACAACTACAACTACAACGACGACCTCACCTTACCGGCGCACTTCTCCACGACCGGTTTGTCTAAGGAGTAGACTTCACAGACGTCTTCCACTTCACTTGGGAGCATCCACCTCAGTCTCCACACACCTTGTCGCCCTCAGTGCCAGTCCCGACCAAGGTCTCACCACGGCGTCATCGCGCGTTGCCCGTCACCAGTTTTCCAGATCCTACAAAATATCACAGGTTGATATCCACCAAAGCTCGACGGCCACTTCTCCGCCGCAACCCACTACACCCTCGGTGACGATTTGAACTCCACCCTGCGAGTTCACTCCCAAACGAATTGCGCCCACGCTTCATCGCGATCGTGTCGCGACTCGTTCTTCCGATACACCCTGCCCTGATCGGCCCACCGCGCTTGCTCGACCCCTTCGAGCAACCATAGCCCTCGCGCAATGCCCTCGACCCTCAATGCACCTGTATTACAGGTGGATGCCAACATTATCCGTCAAGTCGACACTTCCAACCCCCAGAACCTTTTCAACCTCTGGTGCAGTAAGTTGTCCCAACCCTCTACACTACACCCGGCTCCGGGTTTAACCATATATCCAGTGTTGTCCAGGTGCGCAGACGCTCTGCCACAAGGAAGAAGACTAGAGAACCTCGTCTGGAGGTTATTGATGGAGGAGGTCCCCAACGAGACCACGCCTTACTCCGCCACTTCCCTTCCGCTAGAAATCCAACACCCATCACGCAAGTCTTCGGCCGAAGACGTCCCCAGACTATCGGCAAGCGTTGACTCGCTTGAGAACGACGAAGCTGTCGAGTTCTCTTCCGACTCATCCCCACTGGACATTTCCCGACCACGCATCCGACGACAAGATTCCTGCACGAGTACCCGCAGCAGACACATCTCTTCCGAGAACCTCGAGAAGATGGTTTCGTCTATTGTGGAGCAGAAGGAGTCCCTGTCTTCGCCGCTCCCCGAGCTGCGGCCCCTCCAGTCGCCACCCAAGGAAGAGGAGACCTTGATGCTCCCTCCACCTGAACTTGTCCGATCAGGATCGACGACTACTGAGTCTCCAAGCAAGGATTCGGACGGCCCATCCGAGTGCTCATCGCCTGCCTCTCCTGCCCTCCCAACAGCCAAGACTACCGTTGTTCGCGGATTCTCGCCATCGCAGCGTCCCGTCCCCACAGTCTTCACTCCATCTAGGACGACGTCTGAGATACCTGCTCCCAAGTCCTCCCCAGCAGCAAAGACGGTCGAGTCTAAGAAGTCTCGGGCCAAGTTTGTTTTGGGTGGATCTTCAGAGGAATCCTACAGCGACCACGGACACAGCGTCGAGACACGACCTACCCTTGCACCCCCAGCACCGAAGAAGAAGATGTTCCAGATCGGAGGCTCTTCAGAGGAGGACAGCTCGCTCAAGAGCGCGCTCGCGTCTCCACGCCATGGCATGTTGACTGCGCACAAGAAGCAGACGTCGTTTGCAAACAACCTCACGACCACAATTCCCTCCGCATCATCGGCCATCATCGATGAGGATGAGGAAAGCTGCTACGACGAGAGCGCCATCGACGATGATGAAGACTGGGAGGACTCCAATGAGGAGGAGAGCAGCAGGAACAGTGTTGACGAGAAGACATTCTTCCAGCGTGTCGACTCAAGTGCCAACCTGACCTCGCGTCGATCTCTCATCACCCTGGGCCTCGAGTCAAACCAGCGTCGGGGACCAGTGCCTCAACTTGGTAACATCGCCTCACAATCGACTTCAGCTCTCCCGCACCGTGCGCGAACCAACTTCATCGGGCCTTCAATGGTGGCTTCCCCGAACGACTCCGACGATGCACCCTTGATGATGAAGCGAAAGCCCCGTGGCGCCCCACTGCGGTCTATCAACGAGGTCCCCCGCTCATCGGCGCAACCCATCGCGCCTACCAGCAACGGTGTCAGCCAACCTATTGCTTTCTCTCCTAGGACGACCCGCCGCAACATGATGTCAACCGAGCTCACCGAGTCGCTGCGCCGCCATCTGCTGTGGGAGCGGTCACAGAAGACCTCAACGGCCAACGCGGTGCTCAAGCGTCGCCACACATCTCAAGATGTGGCCAACCTGAGGCAGTACCCACAACAACCACACATGAACCGAGACAACAACGACATCAACGCAAGCAGCTGGGACCAGGACTTCACCAGGGAGGCCTTCGCTGGATACCACACCAAGGGCTGGTAAATCCACACACTCGACATTCTACCTATGCATATACCCATTCAAAAAAGTGATACCCAAAAAGGACAGGAAGACTGGACTTCCACATCTTAGGCACACAAGAATGTGCCCTTGTACAATTTCACCGATCAAGCATTGCGAAGCGACATGCTTTTTAACGACATTGAAGCATGACTGGCGGCGTTTTGCTTTTCACCCATTGACGCACTGGCCTCTAATCTGGGCAGGCCAGTCGATCGCTCTGGAGTGTGCTTTTGTTTTCCTTGTTTCGTTTCGATCATGATACCACGGTCTCCGAGTCGCATCAGTTTTACCTGTACAACAGTACAGGCTACCTTGATTTGTTTGTTTTTCTATCACGATACCCTCATGACAGGGTTCGGTTCTATGGATTGGGACTTTTTCGTTTAGGTCATCAGGTCACTGGCAGGAAGACGGGGAGGGTGTATTCTATTACGGCTCCCAGGGTACAAAAACGGGATGTTGGGCAACCAGCAAATCTTCCTCTCACCAAAGGGACCGTGAAGGAAGCGAAAGACAAAAAAAGATGGTCTTTCTGTCAAGCTACAGTGCGTTCTTTGCTACGCAGTGCAACCACAAAAAGAAAAGGGGGGCATGAAACCAAAAGTACAAGTGGAAGCACACCTTCAAAAGGACTACCTCGGATAGCAACGAGGCTTGATTAAAAAAAATGTTAAACCTGATGAGTATCCATGATCATGATCCATTGACGCTTCTTGTGTCTGATGATGCGCTTGCTTGCAATGTGCTCTGCCATGTCTGTTACATTGAGTTGGGGTTTCTGCTGAATGGTTACCCGTCGATTGCGTGCTGACCCGGCATAAACGGGCCCGTTCCGGGGAGGGTTCGAGCAAGCAAGCAAACCAAACGTTTTGCTCGAGCTCCCGTACCTCCTCACACCCACCCACCCACACCCACACTCACCCCACCCTTTTTTTTGGGGGGGGGGGGGAGGCTTAACCAGGAAGCCGTGCTTACCAAAGACGACACCTGATACATAGGGATGAACGCGGAGCCGCATGTTCCAGGATTTGTCGCTACCCACGTGGAGCATCAGAAGAAGAAAAAATCAGACTCGGGAATCACAGAGAATTTTTTTCTTTTTAAAACACGCTTCCCGTTCGCGTAGTAGGTAGACCCCATAAAAGAGCCGTGCGAACGGCCGCTGGAAAAAGCGAGCAACTTTTTGTGATCATCAGTCTAGCCAGTCAGTCAATCAGTCAGTCAAATTCCAGGGCTGGCAAGAGGGCGAAGGGCAAAAAAGGACAAGACCGGCGGAAGGGCGGCATCCGGGCTTGTCTCTCGGCGGTCTACTTGGAATGCACGCGTTGGTCAGGGTACTACTAGTAGCCACGCGCCCTACTTGCAATTTTTTTTTTCTGGGACACTTATTCTCACTTTCAGTCTAATGATTTCAATCTCCGTATTTCGCTCTCCTTCCCCATCGCGTGACAAGCACAAGACACGAACCGGTGTGTGAGGAGGAGGAGGAGGAGGAGGTAGTGTCCTTGTGAACTATTCTTTGGTGTCCAGACATGTGATTGATGACTATGCAGGAGCGGAGAGCGTTCTTAGCCTTGCTCAAGTGCCCTGCCTGCCTGCTGGCCAGAAACCTTGGTCGGGGCACATGCTCGCGGCTAGTGTGGGCTTGGAGGGGGAGGTGCAGCAGAGGAGGGGAGATGATGGGATGGGATAAGGGGGGGGGGCCGCCGTTGTGTCGCACGGGCAAGGAGGAGAGAAAACGCGCTGCTGCAATTGAGGGGTTGGTGGTGGGTGCCCCAGTTGGTGGGAGGATACAACATCAAAATTAGCAGCCCATGTGAGAGTGAGAGAGAGAGAGACAGGATGATTGATTGATTGACTGTTTGAATTGACTGAATTGATCGGAGGTGCGAAGGGAGCAGAAACACACCACAGCCCGGCCACCGGGGCGCGTCGGCTTGCCTGATCGGGAATGATACGTCGAACTCTACCTCTACAAGTATCACCCTCTCCGTGCGTATCTATTGTATCTCCAAAACGCGGATTGCTCCATCGGCGGTGTTTGATGTTCGGTCGCGCTGGTACTTGGAAACGAAACAAGAAAAAAAGAAAGAAAAAAGGACCAGTCTCGCTAGCTGTGGGCTATGGGATTAACCCTGGGCCACCGTTACTCAGCACCAAAGTTTTAGAACCATTGTGCATGCATTTCTTGCTCATGCTACCCGGTGCCCGTCAGGGCCCGTCTTGCCCGCCCTTTCGCACTTTTACGCGGGACAACTCGGGCGAAGCGGTGATGGGCCCCAATTAGGCGCATTAGGGATTGGATGGTGCCTCTTTGACCACACTCTTTGTGTGACCATCTGTGGATATATGTTGCCTGCGGTAGGGCTGGGGGGGCAGGGCGATAGCGTTCCAGATTGTTTTGTAAGGTCTGCTACAGGGCACA
The DNA here is from genome assembly GCA_023242295.1 of Diaporthe ilicicola. Classification (NCBI taxonomy): domain Eukaryota; kingdom Fungi; phylum Ascomycota; class Sordariomycetes; order Diaporthales; family Diaporthaceae; genus Diaporthe; species Diaporthe ilicicola. Next base: position 91,531 of record JALPVH010000099.1, on the reverse strand, counting down.
GGTCAGCAGTTCCCAGGGCAAGGCGATGCCTGGGCCTGGGGCTGAGGGGGCGGAACCGCAGCGGCCATCGACCGAGGGCGGACTACCTCTATCCTATCCCACATCCGCACGGTACATCGGCCCCCCGTCCCCACTGTTCTGGGTCTCCGACTCTTAGTGTTTGTTGCCCTTCCGGATGGGAATGAGTCGTAATAAATTGAAACTCGGTGATGGGTTTGAGAATTACCTAACCCAGCGGCTTTTGCGCGGCGGGACTCGCACTCACGGTGCGCTCCAGCCACAGAACACGAGGAGAGTGAATGGTAAGGTTGAGCCACCGGGGCAAAAAGTGATGTGTATTCCAGAGAAAACTGCCACTGAATCTGGCTGCCAAGAAACTCGCTTTAGTACCCCACCCGTTGGTCTATCGCTCCTGCCCCCTACAAGAGCTCCTGGCAGCTCGAGGAAACACGGAGTCTATCCGTGAGCTATCAGCGCCGGCGTGTTAGATCTTGATGCACGATCCTCACATGCATCGTATCGTACAGCTTGGACTACATGGTATACATCGGCTCGGAATCAGCAACAGATAACCGAGCCTCAATTACCCCTCCTCCCCTCCTCCAACCCGGGCTTCCCCTTCCTGTCACTCCGTTCAAGTGGGACATTACCTAGTGACCGTCGCTCAGCAGCTCTGACCGACAAGCAGACCCGAGTCGGAGCTTCCTGTATTGGGAAGGAGGGGGTAGACTGCTGGCTGATTGATACGTTGCCAACTTTTTCTTCATCCCTTGGGACTTTTACACAACAGAAATAAGCAGAAAAGTGGACTTTATGAGAATCCTCTTTTTCCAAGTTCCAGGTTGGAGTGATTTGTCAACCGCACGAACGCACGCACCCAACGCAACGTGCACGTCCGTCCCGGTCCGGGGCTCAGTGGGCACGGACCATAACTTGGGGCACAGCACGGCGTAGGCGCGGGACACGACAACAGTTGTCGGGCCGCCGGTAGTAAACAAGTCTGGCGACTGACATCTGGTGCTATCACCGTGGTGAGGGCATGAAGCCCCCCCCCATAATCATTGAAGAGCTTGCGATGCTCTGCTCTGGGCGCGGCATTCGACTGCTCCTGCTTGGCCTGATCGCAAGTCTGCCTAGCAAAGCTCCCCCTTACAAGCTTGGTTTAAAGCCAACAACTGGTGGGGTGGATATCCACACAAGCATTTCGGCTGCAATGCCATGTGGTTTTTTTCCTTGGGAGGGGAGCCTTCGGGCTGGGGCTCGCAATCTTCCTTTTTGGGCCCGCCCCTTTGCCCGCCGAACCCCGATGATGGGCCGCTCGGATCGATGGGCGAGCTGCTGGGTTTGTCTTTCTTTTTCTTTGTTGGTCAGTTCTGTCGGTGACGATGGGCTCATGCACCCTCCCAAAATTGAGGAGCCCACCCGCCGCATATCACGATGGGATGGGATGTTCACCCCGGAGATGAGCACTGTCGCATGTCGCATGTCGCCTCCCTCACCGCCGTTCGAGAGCGAGGGCTGAGGGCAGAAGGATGATGCATGAGGGCTCGGCCGGCCACGTCGGCTCTCGTCTTGTCTCTGAGGCCTCCGGGTTGCTGGACTTGTTCGTGGAGACTGAGGAGATTTGGCGGGATGTCAAACAGGTGGGCAGAGAGGAGGAGGGCCACGTCGTGGTGGGACTCCTCGGATTCGGTGACGTCGCTAAAGGTGCCCGTCCCGTTGCTGCATGACGTGCCTGCTGTCAAACGGCGTTCCTCCTTTCAGTTTGAACCAGGAGGGAGTGTGTTGAGTCCCAGCCGCAGGGGCCAGGGAGGAGATCTAGCATGGCAGGTGCGCAAACTATCACGGCGCTGCACGGCATGTCAGTGCCCAGGGTGCTTGACAAAGCACGGCATCACAACATGCGTTGTGATATTGTGCCAAATTCCCGGTGAAGATCCAAAGCCAATCCGCCACCTCATCTCAGGTCAGGCGGGCGATCAATCCGGGGTAAGAACAACGCCAGGAACGGAGATCAACCGCCGGCCTTGGGGATCGTCTGTCTGTAGGCGTAGATCATCCCAGGCACAGCATTATTACTTGTGCAGCAAAATACTGACCGCGGGCGGCACGGACCCGTGTAGGCTACGAATCTAGCGAAACACTGCCATTCCTCCTTGGCAAGCGAGCGCCCTGGGATCGTCTCGGCCGTAGAGAATAGCCATGCAGCAGAAGCACACTGCAGGGTGAGCCGGAATAGGGCAGGTTGTGCGATGTTGGGTGCTGGAAGGTCAACGCGAGGCTTGCTGCAGTGCATTGCTGCGTACGAAATTCCGGGGCCAAGCATGGCGGAGGCGGCTTGGGCCGGGGTGGTGGTACCGCGTCTCGAGGTCAGGCCCGTCACACTGGCCGGCTTGGCCACTTTCTAATAAACATTGGTTCGTGTTTCGTTACAAACGGACCGGTGGAGATGTCCTTTGACTATGGCTACCACTCATCATCACCCCAAGGCGGTTTAGCATCAGGCATTGTGACAGCAACTTGTGAGAAGCACAGCAGTATCATACCACGTCGCCGTGTCTTGGCAAAACGCAGGTCATCAATTTCGAGCTGCCGATTTCTTCGGCGAACTCATGAATCGGCGGCATCTTTCCGCCTGAGGCCAGGAGGAGCAACTGTCCCGGCCTTTGGTCATGTTTCCTTTCTCCTCCGTTTGTTCGTTGGTGACATCACGAGAAATGAGGTAAGCATGCGGGCACTCTGTGGTGTTAATGAGCAGGACCCTGAATTTTGGCAATGTGCATGTGAGCAGCAGATCTGTTCCAGGCCCAGGGCTGATGGGGGGATGAGACAGGCAGCTGAGGGAGGGTGACAGGCCCGGCTCCTTTCCCCGGCGTCCCCGCATTCAACATCTGCCCAGCTCGATGCGTTGTCTTTGCCAGGAGTCCCTTCACACGGACAACACACGAGACTCCAGCACAGGGCGACACATACTTGTCATGGTGTTGCTCTCGCAGTCAGCCTCGAGTGGATGTGGGCCACACACACCACCACCTCTGCGCCTCTTGCTGCCTCGCGCTGTGAAGTGAAGGCGATTCAAGATGGATTTCCGATGGGCAGCGGCGGCAGAACGATAGACAAAACCAACAGACATACAGCATGCACGCACGCATGCGTGGTGATGCAGTTTGCTGTAGGCAGGGTACCCTCAGGCGAACCGGTCGGGTCGAAAGCGGTCTATCACCGCCCCCGTTTGAGACGACTCGGACGGCTTCTCATGCCCCTGTGAGCCCGTTTTGGGAGGGGTTGCGTCTGCGAGCATGGAGCACGCACATCATGCAATGTACTGTATATGAACGTACATACATGCATACGTATGTACATGTAGTCTCTGTAAGGGGCAGGCAACGGCTTGTCCCATGCCAGCACCGTCGTCTGTGGCACACGGTGGGATCGAGGGTCAACCAGCTGCTGCGAGAAGTCTACGATGCTTTTGCGGCTTGCATCGCGAGGTGATATTGTTGTTTTGGGAGGGAGGGCATTCACGTTGGGGTCTGAGGTCACCATTCAGTACTAAGCGCAGCTTCGGTGCACACGGTACCATAAATGTGCGATGAATTCTGCGATGGCTGTCGGCAGTCGATAAATTCGATCAATTGATGCATTCAATTTACAGGACCAGAAGGGTGGAGAGGTTGGTCTGGATTTTTTTTGAGTTGGGTCCACTTAATTGACTGTCCTGGTGCTTGCAGCGAGAGATGCTCTTGCTCCTCCTGTCTCGCAGGTTCGTTTGGTCTTTGTGCATCAGCCCGCCGACAAGGCCGTTTCCGTTACTGACGATGCAAGCCAACAGCGCCTTTCTGGTTGGTTGTCATTGGATCAGAAGTCGTTTTCTTCAGGGCCGTAGTGAGATGGCAGGTGTGCCCCGCCCCACGCCCTTTTCCCCTAGCCTGGCTAAGCTGGCGTGCGAGACGGAGAGGGGTACTTCGGTACTTGGATACCTGGGTACATGATCAAGTACCGACGTGCTGCCACAATACGTGCAAGGACGGACTGCGAGGTGGTGGCTGATAAGCCCTGCCTGGGCCTAGCGCCATCTTATCGCGCAGCTGGCCGTTTATGCAACGGCTTCTCTTTCAACACCACCACCACACAAATCACCACAGCCATTTCACCCCAAACCTCCATTCCCACTCACACCAAGTAGCCCAATCTCACCGACTTTTATGACTCTTGACGCACCTGCAGCTTCTGCAACCATCCCCCATTCCGGTGGTTCCAACCCAATCGTAATGCTGCCTCCCGGTTTCATCCACCACTGTTTTCTACCAAGCCGTTGACACATGCTCCGCCCACTCCTCAACATGACATCCAGGTCGACTCACTCCGCCTCACCTCAATGCCTCTGCTACTAGGTACCAGCTGCGAGCTGTCGGCTGCCATGCCTCCCGTGCCATTACCCTTCGGGTAGATGACTTTCTCACCGCTTCTCGAAGCCTCGCTGCCACTTGTCACAACAACCGAATCGCATCGCTGGCAGAATCTTCCGAGTCGCTGGAAAGCCGCATAGACAGCCGGAATTTAGTCAACTTCACGGCCATCAGCCGTCCCTCCTTCCCGCCCGCCCCACGCCGATCCCGGATCGACGGCCGGGGAGGGGGACGCCCGAAACTTCGTGTACTCAGCGCTCATCACCTAACATTCACAGGCCTTTGTTCCATTCCATCGCAGTCGCCTTCTGCGCAAGAAAAGACTTATCAGTTACCTTTTTGGCGTCTTTGGTTAGCATCAGACTCCCATGGCTCATTCTGTTGGAGTATTCCGCGGATTTTGACTGGACCGCGGTGCATACTCCGGACATGATCGTGTAATGATGGCACAAGAGGTTCCACCACCAATCCATACCCACTGTCGATTAACAGTGTCGCAAAGTATATCGGCCCTGAAGGATTGGGGGTGCTTTCCCGGTGGATGGATGGAATGCCATAGGATACTATCCAGTTCAACATTGGCTCTCCCTTTCAACCATCAAATGGACCAGGAGACGGTGATTTTCAACCAAGGGATTTGTGGTACAACTTTGTCATGGGAGAGAAAGTACCTTGAACCAACAACTTGTATTGCTGGCATGCGCTGGGCAAATGAAGCCCAAGATCCAACATCCTGGCCCGACTGTTTCTGTTGGGGATGGACTGCCCGCCGTCTTCAATGTTGCCTGACAAACCACTAACCGCCGTCTATCATTGGCGTTAACCCTTCTCGGACACCTAAAACAGCCGTGTGCTGACCGGCAGTCCGTCCGAACCAATATCACGCCTGGCGCAACGCCGCTATGCCGCAATGGATGCATCCAACTGCGAACACCTGTTGGGTTAGATCCGGCGGTCTCGCCCCATCTACTCGCTAATATCTCTCCTCCCAATCTACATCACTGATATATGGCCGCGAGTTTGATACGATCTACTACAAGGTCGACGACGTCCGATTTACTGCTCGGGGCATGATTCACACCAGATCTTGGGGGTGTAACAGTGTTCGGTCTGTGGCTGCAACATGCTTGCCCCTAGGGGACCAAGGACCGTCTCGTGTGCGTGCGAGGTTCGGCCGACACTCCCCGGGGACGGTGTCCTGCAGCTTTTCGCGGCGTGAGCAACCTAGCAACTCTTCTAGAAAACTTCTAGCGCAGACTGGACGATCACGCATCACGAGTCATTCTGAAGGATGAAATTTTCTGCCCCCTGGAGGCTCTTGTTAAGCTTCGTCTGATTGCAAGATGTCGTCATGTTCAGCCCTTGGTGGCGGTTGCAAGTCATGTCGAGGCAACATGTGGGACGAGGTTGCCAGAAATAACGGAGGGCGGTTGACGTTCCAGCCCTCTCGAGTCGTGAACGGAAAAGTTCTGAGCGTCGGATGTCACTGTTGCCAAGAAAGCCGTTCCTCCTTCAAACGCCAAATTGGCATTTCGTGTCGATCCCACGTCATCCGCCTGTCAGACTGGTCCCGCTTACGGATGGTCTCAGATGATATGGCGATGGACATGAAGTTTAGACCTTGTGGAACAGATTTTTGGAGGCTCCGTGCTGATGCTCTCAGAGCTCGTCGTCGCACACTCGGATGAGAAGCTCCGTATAAGCACGACGAAGATCGCTTTGTCTGAGACAGTCACGAGCCGTTGAGCGATGCGCGCCGTCGCGATGTCAGCGAGTCGACCGCCGTGGCACAGGCACGTATATCGGAGAGGTCACTTTTGCCTACACACACACTATGTCCTCAAATGTTCGTGGGACTTTGAGGCGAAAGCCGGACTGGCAGCTCTGTGATAACTTCGAAAGACACATGTCCAACCCGACACCAATTACGCGTTATGGTTTGCCGCACTCGTTGAAGCCAAACTGCCCAGCTGTTAGATGTCGTCGGCCGTTAAAAATTGCCACAGGCATCGGACCGCGTTGCCGCATTGGGGCCACATTACCCCAGACCGAGCCGATCGGGTCATGTTTTCCGATTTACAAGGATGATGTTGAATTTCTCGAAGGAAAAAAAAGAAAACCAAAGAAAACAAATAAAAGAGAAGAAGAAAAAAAGGAGCGAGGCGGCAAATGTCACGCGCAAGACCTTAGCGTTCGTCCGACAGGTAGCCGGGTACAGATTTTAACGTTCAGAACTATCCCCAGATTTTCCCGAAACCTGGAGCTGTGGCGTCGGCGTCTCTCCGCGTCCTCCTCGGCGCAAACTCGCGAACGAGTTGGTAGCAGAGGACCGTCCACACTGGACAAGTCGGGTCGCCTGTTGGCGAGTCAGCAGGAATGGTGGGTTTTTGCCACTAGCAAATGTCAGTCAGTGCTAGCTAGGCACATGGGCACATGGCTTCGGACGACGCAGGGTGAGACCACTGTTCTGGATGAAACTTCGCAGGCTGCCATTGAGCTTGTCAGTTCATCATCTGTGGTTTTGCGAAATGAACGACATGATTCGAGACCTTGAACAGTGATGATCTTCATTGATGTCCTCGATACACCACGGCCGGTACAGATACACAGGCTCCAGGCTCTGGCCATGACGCAACCGCTGCCAGACTGGTAGGGCTGAGCGTCGGCTATGCCTCCTCAAAGGGGATGGGGGCGAAAGGCCAAAACGCAACGCCGCCTAAAACTCAACCCAGCCTAGCAGTAGTGCCCCCCAGATTCGCCGTAGCTGTCACGGCAGTTGAAGGGGTCCTTCGAATCGCTTCTGGTGCTTGAACTTCGACGCAACGGCTTCCTTTTGCTTCGATGCACACACACAGACCGCAAGCGGGGGACTACTATTACACAAAGGCTGTCAGAAAATGAACCTAGGGACAACCGATTGACCCGCTCCACCGTTTTTGTTTTGGTCGGCTTCCGACGACCGTTTTCAAACCTCCCGCCCCCCCTCCCCTTCCGGTGCGGCTCGGAAAAGGGAGCTGGGAGCGGAGAGGCTCCGCCCCAAGGTTTAGTTTTCAGGGTCTGTTCCGAGTCTCCTGATCGCGAGATGACGTCGTCATTCTCTTGCCGACTGAGGCGCGCGGTTGCGAAAAAGCTGGGTGTCCCGGGTTACGCAGATATCCAAGATCCGGGATCCCAGATTTCAGCAAGATCTTTGCTGGACTATGCCCATCAGATTGAGATCACGGGTATGGTGTCGAGTGCGGGGGTCCCAGCCTCAGGGCCGTGTGGTGTGGTGGGGCCTTCGTTCTGGGCCCGCGTGTCTACACTAAGTTGTAGTCCCCTCTTTCACACTGGACACGGCCAATGTCAAACTTCCCACGATGCCCTCAATTTCGGGTCGGACTTTGCTGGCTGAGAAGCAAGCCTCAGCTGTGATGACGTCTTCCTCCTCCACCAATTCCTTGTTCCCCCCATCTCCGCCCCGACATCATCGCGACCCGTCGGCTAAAGCTCAGCCCAGGCACGAGGGGTCTGTGTACTAATAACATGCCTGCGATATCGTCGTCGGCTGACCCACACTTACTTGAACCTTGGCGAAACGGCGAGATGGGCAGTGAGTCTGGGAGGGGGGGGCTTGAACCGTCCGCCCCAACCCCTTCTTCCCCACCACTGGAGCCGTTTTTCCCCCTCTGCTGAGAATAAGACGAATCCAAGACCCGGGGCCCCGCGCTTGGAAATTCCGTCCTGAGTTCCGTGACGTGGCGGACGAAGGGAAGACCGTTTATCCCTTAGCCGCGAGATGTTCCCTGTTAGGCATATTGAGAAGGGGTAAGCGAGTAAGCTTGTAGGTCACGAGGGACCCAAGTGTAATAACTCTAGCAGCGATGCCAGGAGGACTCTTTCGCTGCCCGCCGAGAATGTTGAATGGCGCGGCTGCAGGTGTAATGCGGGTAAACATGATTCCAGCCCTGCGCAGTCCTGGCAGTATTTCGCTGGTCTGTTCATCTGAAGAGCAGAAGGAGAGCCTCCCTCCATGGGCCAGGCAGTGCCTGGTGGCTTTATTCGGCTCTATTACTGTGTATAGGTCTCACCCCAAAATTCTGTGACTGTTGTGAAAGTGTTGTGTAAGAGCTAGGATGGCTGGTCGACATTACCCAGGTGGTGTTTGTCGTGCAAGGCTGTGTGTCAGAAAAGGGGGGATATGACTGCGGGTCAGCCACGAGGCTATCTATTTACAGATTGCCTTGGCAGTCTCCAGCGAGCATCAGACAACATACAGCCCTGCCGACATAATCTCGCTGCTGTGTTATACATCAGTTATTTGTCTCTCTATGTTCTGACCTGGGCTGTATCTGGGATAGCGGTAATATATACGCAAAATAAAAATGAGAGAACCCAGACTGCATGGCTCACTGAAGACATTTGAATACTTTGCAGGTGCATGCCAAGTTGAGTCTGTCTGCAAGCTGATGGCACATGATTATCACCAGGTTAATTTGAGGGTATCGGCTTGGTAAAGGCTTAGTAACACGGGCCTATAGTGTGAACGGATAATCGGGACACGATCAAACTCCTCCTCACTTTTCGACCTTCCAAGTCCTCGGCTGCGGCAGTGAATGTTGCATTCACATCGCCGATTTTTGTCTACACTCGTGTGATATCGCACAGTTACACCACCCCGTATGGTAACAACTGCCTCTGCGATCAACAATCCAGCACAGCAGAGCCTACCTCTCACGAGCGTCGATCGGTATCTGGCGGTGCTCGTAGACCAATACAAACGCGATGGCCACCTACAGTGAGGAACAGCTCGAGCTGTATCTCCAGCACATCAACTACCCGAGACACAACCACCCTTCCGACAGACTCCATTTGCTGACAGGTCTCCTGCGGCACCACCAGGCCAGGGTCCCGTTCGACAGCATCGCGCTGCACTACTCGCCCACCCGGCTCTTGTCGCTGGACCCGGAGGACTTGTTCCAGAAGATCGTGACCAACAGCCGCGGCGGATACTGCATGGAAGTCAACAGGCTGTTTGCGACGGTCTTGAGGACGCTCGGCTTCCAGCTCTACAGTTGTGCTGGAAGGGTGTTTCACAAAAAGCTGTGAGTTCATCAGGCCTCACACCGCCCCTGAACCCCCTCCCGGGCCTGGCCGGGCATTATGATTGTGGTTGTTCCCTGACGTAGATGCACCACAGGAGCCACATGGTGAATTTGGTCACCATCGAAGGGAAGAAGTACCTGGTGGACGTCGGCTTCGGCTCGCAAGAGGCCACGCAGCCGATCCCCCTGGAGGATGGCTACGAGACCACCACCATCGCGCCGACGAGGGGCAGGCTGGAGCTCAAGCACATCGAGAAGCAGACGACAAAGGACGACCCCAGGCAGCGCCTGTGGGTGTGGTCGTCCAGGAGGAACGATGGTGCCGCCTGGGAGGAGCTGTACTCGTTCTCCGAGGCCGAGGTCTTCGCCGAGGACTTTGAGGTCCTCAACTTGTCCGTCATGACGAGGCCGCAGAGCATGTTTGTCCAGACCGTCCTCGCGTACCGGCCGGTCCTGGACGACGGGACGGGCGAGCTGGTGGCGGAGCGGATACTGAACAGGAACGTCGTCAAGGATGGGGAGAGCGGGCAGCACCGCATCTTGGAGACGTTGGAGACGGAGGAGGACCGCGTGAGGGCCCTGGAGAAGTATTTTGATATCTGCCTGACGGAGAAGGAGAAGAAGGCTATTCAAGGGCTTGCTACTGAGCTCAAAAGATGAGCCCGTGGGGAACCGTCCTCTGTTGAATATAGGTCAAATGAGTGGTCTGGTAGATAACTAATTTCAAGTAGAAAATATTGGTAGATATGACTGGCTACAGGTGAATGAAACAAATATTTTGCATCTGTGTCAGGGTGCAGGGAGAAAGGGAAAACGATGTCCGATGCGCAGATGGCTGTTTTGTGAACCTCCGACAGAGCCGTATAATATGCGCGTAGACACTCTTGCCTCACTGGTTTACCAAATGTGTTACCAGAGCTACGGCGGGCATTCAGAGTGAGTAAGTATCGAATGTGAAGAAGGCCAGAGATATTGTCAACTGACATCTGGAGACACCTCAGGAGACTCGAAATAATGAAATTCGCCCGAGCTCACAACTGACAGGAAACACTTCAAGATGGCAACCACTGGGGATTTGACTATCTTCTACTCTTTTTTTTCTCTGAGAACCCGCGAGTGCATCTGGTTTGTTACATTCTGTTTCTCAAGAGGTCGCTTTACATATATTGAATGGCCAATCAACTTGCGTCCTCTCCACTTCGGGCGACGCAACCCATTTACCCGTTGATATAATTAAACAAGGCGGCAGCGGTGATCTGTTAAACGGCAGTTGCGAGTGGCCAAGAACTTGAGGATAGTCCTTCAGCATGAAGACCAGCGCATATAGTGGGCTTCAGACAGCACGTTGGCGGAATATTATCCCTGGGAGCCTGCTGTATTAAAACAGCAGCGCGCCGTCCCTTTGCGCATTGGTTCTCAGCTTCTCTCGACGTACTTCTTAGCGTCTTTCCCGACCAGATCGTCCAATTTACGAGCGAAAATGCATTTCCTCCGTCTGACAGTCGCGCTTCTGCTTCATCACCACGTGGCAGCTCAATCCACGGGCGGTCCGCCCTCGGGCTGCTGTGCCACCGCGGCAATGATGCGCTTTGAGTGCTCCCGGCTCGTCATTCAGCGGACCGACCCCCTGGCTCAACCCGGACTGATACAGAGCAGTCACAATCATCAGATCGTGGGAGGCAACTCGTTCAATGCTACTATGACGCCGGTCGAGTACGACCCCTCGGCGGAGTCGACCTGTACCTCTTGCACGTTCAGCGAGGACTTCTCCAACTACTGGACGGCGAACCTGTACTTCAGAGCAAGGAACGGCACGTTAAAGAGGGTGCCGCAGATGGTGAACCTGGGGCTCGAGGGTGGTGACGGCGGCATCACAGTGTACTATATCCCCCCTTACGATGGCAAGACGACAGTCACTGCCTTCAAACCTGTGAGTGGCCCCTTTGAGTCGCGATGCGAGTCCGTATGAAGAGGAGGACGGAAAATGTTAAACGGTGATGTCTTAGGGCTTCCGTATGCTCGTGGGCGATGCCGGCCTGAGGACCGCACAGGGGCAGCAGAAGCAGCTCTGCCACCGCTGCTTCAGCAACATGCAGCAGGACCCGTTTGGCGGCGCCCCTTGCACTGGCAGCGACACCGCCTCCCTGCCCAAGGCTGCGTGCGGCGGCGGCATCAGGACAACAATTACATTCCCTACGTACGTATGAAAGTTCAACCCAGGTCGATGAGTGACAAATCGCCCATGACTCACCCGTCGCGCAGGTGCTGGGACGGCGAGAACGTCGACAGCCCGGATCACAAATCACATGTGGCCTACCCGAGCTCGGGGTCCTTCGAGTCGACCGGGGCCTGTCCGTCAACACACCCCGTGCGCCTGCCGCAGCTCATGTACGAGGTAATGTGGAACACAACGGCGTTCAATGACCCGGCGCTCTGGCCCGAAGACGGCAGCCAGCCCTTCGTATACTCGACTGGCGACGAGTGAGTTCCCAACTCCCAAACGTGCCACCCTGTTGAGAATACCTAGCTGAGCAGAAATAATTCTTCTTTCAAAATGACACAGAACTGGATACTCCCAACACGGAGACTATCTCTTTGGATGGAAGGGCGACGCGCTCCAACGAGCCCTTGACAAGCGCTGCACGGGAGACACGTGCAGTGAGCTCACGCGACAGTCTGCTGCCGATGCGGAAAAGTGTACCAAGCCACAATTTGTTGACGAGGATGTCGATGGGTGTAGGTTCTCTCTCTCTCTCACATTCCTCCAAGACTTAATAGCACGTTGCAGAGTGAAGGGCTGACACCGCGCCAGGGATGGACTCACTTCCTGGAGGTATGCCTGTTACGTGAGCCATGCTATGATCGTGACATCAATGATGCAGACGCAATGTAATCGAAGTCCAAGGAAATTGAACATTTCTCGGATGTTTTTCTTTTTCTTCTCATCTTCGTTGCTTGGGGTGGTGGTCCCTGGCCGACTTGTGAATATGTCGTGGCCACTGCACTACACTGCCTAAAAGGGTGACCACCCTGGTGTATACGAGGGAAGCAGTGGTCCATGGGGAAAGCAGAGGGCGCGCTACAAAATAGCTCTCGGCGAGGGGGGCTACCCCTTCTATCTGTAAAGACAACCATACATTACTTCGGCTGCCAGCTAGGCTCTTGTAGTGGGTAGAACACTGGTCCGTCGATACGGCAACATTTGATTTGAGTTCGATCAGGCTTTCCGCGAAACGCGTGCGTACACTTGACGTTGCCGAATGAACTCTCGGTCCAATTGCGACGAGATCACACAAACAAGAACGATTTTTGTGGAGGTCACACGCATTTATACCAAGTTGCAGAATCGGGTGAAAGACTTCGCATTACGCCCATCCACCATTATGTGACATCCTAGTCCGAAATGAAAGTTCCGCAAAGGACGTGAAGGGAGGGCACTTTTACATCTGTCGCCGATCGCCGGCTGCACTACAAGCTCTCAAACTGTTCCACCCAGCCGGTGACATCGAAATGTGATATAGCTCAAGTGTATATCCAGGGCCGAAGCAGTTCCTGTCCCTCACAATTCCGCAAGTATATATAAGTGCCAAAGATCCCCGAGCCTCAAGACCGCACCAAGCCGGTTTGACAGCACAGAGAAGCAGATAAAAGACGTGTTGATGGTAGTCACATGGTAGTAGGTATGGTAGCCAAAGTGGAAAACGGTTGCCCTTACCTTGGGCAGAGACACACAAGAATCGGTGGGCAAGCCGATAACCTGCCAGTGCTCTACGCAGCCACACACCGACAAAAGCCAAGTACATAGCGAGATGTACCACATGCAGTAACTACAATCTCGGCCGCGGAAACAACCACAAACTCGACAACCACAAGACACGCCCTTTCAGTGTTGACGCACCACAATCCACAATGGTTACCAACGGCCCAAAAGAAGATGGGCAGGATGAGGACCAGCTGACCAACGCTACCAAAGTTAAGAACAAAAGGATCCAGCCGTCAAGAAAATCGTATGAGGTCAGCCAATCAAAAAAAAGTATCCCACTGCCACCCCTTTTTGGCCCCCCTTCCATGCTGACAGCCGGGCGAGTGCTAGCAAGCTTCGAGCTGCGCATTGGACAGCCCGCCATGCAAGGCAAGACGTTCTTGACAATTGATTAAGTGGCCCTGTGCAGTAGACAGGTACTAGTGCAGTGGCGACACGCAGAGGGGGAAAGAAAACCGGGACGCGTACCCGGGAGGATTCCGGAACCATATCTTTGTGCCCATGTGCTTCTTGACGTTGGTAAATTAAGAGTGATTTTATCTACATTGCACAAGGTGCTCGAGCACACACACGTCCAGGTGGTGCTCAAGGGATCAACAATCCAACATGGAGGAGCAAAGGAGGGGGGGGGGCCAAGGGCCAGGCAGATGGGACAGGACAAACCCACTAGATACTCTACCGTCCATTGGCCACAACACGAACGTCCTCAACCTTGGAACTGTCCCGAGGAGACGAGCACCAACAAGAACCATGGTATGTATGTATGCAACGGCGACGTGGTATAAGCCTCCGCTTCCTCCCATCACCCAGTCGAGCTCACCGTCCTTTTCCTCACAGACCGCCATTCAGCAATGCACACCTGAGCACCTGAGCACACACAACACACGTATCATGCGCCTGCATACGCCTCCCCCCTCCCCCCTCCCCCCTCCCCTTCAAACATCCCCTCGGAGTATCTCACACGCCCCCGATCGGCCGCAATGTGAGAGATGACCCGCGAAAGTATTCGGCCATCCGCCGATCAACGCGGTTTGCACAAAAAGACGACCCCGTCTCCGCGGCAGATCAGCCCGGATAAAACGCAGACAGGGCCGGGGTGTGTGTGTGTGTGTGTGTGTGTGTGTGTGTGTGTGTGTGTGTGTATGTATGTGTGTGTGGTGGGGGAAGGAAGTCGATCAATAGGAACGCTGGTTGGGCAGCGGCGCAGAGGTACCTTTGTTGGCCACTTATGTGGGAGGGAGGGGAGCGGAGGGGAGCGTTATGCACAATCTGCATGTAAGAGCAGGGGAACGAAATAAAAGAGAGAAGGAAAAAGGGAAAAAGGGAAAAAAGGAAAAAGAAAAAATAAAGAATAAAGCGAACCCTTGTCGCATGGTGCATTGCAAGTGCTCACCCTCGGGTCCTCTCTGTCGGGTCCTGCCTCCACCGCTCCAGATGTCAGGATTGTCTTGTTCCAGGGCTGTTTCTTATGTCAGTATGCACCCCACGGGGAATATGCACAGGGGGGGGGGAGCTATGTATTGTAAGCGGGGGGTGGCTTGCTGACATCTTGCATGCACACATAGATACATGGGGTCTTGCAATCATTCTCTGCGGATGATTGTTGACACACACACACCTACGCAGGTGACACGCACACCGTTGAACAAGTTTAACCGGCGGCCGGGAAAGGTGTGGTGATAGAGTGGGGGAGGGCCCGGGGTCGACGAAGAGGAGGAGGGATCCATGGATGTACGGGGGGCGCGCGGCCGGTCTGGCACCTGAATCCGCCGCACGTGGTTGACCTGATGGAGGGCCGCCGTTCCCTCTTTCGGCGGACCGGTGACGAACTCGGACGAAAGCCCCGACATCCAACCCCTCCTTCATGTTTCAAACCCGGGTCCCTCGCGGCCACCACCTCGGGAACCCGCCCCTGACCACCATTATATGGCTGGTTGGAATGCTTCCCCGGAGACGACCATCTCAAAAGGCTGCACGCCCACCTCAGTCAGCATCTGGGGCTTGGTAGGGAGCAGAACTGCCCCATCTCCCCCACCCCCTTCGCTTTGGTACGGCCTGTATGGTTGCATCGCGAGCCTTTACCCACGAAACCCGAATTCTTGGGACATTCCCGTCCATCAGTGTGGGTGGGTGGAAGATGAGCAATTGCATCAATTGAGAGCGGCAGGAGATGAACGAAATTTTTGACGTCCTGTCGGCCCTACTTGGTGTTCGACGTGGCGCACCCATTGTTCATTGTCAAACATCATGGGCGCTGCGCGTGTCTCCCTGCTGATATCCAGGCCCTGGCATTAATTGAGACACGGGATCGCATCGACATTTACCCCAGATTGTTACAACCGCTTTCGGACTCCGAGTATATCGCCGCTGGAAGGGGAACAGATCTTGTGACGGTCAAGGACGCAGGGGCGGCGTAGGGGACCCGGGGATTTGGTTTGCTGAACTTCAGCCGGGACATGCGTGACCTAACCAAGCAAGGCGCTGAGACGTCATCGCAACCACAATCATCTCTCTCCTCTTCTGATCTCTCACACGAGTCCCATCGCAAAGAGCATGCTGGCTGATTCAGCAGCCACCCACCTACCTGGGACTTACTGATCATCATGGCGAACATGACCGCCCGCGCTGACAAGTCTGTCGTCCCTAGAACGCCCACTCGTTACGTGCAGTGGTCTTGCATGAACGCCATTGCTTACGGTGGGGGTTCTGGTTACGCGATCTGGCGACGCGAGATCCTTCTGCGTGCTGGCGCCGCCCCCAGTCACACAGAGATCCCATGTATCCGGTACAGGATGCTTTCGCGATGTGGTACAAGTCAAGGTCTGGGCGATCATGCACCAGAGCTCGCTTACCAGAAGTCCAGGAATCGAGCAGCGGCTTTGCGGGAGCACGGAGCGGACCACAGGTAGTTGTGCACCGAAATTTTGTCGTTGATGTGCGTCCTTCTTTGGGAGAAGGAATTTGTTTCCGGTCGCACAAGGCAAGATTCTATGAAAATCGTTGGAGGCAGCGGAGATTCCCAGTTGTAGGGCATCGAACCTTTGGTACAACCCGGGGACTTTGTGGGTGGGCTGCTTTCGGTGTATATCTCGGATGTACATCGACCGTCACCCAGCTCTCGGCTGATGACAGCCACGCAGAGGGATGGTGGGGGGGAGCACCCATGTAAGCGGGCCGTTAAGTAACAGCCTCGCCCAGAAGCCAGGCTTGCGTATCGCTTCGCACGCGACCTGCCATCTGCCGCCGCTGGGCAACAAGGCCAAGGCTCAATATCTGCGGTCCCAGTGGACAGAAGCCTTCCGATCTGTGAGGCACTAATAAGCCGCTTGAAGGGTAAATGTAGGTCAACAGAGCACAATGTACCTCCGTTTCTTCTGTCCCGTTTTGCGGTCCGTCAATTTGTTTCAACGACGGACCAAAATACATGTCGATGTGGGCGGTTTGATCTGCAAGTAGTGGCCACCACAAGCGATCCACGCACTAAAACGAGCGAGGACGCCCGCCAACCGCCCTTGCAATTGACTACTCTCCCCGAGCTCGGCCGGCGGGGCCGGAGAAAAGGCCTAGTATTTTGGACATCGTCTCGAGCAGCATCAAGAAGTAGAAGCTTGGAAATCCGGCACCAAAATCTTAATATGGCACCAGCTGCAGTGTACCCCAGGTTTTCGGCCGTTCTCGATGGAAATAAGCGCGCCGGTCGCTGCTTGGAACCGTCTGCTCCCCACTCCACTGCCAGGGCTGTGCGCACCCGCCTTTGCAGCGTCAAGCGCGGGGCGCCATGCGGGATCCAGGCGGGCCTCGACGCGATACAAGAGTCATTCATAGTCTTGAATGAGCATGTGACAAAGCCTGGCGATTCACTTTGCCCGGCCAGGAAAATGTTCAAAGACTAATGATCACGGTGCTCATCACATGATAAGTGAGGGTGCAGAGAAGACGCGGTGTCAGTGCCGGTCTGCGGCAAGCTCTGGCGCTCTTGGGAGTTCAGGCTAGCGGGTGGTCCAGCTGCTTGCTGCTCGAGCTCCGCCGTACACTTGGACTACTGTGTACAATACGCCGTAGTCTGCGTCGTACCACGGCCCACGGGCACGACGGGGTAGCCTAGCTCGACATGCTCTCACCCCATGGGGGAAGAGACGCGGAGCAGAGGCCGCCTGTAGTCTAGCCAGTTCATTCTACAGGCCGTGCGTGCTACTGCTGGGGGCCGCACATGAGGTCACGCTGATGCGACTTTCACATGAAGGGGGCATCGCAGAGCCTTTCATGCCCGGCCACGTAAGATCCTGCCGCGACACATACTTGTCGGTGAACGACCTCGATCGTGTGTTTTTGAGTCAGCCGTCCGAAGTGGAAGATGCATGAACGGTGCAGGACGCTTGCTTCGTTTGGTACAACGAACTATGGAATTGCGCCTTGCATGTGAAAGCCGCGAGTCGTGAGTGCTGGTGCCGACGCACTGGTTGAAAACACCACCGTCAGTTTCAGCAGTTGACCACTTCTTGGGACCCTTGTTAGTCGTGTGAGGTTGCAGTGCAATGCGGCTATCTGTGGAGAGTCAGGTTCGATTTAGGTTGCATGTCCCTCCTGGATGCCTGTGCAGTCCGGCGCTGTTCAAAGGGTGGAATCGAGTCATTGCCTGTGGTGAGGTCCTCGAGACCTGAGCCGGTATTTCGGTCAGGTATCACGACTTGACCTAAGATTGCCTGTCACTTGAAACGATAAAATCTGGATTAGAACCGTCAATGTGTGTTGTCACCATCCATTACGACTCGGCAGCCACCTGGGCAGCCACCGGAATCATCACCCAGTGAACCGGAGTCGTATTGAGCCCAAGCCCAAGAAGCTGGTGGGCGGTCTGAGCAATCCTGGAGGATACGGGCTTTGGGTGCCGCCGCAATTTGAACCGGCACTTTGCGGAAGAATAGCTGAGCTTTGCCCGGGGGCCTCAGATTTAAGACTCAAAATTGCGGGAGCGCGGTAAGATGCCGTCACCACGAATTAATACCCGTCGTGTTGAATCGGTGCGCTGGACGTTCAGGTCGCATCCAATTATCAAACCTGTGACCCCGGGGACCCATCCCGGGCCCCTTGGTGGAGGAGGATGCGCCCCACTCGGATGCACTTCCGCCACATTTGACAGCTCTTCGACCGCGGCGCTACCGTTTCGCTTGACGACGGGCGGCAACGAGTCAGCGTCGGATCGCGACGGCAGTGCGCTCTGCAGGGCGTTGACGATGGCCAAGCATGCGCTGCGAGAGCACCCCCAGTTCAATGTTAGCTCTGGTGGCCTAGCACCTCCCGCCGTAGCGGGCACAAAAAGGAGACGGGTTTGCATGCCATTGGGCTGAAATTGAGAGCTAGAAGCAACGAACTTTCCGAGTTCAGATTGCTGACGGCATCGCTGCTCGGTTATATCAATTAGAAGCACTGGTCCAACTGTAGAGATAGCTGCAAGTGCATCGGTGAATTTTTTCTGACGCCACGCGAAGTGCGGCTTAGAAGTTGTCGTGAGAGGTGTGATGCCGGCGTTGAACGGGACTCGCAGCCTCGCTGACATCGCTTTGCAGCAGCCTTGTTCCAGAAGTGATGTTCGTGCATGTACTCCGGCTGTGGGGTTGGCGGGCTTTCGGGCGGCAGAAGCGAGGGCAGTGAAACAACTCTGGTAGACCAAAGTTGCAAAACGTGCGCGAGCCAAAGTCGAATGGCGGGGGTTGATTGACAAGGGAGCTGGAAAATCAATAAAATGGTGAACAATTATTTTGAATTTACCTCTCACCCAGGAACCTGCGGAGAAACCAGAGAGCGTCGACCGTTTGGCAGTCTTCCAGAAGGCCCACCGACAAACTCCATGCGTCAAGCAGGGATCGCCCTCCAGTAGATGAACCGTCGTTTGGGATCTCGGCCCTCTCTTTCGACTCTGCCACGTTTTTGTGCCCCTGAAAAGTCCAGATGCCGCGGCTGCGGGGGGTGGGAATCCCTGTCCTTGATACCGGATGGGATTCCGGCGACAAGGTGCTTGGGTCCTCTTGACTCGTTCGTTGCACCCGAATGGGAAGCCCAGCGGCCGTAGCATACTTTTTGAGCATCATGACCGTTTCGATGAAGCTGAAGCATTGATGAACAGAGCCACACCTGCTGAAAAAACAGGGCGAGCTTGCTGTTGGAGACCATACGCCGCCATTCCGCAGTACTTTGGGGCGCCTCGTAATTTGCGACGTTGTTGGCAGTCGCAGAACAGTAGTGTTTGAGCGGCTTAATGGCATTGCTGAGGGCAACCGATTGCCAATGTCACTACTGTGTCACGGCCTCGTAAAAATAGACATTTGAACTCGGCCGCTAATGAGAGGAGCGCCGCGGGCTCCCGTCGGGTAAACCTCAAGGAAATGCGTGGCTGGGACAATAGCATGCATGGGTCTGGAGTAGCCTCGCCAGCCCCAGCAATGCGCAATAAGAGCCAGCTTCCGTCCAAGGCTGAGGCCCTGCCCGGCGCTGCCCAAGCCCGCGACCGGGAGTTTTGTGTGCCTCCATCACGGAGATGCGTCGTCTGCAGCCGACGCTGCGGGCGGGCGGAGAGCTTGCGTGTCCCATGTGCTATTTTGATTAGCGAGGAGTTTGGCGTGCCCGGTCATTTCCATGCGCACTGGCGGCTGCTCGTCAATCGTGACAGGAGTTCGGCGTGTCCTGGGGTGGATCCTGGGGTGGAAAAAGTGACAGAATCGAGCTTCTCCATTGATGTGCAGCGGGAAATGAGGCTGAGGATGAAGGGCGGCATCCGTTTCGCGGACTTCCGCCTATGTACCAAGACAGCATCCCAGTGGGTCTTTCCACGTGTGATGTGACTTGATGCCCAACATCAACCAAGGTTCTGTCACGGCGGAGACGAGACTCTGTCGACCCCGCAAGTCCAATTGCGAGACGATTGATTGAATGATATCCGAGATAGTGGACATCAGATTCCCGCTCCGCCGGCCGACAAACTTCGCGCGCCCGCGTTCAGCATTGACGATTCGCAATCCGAGACCCACAGAGAAGATGCCGTCGGGTCGAGGTCCACTCAAATGAGCAGTAGCTGTCACTTCGACGGAGGCATCGTGCGAGACGGTGTATTACTGTCTTCTTGCTAACCGGGGCATTCAGGCTTCATCTCGGAGCGCCACCTCCTTAGGCATGCATGTATCACAGCTTCATAGAAATATTGCTTTTCATTTGGGGGAGAGGCAGACAGAGTAGTTTTTGCCTGTTGTGGTGTCCGACGACAGTACTCCGTGCTGGTATTCTATGCTGATCGTTCGCTGATCGTTGACGCTTCTGGGTGGGTGGTCTAGACCATTGCTTCTGAGAACATTCCGGTCGATCGGTATCAAGCGCGCGAGTCGATGGATGACAACCAAGTCTCCAAGGCTGTGATGTAGCCACGAGGGGGGATGTTCGCTTGAGCCTTGTCTCCTCGACGGGAAAGAATATGCTCGGCAAGGGGAGCGGCTCGACGAAACGGGACGATGCCTGCGGGGAACGATCCGCACGGCGAGTCGATTCGGGCTGTGGAGTAACTTGCGTACCTGGTGGTGACATGTCGTACAGTATCACTCCTGTTTGTTGGTTCAGCTCGCTTGTCAGTCATTCGGCATGGACTGACTAAGAGTGCTAAGAGTCAATAGCCCATGAACCCATTGATCATGACGCTCCACAAGGTTTGATGCTGGTAGTCGCTCGCTCATCCCGAATTGATCGAATGTACCCAAGTGCCCCAATGCATACTGCAACCCTATGACGGCAAGCGGCTCATTCCTGCAGGTGTCAGGGCTGCAGCTGCAGCCGAGGTCTGGAAAGACACGGGATTGACGGGTCGGCTTCATTCCCCCGAACACGACGCCTCAATGCGGCTCTGCTCTGGCAGTCTGGCTACAGGACTTGGGACGTTGGAAATGTTGAGACAGTTGTGTCGGCTGGTTCCGCGGAGCAGCCCTCGCAATTGAGACAATGTCTCGAATGGAAGAACGGCGGAGGAACAGTGGGGTCGCGGCGGAGGAACTTCGGGAACGAGTCGTGGCCAGCCGCGGATTAGGGGGCTCACGACGGCTGCCATTGCTGGCCAAAACCAGCCGTGTGTCTCGGGGTTGGATTGGTGATTGATGAAGCAGTGGGACGGGATGCTGGGCAGAGGAGGTAGGTGCAGAAGCCTCCAAACCGGCGCGAAACAATCGAAAACGGACGGGGTCGCGAATGGCCGAGCTTGGGCGACGGTGGACTGACAGAGCTCACACTGAGCCTGAGAGAAGGCAGGCATATGTGTCGTCGAATGCAAGGGGAAACAAATCGACATTGCGTGCCTGTGCACAGTTGCCTCCGTTGTGGTTTCTGGCGACAGGGGCGACTGCCCTGTGCCTGCTGCAAGTCCAGGGCAAACCCATCTTCCCCACACAATGCCCTGCAGCGGATGGGGAGACCCACCTTCCCCGGCTCGGGCCCACCTGCAGCATGCAGCATGCAGGACTCATCTGTGGGGGTGACCGACAGGCACTCCCCTTTTTACGGCGACGGTGACACTCATGTGCCCCTGACCCGACTGACTGACTAACTAACTCTCTGACTCTCCGAAGCTTTAATCCATCGGCCACACCTGCCCAATCGCATGGAGAAACACCGTAGCCATGACACACGACGGTGAGCCATTGGTAGTGGCAAGCATGCAAGAAACATTTCCCTCCGAGGTGACAAGTACCTGCAGTCCCCAGGTACCTGGGCAGGTAGACAGAGCTTGTCCCGGTGCATTGTGGGGTGGCAGCAGGCAAGGGCAAGACCGGTGAGCACACCTTGAGCTTATCGAGATAGAGCAGCGGGCTGGCAGGCAGGCAGGCAGGCAGGACGTGGGGAAGAGCACAGCGCAGATGGAGGTACTCGTGGATCAACAAAATATCGATAAATTCAATAAATTAACAAATAATATGCCAAACAGTACGAGAGCGAGGCATTGACATCGGATCCGCATCACATCGCCATCACATCCATTCCACCGTGGCACCACGACCCTACACCTCGTAGCGCAGCGCGTCGCGTAACGAGCACGCGCATCAGCTGCACAAAACGTTCTCCAATCCGGTAGACTAGACCAACACCGCATCCGATTCCATCACACCGTTTTGGGCCTGCCCACCCACCCCCTCACGGCCCGCTGCAAATGAGAGCCGCGTTCCAGACGCCGGATCTGCGTCCCCGGGGCACACTCTCTCCTGCACAGCGCTTATCTCCCGTCGGTGTGACCAAGGGGGAGGGGGCCCGCTTGACATTGGAGGGCCCTTACCGTCCAGGTCCCCTGCCACGCATGAGCAAACACCATACTCAACCATTATTTGTTGGTGTTGATTTTGTTGCTTTTATCGTTTCTTCGTCGCATGTAGGCCTCAAAAGCAACATGTCACCGCCCCACCGGCATCTCGTGATGCCTTTTAAGCTCGCCCCTCCGAAGGCAATCCCCACATTCTCCCCATTACCCCGTCCGTGAATCCCCAGGTCCTCCGATAGGCTTTGCTCTCGGCTTGGGAGAGCTCATGTGCGACGCATATCGCATCAATTTCAACGTAGCTTGATGGAATGCAACGCAGCCCCGCCGGGCCCCCCCTTGAGCCTTGGCTGACATGCCGTCCCGCAGACGTCCATCGAAATCTCCCACTCCCGAGGCAGTGAAGTGACTCAGCCATGCGGCCACGTCCCTTGACGGCTTCAGTGCTACAGCACGTATGCGACGGGTTTGAGTCCCATCACGGCCCTGCGGTCTTGCTCACCTCTGGGCGAGACTCACTCCCACCGCAATGCTTTGTGTAGAGTTTCATGTTCGCCGACGAAAAGGAACAAGGTTGCCTCTACCCACCTTCTTGTATAAAAGCCCGCTACGCACATGCTCCCACTCTTTCCGTCCCATGCCACGCAGTTGTATCTGCCAACCCTAAAGCCACTCAGATCTTTTCATCAATACCAGATACGAGGCGTCCCCCCCCCCCATGGGTCAACCCACAGAGATCACTGACACCCGCTTCTGTACATGCGGCCAAGCATTTGTCCACTCATCAGAAGATGACATCGGAAAGCTACTGTGTCCAATTTGCGAGAGGCGGGTTGCCCTGGCTCCATATTTCTAGAGGCAACCGGGGATCATCAAGAGGTCAGTCCATGCTCGGTCACCGAGCCAAGGCCGACAACATCTGTCAAGACTTCTCTGGTGGCGTCAGAAGAGCAGGATAGTAGTTTTAATATCCAATTTAAAACATGGTCTTTGCACTCATTTGTCTCACATGTGTGATTGATTATCTCCTGAAGTGATATCGAACAGTGACCAGCCCAAATGCAACAGCAAACCCACGGATGTACTTGAGAGGTAAGAGGAACTTGTGGTAGCTGGCATTCAAAAGATGGAGCCCCGTCAAAGCAACCACCCATGGCCTTTGAATGAAATTACAAACGTATAACTTTGTCTTAGTTGTTGGCTGTTCTCAGTAAACTATGGTGGCATTCCATCGACGCTGGTGGGTTTGGGCTGGGCGCGGCACCTTGGCAGATTCCAGCACTTGGGCAACGCAGTACCTCACTCGATTCCGATTTAAGCTGGTCTAAATCCACAGCAGAAGTTGCGTGTGGGAATCAAGATCGTCTCGGTGACATTGAATTATATATAAAAAAGAGGTGATCTGGGAAGGCTGCGAGTCGAACGCAGGACCACTGTCTACAGGACGGGGTGTCCACCAGCTGCTCTTACCAGCTAAGCTACCTTCCCATTTTTTTTTTTTTTAATTGGAATGGCTGCGTGGGTTTCTAGTCCCTCGGCTGCTATTTCGGTTGTCGTCAGCAAACATGCCCGAATCAGATCCTGTAGCCTGCCCAGACACAGGGAAAGTGTTTTGGAATACACACATCTAATTGGAAGGTCAATAGAGTACTGCTTCCCACAGAGAAGATATATAAACATTCAGACTAGATGATCAGCCTGTGACCACATCACTACGGTGTCGCGTTCAACCACACAACATGAAATTTGTACACCGGCGGCTGCGTTTGATTATGGCGTCACATACGACTGAAGACTTCTCTGAAAATCAACTGAGAATGGGAAAAGGGATAAAAGAATTAAAAAGCCGATTCTATATATAGAAGAGCGGTTAGGCCCAGGAATTACCCACCCGCGGGTATCTATAGGTACCCGCGCATAGACTTCGGGTCCTTAAACCCGAATATATACTAAATTACCTAAAACTAGATAATTACCCGAAATCCGGTTTTACCTAAATAAAAGTAAAATTCTTTAAATTACTTACCTAATTATTTAATTACTTTATTATTACTAATAATATAACTAAATAGGATTTTATCTTACTTATTATCTTACTCCCTTAATTTTCTTTTTCTTAAATAAATACCCTAGCGTTTTATCTTATTCTGCTTTTCTTAAGCTTTATAACGCCTTTTTCTTTCCTTATTAACTTACTTATTCTTTTTTTCTAATATAAAATCTAACTCGGCTATAGTAATAATATCCTTAATCTTACTTATAAAGTTAAATTATATATATTTAAAATCTTCCTAGCCCTTTATAATATAATTTAGCCTTTTAATATAATAAATTTTATAAAACTTATTTTTATTTTATTACTATATTTTAGCTATTTCTTTATTATTAATATATAATATAAAAAATACCTTAATATTATTTAGGGATAAATTATATTAATTATCTTTAAAAAGATTATTAATAAAGCTTTAAGTTTTTTTAAAAATAATTATAAAAAAAAAGATATTAAAGATATTAGCAGCTATATTAATAAGGTAAAGGTATTTTTATTTATTCTTTTATTATTATTAACTAGCTAAATTACCCTTATTTTTCCTTATCTTACTTTTAATCTTACTTTTAAATAAAGGTTTTAAAATTTACTCTTAATAAGAAATTCCTTAATCTCCTTTTATATTTATTTTTTATATATCTATTAGATAATTTATTACTTTTAAAGGCTATTTAATAAGCGTTTAGCAAAATTACTTAAATTCTTTTATAATTATTAATTTAAAGGCTCGGTAAAATCTTTTAAGCAATATCGAAAGTATATATTAATAAATTTCTGCTTAAAATATATCTTAACTTAATTTAGCCCTTTAGAAATATTAAAAAACTAAAAATAATATTACCTCTTATTAATATTACCTATTAAAGATAGAAATAAAAGAATAGCTATACCGAATAGATTATTATTTATAAATCTAGATATATATTTATTAAGCTTTAAATAGGTAATAGTTAGGGCAGAAAAAAACTGCTTTATTAATATATCTCCTTATTTAAATTTCGATAAATAGATTTACTTATAATCCGAAAGCTATTTTTATATTAAAGCTAAATAAGGAAGAATAGCATTAAATATATACTTTATCTTATTCCTAAAAATATTAATAAGATATAAGATAAGGAAAATATATTTAATAAAACTTTAAAAAAGATCCTAATTCTAGTTAAAAAATTAATAATATTTAAAATATTTCTTATTATTTTTATTTTTTTTATATTTAAAAAAGTTATTAATAAAGGCTAAAATTATTACTTTTAGCTTTCTAACTTATAATATAACGCTAATTATAAAGCTTTATTATATATATATATTTAAAGTTAACTTAAATACTTTAGGATTATTACCTATAAACCTTTTAATCTTTTAAAAGCGATATTACCTTTAGGTACTAATATTAATATAAATTATAAGCTAATAAATCTATTAGGTATTAATCGAAATAAAATAAAAAGTAAGATAACTAAATACTAATCCGGTAAAAAGCCTATTTAGCATCTTTTTTATTATCTTCTAAAATATTTAAAATAAATAGCTTTAAATCCTTTAACTAATACTTTTTAATTTTAGCTATTATTTTAACTTAAGAAATATATACTTCTTTATAAAATATACCTTTAATAAGCTAAAGTATATAGCTAATATAAGGAAGCTATAAAATTAGCTAAATTTAATAATCGAAAAATAAAGTATTATTAATTCTCTGCATTATATTATAAATAAAAAAGTTTTTAGCATTATTAGCTATAATTACTAATATCTTCTTCTAAAAACTAAGTTAGGTAATAGTTATTATTATAAAGTTTACTATTTTCAATTTAACTAATAAATTATTATACTTTTAAATATTAATTAATAAATAGTATAAATTCTAATCTTTATCTATAAATATAGCTATAATACCTTATAAAGCCTACTTTAATAACTTATAAAACTATTTATTAATAATAAGTAATATTTTAATATTAGGTTTATAAAAAGTAAGCTAATCTTTATTAAACTTTATAGCTATAATATATAAGGCTAAATATAGTATTTTAAGGTTAAGCAGGGCTAAATAAAATAGATTACTAAATTAATATTAATACTAAAATATAGAATCCTTAACTCGATTTATCCCTTTATCTATATTAATAAGAAAAGTTATAATATATTCTCTCTGGATATTTTTATTACAGGTAATAGTAGGAAATAATTATACTTAAGGATATTAATATATAAATTTAAAATAAAATAAAAAATAAAATAATTTAAATATATTAGCGTATTATATTTATCTTTTTAAATAAAATCTAATTTATTACCTATATTTCCTAATTAATTTATTTATAACTTTTATATTTTATTATTATTAAATAAAGGTAATAATATATACTTTTTAAAGTATAAATATTTATTAAAAGATAATATACTATAATTATAAAAGAATAAATACTTTAAATAATCTTTATACCGCTTATAAATAATAATAAATATATTATCTCTTATTAAAACACCTTAATTAAAGATATTCTATATTTTAAATAACCTTTTCTATTATTTATAAAGGTATTTTTAAACTAATTATTACCGATTAATTAATAATTATAGTCTATTATACTATTAATTATTTAGCTATAGCTAAAAAAAAACTATTTAAAAAATAATTTCTCTATATCGGTAATATATTAAAAGATAAACTTTATCTTCCTAATTATTTTAAGTATATAGAAAAAAACCTTATTATTCTTATAATCTATACCTATTAATATACAATTAATAAAGAAAAAGCTAAATAGATTATTATTATTATTAAACTATTAAAAGGGATTAAAGTCTTAAAAGGGGTTAAAGTCTTAAAAGGGGTTAAAGTTTTAAAAGGGGTTAAAATCTTAATTACTAATAAATTAAAAGTTATCTAAGCAATATTAATTATTATTAAACTTATTATTAAAAATATATTAAAACTTTATTTAAAAATATCTCTCTTTAAAAAATTTAATAAATATTTTAAAATATAATAAAAAGCTAATAAAAAATAATAAAGTAAAGTAGCAGCAGATTTAATAATAAAAAGAAAAAAGAGTAAAATAAAAAGTAAAATAGCCTTTATAATATATAAAAAACTTTTAAGCTATACTATTTTAAGTTAAATTCTAAATAATATAGGCTAAACCTAAAGGATATCTATATATATAAATAGCTATTACCCCTTTTTAAAATATATCCGCTTTTTATTCTATTTATAATATTCTTATAAATTATTATAATACCTTTTACTCTATTTAATAAGATATTAAAAAGTAATTACAATAGCTATAGCTACCCCTTTTTAATTAATTCCTCTTCTTCTATTATAAAATCCCCTTTATAAAATAAAATTGCTTAATCTTTACCTAATAGAAATAATACTTTTAACCTAAAATTACCACCTTATAAAGGGGTTTTTAAAATAGCTTTATTATAATAAACCGTATAAAAATGCTTAAAAAAGTAGCTAGTAAATATTAAGCAAAAGGCTATATAAAAAGTATTTAAGGGCAATAAAAGGATTAAAAAAAGAAAGGTATAGCCTTAAGCCGTATTTAAAATAAAAATAAACCGAAAAGCTAAATATAGATATAAATACTAATTAAAATAAAATAAAAAATAAAATAAATATTAATAACTAATCTAAATTAAATATTAAAGAAGATTAAATATCTTTAATATATAATAAATTTAATTTTACTATTTATAATATTTAATTAGCTTATCCGAAAGATTATTAAGGAAAATAATAAGAAATAGTTTTTCTAATAATAAAAAACAGCTTTTAAAGCATTTTAAAAAGCTATAAAGCCAGAGTTGTGACATGTATTACTGTATTTGTATTATTGTAATACAAAATATAAATAATACAGTAATACAAATACAAATACAGTAATACAAATACATGTATTTGTATTTGTATTTGTATTATTGTATTTTGTATTTTGTATTTGTATTTGTATTTGTATTTGTATTATTGTATTACTGTATTTTGTATTTTTGTATTACGAATACACTGTAATACAAATACAAATCTATAAATAGAACTATATAACTTTAAAATTAAAATAATAGATTATATTAATCTAAGTTTTCTCTTTAAAATGGCCTATTTAGTCTTTATATATTTATTTCTTAGCTAAAGATAAAAATACTATCATTAAATAAAGAAAGTTATTATTAAGCTCGGGCCCTCGGCCTTTAAGGTTCGAGCCTTATATTAGTATTTATATCTTTATATATAAATTAAATAAAGAAAATCTAAATAGGCTATTTTAAAGGGCTAGTTTTACTCTATAATGCTAGCTATTTAAACTTTAAGAGTTACTTAAATCTATTTTTAGAATGTATTTGTATTTGTATTTGTATTATAATACGTAATACTATATTTGTATTTGTATTATTTTGTATTTTTTGTATTTGTATTTGTATTTGTATTTGTATTATTTTTTGTATTTGTATTTGTATTTGTATTATTGAAATTTTATGTATTTGTATTTGTATTTGTATTTGTATTACTGTATTATTTGTATTTTCAATACTCTGTATAAAGCAATATCTTATTAAAATATTTATAAATAAATATCTATATCTAACTATATTACCTTTTTACTTATATAAGCTTAGCTTTTATCTATTATACTATTTATATAAAATAAATAATAATAATTAGCTAGAATATTAAGCTTTTAAGGTATATATATAAAAAGTTAAGTATTTCTTTTTTTAATAAAGCCTAGTTTAATATAATATAATTATATTTAATATATTTATTTTACTTCTTATTTTACTTTTCTATTATAATAATTTAAATAGCAATCTAATAATCTAAATATATATCCTTTCTTTACTTAAAATCTTTATCGTTATTTACTATATTATTTATAGCTATTAAGGATATAATTACTATTTCCTTTAATAATATATTATAATTAACAAATATTAAATTACTACCTATATAGGCTTAATAACGGGAATTTATTTTTTTATATATATAGTTTCTAAATATAACCTAAAAACCTATTTTATATTTTAAAATTTATAATATATTAGGTGGAAAAAAAATAATATCCCGGAAAAGTAATCTATTTTTTATTACCTAAATATAATAATCTTAATTTATAGCTAAATATAAAAAAAATATAAATTATTTAATATATTTAACTATTTTTAAAATAAAATAGTTTTATAAGTAAAGTTATTATATCTATCTAGCTATAAAAGCTATAATACTATATAATTTACACTTAATATAAGTAGTTCGATTATATTTAATATTAAAGGTTAAAAATAAATTAAAGGAAAATAATTAAAACTTTAAAAAACTTATCTTATAGCCTTATTAAAGTATTTAATTTAGAAATACTTTTAAGCCTTTTTTAATAAACTTTTCTTTTAAGGCTTTTTAAATCTTAATAACTATTTACTAGCTATATATAATAAATTATATAATAAAATTACCTTTAATAAGGTAAAAAACTCTTATTTATAAAAATAATCTATAACTTAAAAGTATTATAATACTATAGGTAAAAATTTATTTATATTTTATATATATTAATTATTAATCTATATATTATAGAGATTAATATAAAATAGCCTTTTAAACTTCCTATAATATTTTTAAACCCTTTTATTATATAGTTTACTAGCCCTATAAAATAAGTTTACTAATAAAAAAACCTTAATCCGTTTAAGCTATTACTTAATAAATTTATTATAAGACTAAATATAGGCTAAAATAGCGGTAAGATATTTATTAAACTTATAAAGCTTAATATATAGCTTTTAAAGGGTTTTCTATTAATATCCTTTAAAGATATAAACCTATTCCTCTTTATATCCCTATAATAAAATAAGTTAAAAATTAAATAAAATATAAAATAAAATAAACCTTATTAAAAAAAGTCTTAATATAAATAAACCTTTTTAAAATATAATATAGAAATTTAAGTTTATTAGGGTATACTTATTTCTTATAAATATTCTTTAACTAAGCTATAAGATTTTTAATCTTAAATTTAAATTTTATTTAAAGCTTTTTTAAATAAAACTAAAATTCTATTATAATATAACTTAAGCTATCTATAAAATTAATAAGATATTTTATAACTATTTTCCGCTAATTTACTATATTAGCGCTAATATAAAATAGATTATAAGTCTTTTTAATAAGCATATTTATTTAAGATATATTTATTAAAAGTTTTTTACTTATAATAGCTTTTTTATTATTTTATATTTTATTATTATCTATTTTAATCTTACTTTTATATTTAAAATCTTTTACTTAAAGCCTTAAGCAACTACTAATATCCTTAGGATATATACCCTTTTTTCGGCTATAAATATAATTAGCTTAGCCTAATAAAGTAAAATAAAAAGTAAAATAAATATATTAAAAGTTATTTACTTTCCTTTTAATTTCCTTCTCTTATTAACGCTTCTCTATATTATTTATATTAATATATTCGGGTTTTATCTTAAAATCTTATTTTTTATAATTAATATTATACCTAAAATTATTTTAAATATATTTAAATTTAGCTTAATTATAATTTATCTTAATAAGCTGCTAATGTTTTTTAACTATATAAATATTTTTAAAATACTTTCCCTTAACCTTTTACTTTTTAAACGCTATTTTGCTATATATATAATACCTAAATATAGGAATAAAAGAAAAGTTTTAATAGCTATAAGTTATAATTAAAAGGTAAATTAAAACGCTAGGTTTATAGCTATAATAGTTAATATTAGCTATTACCTTATATTAACTAAATCGGATTAATATATTTCTAATATATAGCTACCCTATTAATATTTATATCTACTAATTTACTAATAAACCTATTTAACTATATATTACTATAATAATTATCTAATATCTAAATATCTTATTTCTTATCTTATCTTATATTTAAAGATAATATAAATTAATCGATACCCTTTAATTAATTACTATAGCAATAAAACTAAACCTAGTAATAAATATTTTAAAACTAAAGGTAAAGATATACGCCTTTTTTAAGCTAGCAATAAACTATTAAAAAAAAGTATTATATAAAAAGCCTTATATAAATAAGTTTAAAGTAATAGTATTAATATTAAAAGATTTTATAAGTATAAGCTTAAAAATAAGCTATATATTCTTTACTTTTCTAAAATTATTAATTTAATTTATATAAGTAGTTATACTATAAGAAATTTAACGTTATTAAAAATCTTATAAACTTTTATTTCTTAAAGTACCTTTCTAAAGACTTTACCGTAAAATTATATAAAACCTTTTCTCTTTTAATATCCGCTTTTAAAAATCTGCTTTTATTACCCTTTAAAAGGTTATAAAAGATTACCTTATTTATCGTTTAAATAATAATATTTTATTTTACTTTTTATTTTACTTTTTATATTATTAATTATTTTAGCTACTAATATTACTATAATTTATATAAAACGCATTACTATTATATTAAAGGATTTAAAGCTTATTAAGCAGCTTATTTTTATTATAAAAGGTTATTATAAAGGTATAGTTTAAAGGTTAAAAACTTTTAAGTAAAAATAGATACTATAACGCCTAGTTATAACCTAAAACTTTAAAAATCCTTTAAATAATATTATAAGTACTAAAAAAAAAAAGTTTAAAAGTTTATAGCTAAAGACTTTATAGCCGGAGACTTTATAGCTAAAGACTTTATAGCCTATAGGTTTTATATAGCTAGCAGATTATAAAGCCTTTAAGTTATCTATAGATTCTAATTTAAATTTTAATTTATATTAAGAAAACTAAAGCTTGGTAATATAGGGCAGAATAATATTAATTAAATTAAAACCAGAATTTATATAGAAACGGAAGATTATTAAGATTATATAGTAATTAGAAATATCTAGTTATAGGTAATTACCTATCGGGTACCTAACCTAAACGTTCGGGTTAGGTACCCGATAGGTAATTACCTATAACTGGGTATTTCCTGGGCCTAAGAGCGGCGAGAAGTTCTATGGGACATGTTGGACAGAAAGATTAATGTCTCGTGGTTATGTATAGCATATCCACAAACGAGATCTTTGCTTCGCACACACACATGCTAGGAACTCTTCAGCTCTTGTTTCAAGCTATCTATGACTTCTCAGTACTCATTGTAGTGCTACTTAGCAAATGTCGTGGTCCCTTGTGGCAGGGTCACTTCTGTGTGTGCGATACTGAGTCACCTGCTTACACACCGTAGCAGGGGTCTAGGGCCCATAACATAGCATGTCTGCCCCTAATATAGCATATTAAAATAATATGGTATAAAATTTGCGATATAGCATATCTGTTAAATATAATATATTTAGCTAAGGTTAGCCTTTAATTAATTAAAGCTACCTGCGAAAAAAAAGGGCCTATATATAAGCCTTTTTATCTTTAATTTAACTACTTTTATATAATTTACTAGCTTAATTATAAGTATATATTTTCTATAAAAGGCTAAAGTTTTTAGAGATAAATTTAAAGCTGCCCCCTGTCTTAATTAGGAAAGCCTATCTCTACTACCTTTAAAGTTATATAACTAATAGGGCATCTTAGGTCTAGTAAGGCATTTTAGCATTTTAGCAGTATAAACATCAATGTAGGAGACAACATGGTAGATCAAGCAACGATCTGTCGAGTTGCGTGCGACTTGATCTTGAGGAAGGTTTCTATGACGCTTCGACAGAGGCGCAAGGAGGGGAGTCGGGCATTGAGGAAATTACTTTAACAAAACAAAAATGGTTGCCTGCACGTTAGCTGGGTAGACAGGTGGGCAATCATGCAGCCAGCCAGCAGCATTAGCCTCCGGTGGAGGAGCTGCTAAAGGCGGCGCAGCAAGCCGCAGCAGTGGCCCCACCAATTTTTAACGGGCTGCTTGTCTCGCCTGCCCGCAGGTGAAGAGCCGCTCGTGTTCCAAGGTTTGTTGCACAACAGCAGCTGTCAAACTTTATTTCTCCACGCAGGGTCAACATCGTATCCCCTCCACTCCAGTCGTCACCAACAACAAGGACCTTGTGTTTCTATTTATTAATTACCGCGGGTGAGAGTTTCGAAGGGCCGGGCCACACAATGTTTCGGTGCCTGTTGCAGGCCGACGGATCGGCCTCAGAGGACAGGATTCCCGGTCGAGCGCCCGACGCTAGATCCTACAGACGCACTTAGGAGGACTCCAACTTGACACATTCTTCGACAAATGCTGCGATTTCTTTTTTTGGGCCCGCTGATTCTGCCTGTCCTGTCTGAACACACGATGAGGATATCTGACTACTCCGCAGTAGTCAAATGTTTATGCGCACCTAGCCTAATTTGCTTGTAAGGCAGACAGCCAGAACCAGAGGGGCAGGGAGGAGGAGCGGGTTGCCTACCTCTTAAGTAGGTAGGGGGTAAGACGACTGACCTACTTACACTTGCATCCAACGACTGGCTGGCTTACGGGCCATGAGAATTGAAAGGCCCAACAATCAGACCACAATAATTCAGAAGTCGATTTTTTATCGACTTCTTCTAAGCACTTGGCCAGCAGACGTTGGGATATTTGTCCAGCCCTCCTTTGTTGTTTGTTGGAGTTGCCACCACCGCCGGTGTCGAGTCACTGAGCAGGCCCCTTACCTTTATCTATATGCGCTCTGCAAGTGCAAAGCCTCTTAATCCGTGGATTTTAGAAGGCGTCCCGCTAAAACAGTAGTGAGGATGCAAGGCCCACTGGTCGCAAAGCCCCTCGGAAGTCCGGCCAACCTCACTCCTACTCCGAGTCTCGGCCGGTCACTTGGCCATCGTGCTGCAACGAAGGATGATGCTAGTTCCTTGAGGCAGCGACTATGGAGTCGCCGCCCAGTCATTACCAGGCATGCATGGCTATATACAATGAACGAGGGAATGCAGGCTACAAACTGCTTTCTCTACCCTGCTCTTGCTCCATAAATTCGCAACGCAAGCCGAGCGTGTAGACTCAGATCAAGGTATTGGGCTTGAATTTTGAGCAGATCACAA
This sequence comes from Diaporthe ilicicola, assembly GCA_023242295.1. Lineage (NCBI taxonomy): Eukaryota > Fungi > Ascomycota > Sordariomycetes > Diaporthales > Diaporthaceae > Diaporthe > Diaporthe ilicicola. Next base: position 56,930 of record JALPVH010000099.1, on the reverse strand, counting down.
TGGTAGGAACCAAATTATCTGAAGAACACAGTCATGAGTCAATACTGAATAAATTGCAGGTTGCGTTGCCCTTTAGGAGACACCGTCAGGATGCCAACGATGATGCACCTCCTCCGTACGCCCAGGTTGCCGAGACGCGGCAGGAAGACGCTGCCTCGGCCGGCGGTGCCACCGTGAACATCCAACCTTTGCCTGACAAAGATGGAGTAATTCTCAGAGTCCAGCCGCCAAGACTACCGGAAAACGAGAAGTTGTCACACGTGCCCTGTGATATCGCCTTGGTGATCGACGTCTCTGGCAGCATGGGCGCCGACGCTCCAGCCCCGGGCGAAGATGAGAGGACAGGCCTCTCGGTCTTGGACCTTGTCAAGCACGCCTGCCGCACCATCATGTCAACAATGACCAAGGACGACCGCCTGGCTATCGTGACCTTTTCCAACGCAGCCAACGTCTTGCAACCCCTGACAGAAATGACAGACGCGAACAAAGAGGCCGCCAAGGCAAAAGTAGAAGCAATGAACCTCGAAAGCTGCACCAATTTGTGGCATGGCTTACGAGACGGCATCAAGCTCTTCAAGAACGAAGCAAACACAGGCCGCGTACCCGCCGTCATGGTCTTGACGGATGGCGTGCCCAACCACCTGTGTCCCCCGCAGGGATATGTGCCGGCACTCAAGGCGATGGGGGAAATAGTGCCGTCCATCCACACCTTTGGGTTCGGATACATCCTCAGGTCAGGACTTTTGAAGTCCATTTCAGAATTTGGAGGGGGCAACTACGCCTTTATCCCCGACGCAGGCATGATAGGCACTGTCTTTGTCCATGCTGTTGCCAATCTGCAATCCACTTACGCCATCAAGGCCTCGCTTCGGTTGACATATCCCGACATCGTTACAATAGAGCAGACAGCGGGTATTGCTGTAGGCCAGGAGAAGTCTGTCCAAGCTGCTGGCGGCAACTTTGAGGCCAGCATTCCACTGGGAAACCTCCAGTACGGACAGTCTCGAGACATCTACCTACGGTGGAAGAGCAGCTCTGCAGACAACGACATTGAACCATCCTTCCTCAACGTTGCCCTCCAATACAACAAGATGAAAGAAGCCCAGGACGTGAGCCATGCGAGCCGGGACCTCATGGACCTATCCTTCACCACGCTCTCCGACGCCGAGATAGCATATCACGTCTCGCGATCACGCATGTGTTCCTTCCTAGCCGGCCTCTTCCCCATCGACCCCCTCGGCGAGCACCGCCTAGCCCCCAAGCTTCAGTCCGCCGCCGGCCTCAGCGAGAAGCAGCAGCAGCTCCGCGACCTCATCGCCTCGCTCCCAGCCGCGCACTTCCCCGACGACACGTCCTGCGCCGCCCTCATGCAGGACCTGGCCGGGCCCGAGCCCACGGGCCAGGTCACCCTCGCGCTCTCGCGGGACGACTACCTCAAGCGCTGGGGCCAGCACTACCTGCCCAGCCTGCACGGCGCGCACGCCAGGCAGGTCTGCAACAGCTTCAAGGACCCGGGCCCGCTCCAGTACGGCACCGGCTCCACGCTGTTTATAAAGTGCCGCGACGCGCTGAGCAGCGCCTTCGACGACCTGCCCGCCCCGGAGCCGAGCAACGTCGCCCCTGAGGCCCCGTTCGACCTCGACCCGGGGCGGCGCGGCCCAGGCCCCGGCCCCGCTGCGCCCGGCCGGAATCCCAGGGGCCTCCTCTGGCGCGCCGCTGCCCTCCGCTCGGGCCCAGGCGTCTCGATGAGGGCTTACAACTCGTCCAGCGCGCCGTGCTTCGCGGGGCGGACGCGCGTGCGCCTTGCCGCCGGCGGTGATAACAACAACAACAACAACAACAACAAAAGCGGCAACGACAAGCACATCCGAATCTCGTCGCTGCGCCGCGGCGCCAGCGTAGCCACGCCCCTCGGCCCTCGGAGGGTCGCCGCCGTGCTCGCGACGCCCGTGCGCCGGCACGTCATGGTCCGGCTCGGGGGCGTGCTCGTCACGCCGTGGCACCCGGTCGCGCTGTCGGCTACCGCCGCGGAGGACCACGTGGGCACCGGCCGGGGCGGGGACCGCCACGGCTGGGTGTTCCCTGCCCAGGTGCGACCGCGCAAGCTGGTGAAGTACACTGGTGCGATATACAGCGTGTTGCTGGAGCGGGATGGGGACGTCGAGGCCCATGCCATTGCGCTTGGTGGTGGATCCGGCGAGGCGGTGCCGTTCTGGGGCGTCACGCTGGGCCATGGGATGGTTGAGGCCAGAGCAGGCAATGATGTGAGGGCCCACCGCTTCTTTGGGGACTATGAGAGGGTTTTGAAGAGCTTGAGGGCCTTGGGGACGAGGAGGGATGGATTGGTCGTTGGTGGTGGCGTGAAAAGAGGCAAGAGGACCGGCTTAGTGACCGGTTTCAAGGCGCATCATGCCCGGCCTCGAACCGCTCCAGGGCTGCTCTTGCGGACCCGGGCGGCTGGTGGGAGACAGCGGTTGTCATTGATGGGTCTGAAGACATGTAAAGCTAGAGTTTTGGCAGTGTGATTTATAGCCGTCAGTGGAATGGATGGATGGATTTTGGAACCGAGCACTGAATGTCTTGCAAAGCCTGAAAAGGAAGCTCTCAGCCCTTCGGTTCGATGTGTTTTACCAGACCTGCCGGCACGCCAAAATGATGTCTACAGACACGCACACACGAAAGTTTTCTGATGCAGTCACAATCTAAAACTATAGCGCTGTAGATTATCTCTCAAAATTAATCACGGGCAGCTCCAAAACGGGTCATTGCTCGAGTTCGTGTTTGGGACATAATCCATGAGGGTCGCGATGCGACGAGATTGCTCATATCCGAACATATCCCTAATGGACGCAAAGATCAAGTCCAACCCAGCCGTGTCCTGCACCGATGGCATCAGTTTCAGCAGTCGGCGTGAATCCTTTGCCTTTCAGATGTACTTACTCTAACCGCAGTCCAGATACCGGTATCACCATCCACAACCCACCAAACCTGGCGGTCTTAGTCTATGCTGGGGCCGTACGATGTGACGGTATCCCAGGCCGACTTGTTCGTGGTCAAGGTCCTAATTGAAACAGAAAACAGCACAACAAATCAAAGACATCTTTCTCTGGACAAAGGTTGTCTACCAGGGTTTTGTCACGAGTACCTTGAGGCGTTGTAGACCCAATGAAAATAGATCTGATCTCAGATGTCACATAAAAGTAATCATCCACAAAAGCCCGAGGTCAAGACCAAGGAATCACCTAAATTTCTAACAATCTCATAGCCTTATGCCCCGCCAGGACGGGCCAAACTCATCAATGATTGATTGCCGAAATGATTGCCTGAAACGAAGGCAATTGAAGTTGTCAAACCTCCCATTCTTTTGGATGCAATACGAGACAATACCAGAAACTTTAAGCTGTCGTAGCCCTGCGCTTGACAAGCCCTGCGTACAGGCGAGATCAATCGGACGTGAATAGAGATCAAATGAATTTTATCCGTTTCACGACGCCCGGGTATAAATAGGTCTTTCAACATGGTTGATACGTTTTGTATATGAATCTTGACATCGTTTGCGAGAGCAGCGCAGTACCACGTTCGGCATTCACTGCTAGAGGAAAGAAAAGTTGCAGACAACTTGAAATGCCTTGCCGATGAGAGCCTCTAAGGTTCTGAACAACCCCTCATCTCCTTCAATAGCAGAGCATATCCTTGACTAAAGTTCTGAGCTGACGCTAAGAAGAAGGAATGAAGTTCGTGAAAGATGGGGCGTATCAAATGTCAGTGCATGCTCATATGCTGTTTGTTTTCCAAGACTGTGACTATCATCTATGTGTATTTGGAAGACAGCATCAGCAGTCATAGGTATCACTCCATATATTATTACTAGATGGACCACAAATAAAAGTTGTCTACGATCAACTACCAAGAAAGCTTGTATTGATAAGGCTTTATGATTTACTGTGACAGCTGGTGATCCGCAGAATATTTGAGGAAAATGATATGCATGTATCTCCAATACCACGGTTCGAACCCAATGCCGGCACAAGACCAAGCCGATCATACACCACCCACTGCGGAGGACCCCGATCCGATAGGGTTCAGCATGAAACAATTCCAAACATCATGAGACAAAGACTATCCACGCTCACAGTATACCCTGATACTCCCAGATGATACGCTCACGATAAACTCATTTGCCCCTTACAATATTCACCGTGCATCGTCGACGGCATACTTGTCTTCATTCCTTCAAAGCTGTCACCACCCGTCACTCGTTCCCAGCGCAACGCGAGCTGCGCTCGCATAGGCTAACAGTACAAATCGTTTGTTGTAGCCAGTTGATCTGAGATCACTGCAACAAACTAGCCACCTATAATGTCAAATACTCCAAGCATATCACTCCCACGGCGACCCTTCTTATGGAGCCTAGCCACGGCTCTCCTCCCCCTCTCTAGCCCGGCCTCGGCCCAAGGCGCCGCAGGGCCTATCTCCTCCTGCCTCAACCAGAATGACCCGAGCCTCCCCCTCCAAGCGCGCACCATCTTCCAGTTCGGAGCCGGCAACAACAAGACCTTCTTCGAGAACATCGCGTCGCGCGCCAACGGGGACCTGCTCATCACGATGGCCGTCCCGGAGGCCAACATCTTCGCCATCCAGAACCCGATGAGCTCGTGCCCCACCATGACGCCCGTGTTCCGGATCCCGGGCAGCAACGGCACCCACGGCATCACCGAGATCGCGACCAAGCCCGACGTCTTCGCCGTGCTGGCCGGCAACATCAGCCTCAGCGGGAACCCGGCCAACGGCGTGCTGGGGTCCAACTCGGTGTGGGAGCTCGACCTGCGCGCGAGCGGCAGCCCCGCGGCCCCGGGCCCCATCACCGGCATAGGGCCGGCCCCGGGCCCGGGCTGCCCGGCCGCGCTGCCGCTGCAGGTGACGGCGCGCAAGATCGCAGAGTTCCCCATGGCGCCCCGGCTCAACGGCGCCGCGGCCGTGCCCGGGACGTCGGCGGTGCTGGTCGGCGACAGCCAGCTGGGCGTGGCGTTCCGCCTCGACACCGACACGGGCGCCATCACGAAGGCGCTCGACTTCCCCGAGATGAAGCCCGTCCCCGGCGCGGGCAGCGCCGACGACGCGCTCGGGCTCAACGGCATGAAGGTCCGCGGCGGGCTCCTGTACTTCACGACGGCCGCGTCGCGCACTGTCTACCGCGTCGCCATCCTCCCCGACGGCTCCGGCCCCGCCGCCGGCGCCGCCGTCGAGACCATCGCCGCCGTGCCTTCTTCCTCCTGGATGGACGACCTGGACGTCCGCGACGACGGCAGCCTGTGGGTCACGACAAACACCGGCAACACGCTGCTGGCGCTCCAGCCCGCGGCGGGTGCTGCTGCTGCGAACGGCACGGCTGCCGGGGCGGGGAGCAGGGCGCAGTTCAGCGCGCCGGTGGTGGCCCTCGGGGCGGTCAACGCGACCACGGTGGCGGGTGCGGCGTCCGTGGTGTTTGGGCGTGGAAGTGTGAGCAGGAATACCGGGTTTGTCGTGACTGGCTCGGGGGATGAGCCGGCAAAGGTTGTGGCTGTTGATACCGCTGCCTGTCGGACGCAGTAGGACGACTTGATGTCCTGTCTGCCTTGTTTGTGTGTGCTAAAAACAGCGTGTGTCTGAAAATTTGATGTGTGCAGATCTCGCTAGCCTGCTGCTTGAAATGCCTTAGCTCCTTGCTATAAATGACATGCCATGGAATAACAAGCCCTGTTTGCTTGGATGTAATTTGTGTCGAGTTGGTGAAAGCTGACAGAGCTACCTTGGAGTGGCGCGTGTGAATTCCTATGGAAGTTGAACTTTTTGTCCTGATTGTAACCAAACCACAATCTTCGGCTACTAATTCAGCAATGAGGCTGTTTACTAAATACTAATACATTGCTCATTTCAACTCAAGCGGACAGTATGTCACTGAAAGATTCGCAAATGTTACGGACATCACTCAAAGCCATCCGTGTTATTGGGGCGTGCTTCACAATCTCAACGTAGGTGAAGCATTTTTGGAAACAAGGAGGGAGGGAGTAAGGCGAATTGCCTTGGTAGCCGGATGCTGTCAAAAACAGTCGTGAGCTAGAAAGCTGTGCATTACTAACTGCTCACGATTACTCAGGAGTTGACTTGGGCCCGAAAGACCATCACTCCTTCTTGACATGAGGCCGCTTCTTCTTCCGCGGATCCTTTCGGCTCATGAACCTCCTATCCCTCGTCCCCTTGCCACCCTCCCAGAACCCCGTATGCATCCTCCTGACCAGGTCCCTCCCGCAGAAGGTGCAGCTGCCGGGCGTGTAGTTCTGCTCCCGCGAGCAGAACCCGCAGATCATGCGGTTCGCCCACTCGTTCGGGTGGCCCTCGGCCTCGTCGTGGCACCTGTCGCACGGGTGCACCCTCTGGCAGCAGCTGAACCTGAACCACCGGTAGCTCTTCTTGTAGTGCCCGCACGCGCCCCGCTCGGGGAGTGGCTCGCCGGCGTGTAGGCCGAGCTTGTGGTCGTCGCGGCGCCGCGGGCCCGACGTCGGCGGGAGGGCGCCCGCCGAGCCCGCCGAGTAGACGAGGAACCTGACCTCGGGGATCTTGAAGGTGAAGCGCGCGTGGCACTCCCGGCAGACGTTGGTCGTGGTGTCGCCGCGGACCGCGACCAGGCCCTGCGCCGTGGGGGTGGAGCACTTGGCACAGGTGGGCACAAAGGTTGACGGGAGCATGTCTGCGACGGTGCAGCCTGTGGCGTCGATGAACCCTGCTCTCGTCGAGTTGGCGTGCACGAGCTCGGGGCGGAAGGTCAGGGAGAATGCGGTGGCGCATTTTCGGCAGGATTCGGTATTCTTTGGCGTGTTTGATTTGAGCCCGCCGATCTCATTGACAGTCTTGCAGCGCTGACATTTGACGCTGAGCGCGAGGATTGATACCTGGAACAGCTCGATACCGATAAGCTCGACGGATGGAAAGGATATCGACGTGCCTCGCTCGACAGTCTGATATGGGATGGCGGAGACTCCAGGCTGAGTCGACACGGCAACGCCGCCATCTTCATCCTCAGATTCGGTAGACTCATACGAGTCCTCATCACTGCCTTTATCTTCTCCTTGGTGGTCCCATTCCGGTGGTCGAGGGATCACTTGAACCTTGCCTTTATTTTCCACAACAGGCAGAGTCTTGGCGGCATCCTGCTCTGTCGAGCCTGAAGTTGCGGCCTTATTTAGGATTTGCGCAGGTGGTTCAGCGTCCTTCTTCTTCGAAAGAGCTTGCTTGACTAGCAAATGGATGTTTTGCGACAGATAGTTCATGTGGCTCATGAGTGTCATTTCCGTCTTCTCCCTGGCTTTCACTGTGAATAGCTCCTCTAAGTCCTCGGCGTCCTCCGACTCGACATCGTTTAGCAGAATGCGGATTGGTTGCAAGGGGTACAGAACTGGGACGATGAGCTGAAAGGAATTGACGCTGCGCAAGCCAGCAGGTAGCTCAGACCTGCGCTTGGGCTCGAGAGGCAGCGTATAGACGATGCCGTCGTTTGACCGTTTGTAGTGTGGGAGGCGTCCCATCCGGGTCTCGATCTGTCTGGTCTCTTGGGCCCTTCTCGCCTTGGCCTCGGCCTTTTGATCCCTGGTGAAAGTTTCCTCTGGGACATATGGACTCCGCACTTCTTGTTCTTGGGCAGGCTCGGCAATAGGGGCGTTTGCCTTCTCCGGTAATGAACCTTGAGCGCCTGGATCTGCGGCTTCCAAGTGCCTTGTGTCCTTGAACATGGTCAATTTGACCGTGTCGACTTGCTTCCTGGTCAGGAACTCCTCGAGATTCCTGTCCAGTGCATTCACCAGAGCCAGGAGAGTGGAGCCGCTCCTCTCCTGCACCAGTTCGTCCCAACCCTTCTCGACATTGATGGCGAACCCACGTGGGATGTCCTTGTTCAGGACAACCAACGTGGGAGGAGACGAGTCCTTGGGGTAGTTCTTGGGGATGCGAAGCTGACACTTGAGATGGTCCAACTCAAAGGGGAAGTCGGGATCTGAAGGTAGCAAGTCGAAGAGCAGTGACGTTGCGGCCCCGTTTTCTACGCTCGACTCCCTTGGCGAGTAGCGTTTGCGCAGCTGTTTGATTTGGTAAGTCCGAGGGTCCTCAGACTGGGCCTTTGGGACGGGTTTGGGCACGATGCGAGTCGAATCAGCCTCTGTGGTAGCTTGTCTGTTGGACGGCCCTTGGCGATTGGTGGTGGACATCATGTTGGCGACTTGATGCACGAGTGCGGCTGGCGAGTTGTGAGTGCACTGGAGGTGTTCTGAGAAACACTGAAAGGGCGCGTTCAGCGCTGTGTGAGGAACAGCCGTCAGTCACTTGCGTCTTGCGTGCAAAATCTCAATCTCTTGCTGCCTGAAAGTCAGAATGGTGTGCAGAGCACCGACTCAAGTTATAGCACCAAACAGTCAGTTCATTGGTGCATGGCGTCAGGTACTGTCAACTCAAGATGCAGGATGATTCATTCTGGCGAGACAAGGGCGCGAGGTGGCTTGCATTAGCCCGATTGACCCGGAGGCTTGGGGGGGTACACGGGCCACATCCGCCTGAAGCTTTCGCTTTCAGGCCAAGCTTTCTGCTTTCAGCCTTGAAAACGCCACCGAACCGCCACCGACAACTGTGACACAACGACACAACGTCAGCCCGCGCCCTCCGCGACCGCACGCCAACGTCGCACAACGCCTCAGAGATGCTTGTTTCCGACAATTGATTTCCCGTCCGCCTTTCGCCTGTCCGTATTCCAACACGAAGCCTCCAACGCGATACACTGTCCCTGCCTGCCCGAGCTCTCACGGCATCCCAAAGAATGGCCCTGTTCACCATCCAAGAGACGACCAGCGGCATATGCTTCCGTGCAGAACGAGAGGATGAAAAATGGTCATGATGGAAAAAGACAGCAAGGAGAGCTGATGAAGAGTATGGGAAGCCAGACCACCTTGTCGTCCAGCGCATGGCCATCAAGAATGCGACGGACAGCCCGCGACTAGAACACAAGCTCTAAGTGAAGGATCAAGCAACGCACCACTCTCGCATCCCACTAGGAAGGCGAGCGCAAAAGCAAATACATCATCAAACGGAGGATCTTCCAGGTACAAAGCGCGACCGCAAATAATACGGTCTGTTGGATGTCTGGCATCTCGCGTCACGCACAATCCAAAACAGCAGGTCATGGAACGGATATGGGTCCTTCAGACCTGGTTCCTTACAAGGGTAAAGCCGTGGATCGAGTGGCCCGGTGAATCCTTATCTTCTCTTCGCCTTACCTAGCAATCTGACAGGAATCTGACAGGCACGGAGATCTCTCATCGCATATCTCACTGTCTCAGCCTGGTACCTGTCGGCCCCTTGGCTGGACAAAGTTGGACTCTCCCGAGATGTTCTTCTGGAACGGACAAAGGTTCGCTTAGCAAAGATCTCGAAAGTGATTTTAGTGGGCGGTCAATCACTCAACCAGGCAACAGGGCCGGTTGTTAGCCCCCTTGCGGCTGTAATGGCAACATGGCATGGGTCAGAGCAATACGTTCGAGTTGAACAGTATTACTTGGCCGAACCAGCTTCCTGTCGTAATAGCCTCAAAGCACGCCCGGACCTGTTAGTGCAGAGGAAAAAGAGTCATGCTTCATGAAGTCGGGCTACTTGAAGACTCCGTCAGTGAGCGTCCACATGTGCAAGTCACCAGCCAATTTTCATTTTCAAAACACCTTCACACATGGCGATAGAAGACGGCTCAATGGGTCGCAATCATTTTGATTGATGTCTTTTTTTATTCTATGTACAAGAAATTGAATGCCAATGCTGCACACTTATATACACCACACTCTTCCCAGCTCTTCATAAAGCTTATACTTCGCACTGCATCTTCTCCATCACCACCGTCCCCGTAAACATTATAACTTTCTAATTGTTATTTACATGATTACCCAGAGGCAACAATTTAGTTGCCCTAGGGGCTAGGCAGAGAGGCAGCAGAGTAGCAAGAAGCCTTGTCAGCATCGCAAATGTCCATGTGGGCGTCGGGGGCGGCGCGGCAGCCGCTGTCGGCGTCCTCGCAGCACTGGGCGGCCAGGCTGGCGCAGTAGGCCTGGTCGGGGTTGGCCTCGGACTGGCACCTGGATCGCAGAGCGGCGCACTCCTCGCCCTCGGCGCGCTTGGCGTAGGGGTTGGGCAAGTTGGCGTCGGCGTAGCACTGGGCCTTCTCGGCGGAGCAGGTGGCCATGTTGGCGCCGGGGCCGACGCGGCAGGAGCTGTCCTTGGTCTCGCAGCAGTTGGCGGCCTCGGCGGCGCAGCCGGCCTGGTTGGCGTCAGGGAGGGACTGGCAGTCGGAGCGGACGGTGGCGCAGTTCTGCTCGTCGCGCTTGCTGGCGTAGGGGTCGGGCAGCGACGCCGAGGCGTAGCAGGAGGCCTTCTCGGCGGAGCAGGTGGCCATGTTGGCCATCGGGCCGGTGCGGCAGGCGCTGTCGGCCTCTTCGCAGCACTGGGCGGCCTGGCTGGCGCAGTAGGCCTGGTTGGGGTCGGCCTGGGACTGGCAGTCGGAGCGGACTGCGGCGCAGTCGGCAGCCAGACCCTGGGTGAGGAGAGCCGCGAAGGCAATGATGGTGGCCTTGGAGAAGTACATCTTGATGTTTGGTGGTGAAGAGTGAAGGTGGGAATTAAGATGTTGTAGTGAAGGTGTTGAGTGTTGGTTTGGAGTGTGTGCTGGTGTGTGTGAGTGATGCAGAAGATATTCAGACCTCGAGAGAAGAATCACGACGGTATATATATATATAGGTCGACGTGCTGAGCGTCCAGATGTCCTCGCCCCCTGAGATCATGGTGAACTCGGGAGTCGGTCAAGTCGACGATACATCACCAGTGTGGATCTCATGTAAGTGTGGGGAAGACCATCAACTTGTGTGGTCCCCAGTTCGTATTCTGAGGCGCAGGTACCATCCCGGGATGGTGATCAGCAGCAGTTCGTCCTGTTCGTCCAAGCCGAACGCTCCTTTTAGATCAACTAAGCTTAAGTCTGGCTTAACTGTGATGTCAAGTCTAATCCTGCGTGTATCTAAATTTGCGCGGGGTTTGTTAATTCCCCGGTAACATGCGAAACGTGTGACGCCACGCGGCTGGGCGTCTCAGCCCTAACCGACCGTTGTGCTTTTCTGTTTTAGCAAAAAGAAAAAACCGTAGTTCGCGCCGGTCGGCGGCAGGTAGACTTGGTAACCCAAGTTTGAGGCCTACATCGCTATCGACCGCGTTAGCAGTGTACGGAGTAGGCGAGTGCAGCTCGGTGATGTCTCCTTGGCCGAGCCGGCGCGAGATCTCGGAACTGCCCCGTGCCAGGTGTGGATATGTTGTCTTTACAGCGGAGCTCCATGGGGATCGCCTCAGAATAGACTAATCGGGAACCCCGGTCGTACCCCACAAGGCGAAGGCGAAGTGCGCTGGCTGATCGGTTCTCTCCAGGGCTGCGAAGCCCGAGCCTCCCAACAGCCTGACTGCCCAGGTGTCAGGGCGTCCTGAGCTCCTGGATTGTTTCCGACGGCCCAACTTGGGCCAGCGAGCTGGGCCATCAACAAGGCTTCTCTCGTATATTTGGCCAGAGCACGCGGCAAAGGGGGCTGCTGTCTGTTGCAAGCAAAGTGAAACCCCCCCCCGGTCGCTTAGCACGCTCTGCTGCCACACCTTAAAAAAGTTAAAAGTACTATTTATTTTTTATCTTAATAATACAATTATATTAAAGCTTATAAAATATATTATTTAAAAGCTATTATAAAAACTATTTATATTATAATTTTAAAATACTTTTTTTAAATATAATTAGCTTTAAAATATTAATTATTTATTTAATTTATACCTTATAATATAAATATAAAATTTAATGCTTAAATTCTTTAAATAAAATATTAATATATAAGATATATATAGCATATATATTTATATAAATATATATTTATTTAAATTATTATAAACTTTTAATATATTTTTAAAAAGGTTAATATTATATTATTTATTAATATATTAATACTATTTTTAAATATTATAATTAATAATAGTTATTTAACTATAATAAAAAATATTTTTTTAATTCTTTAAATTTAAAATAATTATATAATTAATTTTTTATTTTTATCTTTATAAAAGAATTATTTTAAATAATAAATATAAAATTTTTAAACTATTTATAAAAATCTGTATTAAAATATATATTTTTTATTTATTTTATAGGGATTAAGAGCTTTATAATAGCTATTATATAAAATTGAAGTTTTTTAAGGTGTGGCGGCAGAGCATGCCAAGCGACCGGGGGGGGGTTTCACTTTGCTTGCAACAGACAGTGGTCAGGCGGCCTGTTAGTGCTGTTGATCTTAGTCACTCGTCAAACAACCTTGGAAGTTCGGATGGAAACGTGGGACAAACCAGGGGACTTTACCAACGGTTGGACGTCTTAGCCAGTTAGCTGCGTAGTATTTCCGCCCAGAGAACATGGGCCGATGAGGCTGGTCAGCGTTAATGCAGCCTGTCAGGCTGTCCGCAGCTTTACGAGCACCTGCGTCACGAAGAATCATGTGTCAAGTGTCAAGGACCTCGGATATAGCGCTGCCGCCTTTTCCCCGCGTGGATACTGTGTACATACATAGTACAGAAGGACCACAATTTACAAAAATAGAACCTCGGCGCAAAAGTCAAAGTCTCCATTGCCCCCCTTAAGAGGATCCTAACCTGCGATCGTCGTTGACTTAGGCTAGAAGATCCACCGGCACTCCAGATGTCATTAAGCCCTCAGGACCCTCCTCCGCCTCGCAGCAGGTTGATGAGCCGCATACCTGACTCGTTCTTAGCCACTCACCATCAATGATCTGGAGGATAACAAACTTTGCTCTCGCAGTCCGCATTCGTGATGGTCTGCTGGGCGCCAATGAAAGAGCATTTTTGGGCTGTCTCATGTACAAAGGTCACCTGAATCAGAGCAAGGTCCTTCGACACAACGTTGCATGCGGTTGAAATATCCTTTCGCCCAGCGTAGGAAAATTGCTCGTCTATCACCATGAAGACGCTCCAAAAAGATGCGCAAAGTCCTGTCGCTTAAAATAGGACCGCGTGAGCGCGACGTGCCCCAGGGGCCCCTCCTCTCAAATGGGAAGCCTTTACTGGGTCGGCTCCTCCGCTCATCTTTCACCGTACCCATGATTGATACGACCATAAGAATGAAAAGCCTCTCAGCAGTTGAGCGCCATGAACCAGTCGACCAGGGCCTAGAACAGACAACGAAGCATTGTGGTGTGTTGTCTTAGCATGGCTACGTTTAAGATGGTGGCGCCGTGGGGCATGGCAGTCGGTGCCCTGTAAAACAGCTTCGGCATAGCTGAATGGCCGACAACAGTGGTCCTCGGCAGCAAGATATCTGGTAGAAGGCTTGAACTCCTCATCATCGCTGATGTCAAAGGCAGTGGAAATCGTAAGATTCATAGCCACAAGGTCGAGTGTGGAAGGTTGCAAGTGTGGAAAACGCCCAGAATGCAACCTTGACCACCATGAAAGGTCAAGAAAAGACTTGGCTTCTTTAGTAAGCTGCTTTGGCAGTGGCTGTCTGGGATATTTATGTTGGGGTCAGGGATACGAGAGCACGACCAAACCCATGGCGTCGTTACATACCATTATTTTACATCACAAGGCTGGGAATTGGCCATTTTCTTCTTCTCCCTTTGTAGTCTCTTATTTGTTCTGTTCTTGAAGATGATATTATAGTGCCAGCGCTAATCAAGACAAAACCCGCATGTTAAGTGTTAAACATCACGATAGCATCTTGACACTGTTATCCCGCACGGGGCAGCCTGATTGTATGCATAGAGGGACTACCAAAGATTCTCAACTGACAGCCATGGAAACCAGCATCGCAATATGTCAACGACATGAGACTTGGAGAAAGACATACATTCGGACATCCGTGTTTTCAGAAAACTGAAGCCGACCTGCTTCTACCATATTGATAAGTGTCTGGAACCAACAGAAACGAACACAAACTGGTTGGCACTGTCTCATCTGCGAGCGAGCGATGCCAGGCTAGCCGTGTGTCAACCAAAGATGTAACCTTCTGTCCGTCAAAGGGGGTCGTTACGTCCTGCAGATCCGTGGATTTGAAAAATTACGGCGGTCAGGAAATACGAGGCATCGCAGCAGCTGCATGACGCGCTAAGAAGGTCTCGAAGTGACTCTGCGCCTCTCAGGAGCGTAGGAAAACGAGCGTTTGCATAGCGCGGAAGTCCGAGAGAAGACTCTCATCTCTTTCACCCTACTGCGTTGTCGATTCGAGGTCGGACGTCGCTGTACTGCGCTCTTTGGCGATGTTGGTCAGGGGATTGCGGAGCTTGTGGCCAATTATCATAGCTTTCGGACACGCAGTCAATCATTTTTTGCAGCAAAGATCATCACTATGGAGCAAGCTGAGTGGTGGGTCGGATCGAGGGCTGTGAGCTGGAGGCTTTAGTCAGGCACTTCTCCTTTAAATGAAGAGTCGGCTCCTTGCGTGGAAGCCGACGAAGCCCACATGTCGTGAACATTGAAGTCCGAATGCTCAACAAAATATTCACGAGTAAGTGTAATTGCTTCGAGGAGCCCAGTTTGGAGCACTACAATCTTTTCATGGTTGTATAGTCCTGCAAGTAAACTTGGAAGTACTTGAACCTACGGGTATGCATCGATCAAAGCATGAGCCCAATCCAGATATCCCGAAGTCGGCGAGTGACTACACGACACAAGCTTGCTTCGATTCAAAAGATGAATATCGGATTTCCTGCGTGTCAACAGCGTTGAAATGGCTTATGGAAGACAAATCCTTGGGTTGGCGCAAGCACAACTGTTCTATTAAAGCCTTTCAACCTCTTCAAGGTTTTTCTTTCTTTTTCCCTTTGTTCTTCGATCTGCTTCGAGAGTTGAATTCTTTACTTGGTGGATTTGTACTACCTTTTTCCAACGGCAACACAACCAAGATTAGTTTCATCCGCCGAGCCGAATTTATTCTTGGTCCCAATTCGCAAGGCGAAAACTTTCATTTTCGTAATAAAGGCTTACTTATTTTGCTATTCAAGGGTACCAAGCACTAAGATCTGCCGGCAGGGTCGGCATGTAATCAGCGCAGGTCGAAAATGCATGCGTACCTAGGTACCCACCATTCAGATAACGGCATGCCGGTGGTGGCGCTGCATTAGCTGCGTGCACCTTATCTTCAGCTCAACATGCAAGATCTATGATCGCTGTGCTTATTTTAACTTCAGGATTTGACATGTTACTGTATGTCTGAAACCCAGAGTGACCGTACCATCCATTGCCCTAATCCGCCAAGATATAGCTCCCGTGGACATGCGCGCCAAAATTTCTCCCATCATAAGCTTCAGTTGGATGATAGCTCTGTCAGCCCATCCCACCAAGGCTCAGAATGCCTCGAGCACCAACCTGACCCCGCCTCTCTTTCCTCTCGAGCAATATGCGGACTCAACGGCCCTCTTCCCAATGCCACCTTGTGGCTCTTTTCGCCTCGAAGAAGCGAGCATCGACCAGATGCAAGAGGCGATGGCGAATGGCAGCCTCACCTCCCAACAGCTCGTAACTTGCTATATAATTCGCACGTACCAGACCAATTCCTACGTAAACACACTCTTGCAGCTTAACCCAGACGCTCTTGCCATCGCCGCGCAAATGGACGAGGAGCGCGCCGCAGGCCGGGTCCGTGGTCCGCTGCACGGGATCCCTTTCACGGTGAAAGACAACATCGCCACCAAGGACAACCTCGAGACAACAGCAGGGAGCTGGGCCCTGCTTGGCAGCATTGTGCCACGGGACGCGTTCGTTGTCAAGCGGCTGCGCGACGCGGGCGCCGTGCTGCTCGGGAAGGCCACGCTGAGCGAGTGGGCAGACATGAGAAGCAACAGCTACTCTGAGGGCTACTCGGGTCGAGGCGGCCAAGCCAGGAGCGCGTACAACTTGACCTCGACGCCAGGCGGCAGCAGCTCTGGCAGTGCGGCAGGAGTCGGTGCCAACGCGGTCGCGTTTTCCCTCGGCACGGAAACCGACGGGAGTGTTATCAACCCGGCCGAGAGGAACGCGGTCGTGGGTATCAAGCCCACTGTTGGCCTGACATCAAGGAGTGGTGTCATACCCGAGTCGGAACACCAGGACACGGTCGGGACCTTTGGCCGTACTGTCCGGGACGCGACCTACGCCTTGGACGCAATCTATGGCATCGACACGCGGGATAACTACACATTGGCCCAGGATGAGAACACGCCCAACGGTGGCTATTCTCAGTTTCTTGCCAATAGGACCAGCCTCAACGGCGCTGTCTTTGGCCTTCCATGGAAGAGCTTTTGGACATACGCCGACTCTGAGCAACAGGAAATACTCGTCTCTACCTTGGAGCTCATCAAGTCCGCCGGGGCCACCATTGTGAACGAAACCGAGATTTTGGACTACGAGACCCTCGTGAGCACCGATGGTTGGAATTGGGACTGGGGCACTGCCAGGGGCTACCTAAACGAAAGCGAGTACACAGTGGTTGCGGTCGACTTCTATAACAATATACAAACATACCTTTCGGAACTGAACAATACGTCTATAAAGACCCTGGAAGACATTGTTCAGTTCAACTACGACAACGATGGTAGCGAGGGTGGCTATCCTTATCCTGATGAAGGGGGCATTCCCGCCTTCGCCTCGGGACAGGACGGCTTTCTAGCTTCCCTGGCCACTGGTGGAGTCAAGAACGATACCTACTGGCAAGCTCTCTCATTCTGCCAGGGAAAGACCCGGGATGGCATCGACTGGGCACTCAAGGGCGGCGATCAGGACATACCAGGAGGCAAAGCCAAGCTCAACGGGCTTCTCGTACCCCCGGACGTCGGACAGACATACCAGATAGCGGCACAGGCAGGATACCCCATGATTACAGTTCCCGCAGGGGTACATTCCAAGGACGGAATGCCATTCGGACTCGCTCTCATGCAGACCGCATGGGCGGAGGCAGAGCTTGTAAGGTGGGCGAGTGCCATCGAGGACTTGCAGCAGACAACGGATGGCTGGGTGCACAAGAGGACACTGCCTGAGTGGGGATCATACTTGCGAAGAAATATACCAATCGTGTGAAATAGAAAGAAAGAAAAAGCACGATTTTCATAATACACACTAATTCCGTTTCGAACACGATCTCCTGTCTCCAAGCAACGAATTTTTGCTTTGATTAGTACCCCATTATTTACTGTGTGCTTTATAAGTACCTACTATGGTTTCTACAAATGTCCTAATTATCTGAACGATATTGTTTCCCAGAGTTAAAGACCCATTCTCAGATTATGAGAGCCTGACAAGCTACGTCTGGCCAACCAAGCGGAACCCGTCACCCGTGTCCCTAAGCCTCACAGCAGCCCTGGCCGCAGCGACTCTCATCTCGGCCAAGCTGGCCGCCGGGCCCGAAGCCAGTCGAGTCTTGTCGTCCAACCCGTTGAACAGCACCGCCAGGGAGGAGCTTTTCCACACAGAAGCCTCCCGTGCCGGCCCCAAGCTCGTCCGGACGACGGTCGCCAGCACAAACACGACCGTCAGCAGCAGCATCGCGGCCGGAAGCGAGATCCACACCCAGTTGACTCGCACGCATGTCTGGCTCTCCCAGACGGCCCCGACGGCAGGGCCGACGTTGTCGCCGGCGGCTGCGCCGTCGCCCTGGCGCCAGCGCGCCGTGACTGAGCGAGCCAGCCCGTCCATGGCGGCGCGCACCGTGTCGAGCGTGGCGGAGCCGTTGTTCCACAGGTTGACGGACCACAGGTTGCCCTGGGCGCGGGTCGTCCAGGCGTCAAAGTAGAGCGACTCGTTGCCCAGGAAGCTTGCTAGGGCGGCCGAGAGACCCTCTGTCGGCGCATACGGGATCGAGTAGACGCAGTCCTGGGGCCACCACTTTGTGTAGTTGTATACTGAGGAGGCGGAGGACTTGTTGGTGAGGTCGTCCATGGAGTAGGAGGTGCCCGGGGCCGGGCCGGGAGGGGTGGGCCACCAGACGACGGGGAAGTTGTGCTCATCATCGCGGTCCTCGGTGCCGCTGCATCCGTGCCACTGGCCGGCGCGGACGGTCCTGTTCACGAGGAGAAGGCTGTGGGTCCCCCACGCGACCGACCAGACGTCCATGCGCTGGCTGTCCAGGACTTGCTCCAGGAGTACGCCGTCGGTGATGTTTGCGCTGTAGGTGTCCACGCTGGGGTAGAACTCGCATTCGAACGCCTGCGGTTGAACCTTTTCGTCGAGTGAGGTCATGAGGAAGGAGATCTTGTTCAGGAAAGACGAAGGCCAGTCAGAGGCGTATATGTTGCCTGACTGCATCACATAGGAGGATTCATTGGTCAGATATATGCCGTAGTCGGAAAGGCTGATGTTGGTCGTTGTGATGGTGATGGTCTCGTCACCATTGGTGGCGTTGCTCACGTTCACGGAGCTTTGTATACTCCCGCTAATATCAGCGCACCGACTCTGCAGCCCAAGAGACATGAAGACAGCCCCTTGTTCGGTCTCCGGGAACGTGCAATTGCCCGTCCTGCAGCCGAAAGTCAAGGCGGCTGAGGCGTTGGTGGGTGGATCGAGCAGTCCCGCATATATGGCCGACTGCATCTGTGAGTCCAGCTCCGGAGTCCCTGTCGGTCGCCCGAGGTAGCCTGCGGTGTAGTTGTTGGAGAAAGGGACCGTGGCGCGCTCGCCGTCGACCATGAGCGAGCAGCTGTAGAACTGGACTATTTGCTGCGTGAAAGGGTCGATTGCCATTGCCACCACGGTGAGAATGGCGCCGATGACAGCCAGGTCCTTGCCTTTCAGCTTAAATATCAGGAGCAAAGACCCCCACGGCCCTATGCATCAAATATATTAATTAGGAGAACTTCTTGGATCAAAAACGGAAGAGGGGCCACACACCTCGACTTGCCGCGTCCCAATCCTCCATATACTTGAGCGGCCGCGGCTTCTGATACCACAGCCATTTCAACTGGCTAATACCCTCAGCAATTGGCATCATAAGACCCGCCTTGAGGATTGCGCTAAAAACGGCGATGAGCGCGTTGATCGTGATGGCTGAGGGCCACTTAGGCAAGGGGCGGTCGCCGTGCATCACCAGTGTGAGGACAATTGCCGCAAGAGCCAGTGTGGCGACCACGAGACTCAGGGCCTCCCATAGCCAGAAGCGATTGACCCAGTCGTCCTTGGCGTAGCGGTCCCGGCCCTCACGGTTGTGATAGTAGTGCTTGTCGTCGTGTGACTGGTCGTCAACAGGCGTGTAAGCTGTAGAGCCTTCTTTTCCATTGAAGAACAGAGAGGCTTTCTGTGGCGAATAAGGATAGTTGAGTCCCGCGTATGACTTGTTGCGAAGATCGATGTGTTCAGCTGAGAAGCCCGTCGGGCGCACAGCGTGCGGGGAGCGCTCATCTGGTCTAAAGGGGCTGCTTTCGTCCATGGTGACAGCTGTATCTTGACCCGAGTCGAAGCGAAGCCGACGTCCTCAGGAACTCTGCTGTAAAACAGACTACCAGAGGCCGAAAACTTAATATGCCATGCATTTGACCTGAGGCAGGCTTTGGAGGGGAGGAGGCAAACGTGGGGCGTGGGGGAAGAGAAATTTAATTCTCAGCCCAGACAACCATACATGACCACCCATTGTACTACTACTGCCTATTTTTTCGAAACCGCTATTAT
Source organism: Diaporthe ilicicola (assembly GCA_023242295.1). Classification (NCBI taxonomy): domain Eukaryota; kingdom Fungi; phylum Ascomycota; class Sordariomycetes; order Diaporthales; family Diaporthaceae; genus Diaporthe; species Diaporthe ilicicola. The sequence continues at coordinate 37,199 of JALPVH010000099.1, read as the reverse complement.
AGTATCGTGACAGTTAATTAGCATCGCTGCTTTTTCACTCGCCAGGCTTGTTCAGCTCCGACCCACAGGTAAGCACTAACCGGCCCAAATTCAAAGCCTACGCTTCAGCTGTCCTGCTGTCCCACTTTACAATGCGTGACCGCTCTCGCTGGTGTTCTCTCGCTAGCTGCAATCGGCAGTGAACTTCATACACCCAAAACTTAGCGGCAGGATTCAAACCAAAGAGGCCGGCAAAGCACCAATCAACTCTCCTCTCTTAGAGCCCGAGCTGAGCGGATGGCAATCATATTCGGGCCTGATGCAATGTCGCTCACGCCCAACAAGTGCCGTGAGACGATGCGAATCAACCATGAAATTACTTTGCAAGTATAAAACATTTGAACCCGAATCCCATGCAAAGACAAGACGAAATAATCAGAATGCATGTGGCGAGTCCAACTACGAGAAACCAGAGTTTAGAACTGGAAGGGAGAGTTGAATTATCAATATTCAACAGAATTATCCAAAAAGCAATACAGTCATTCTGTCCACAACTCGTTCACTACATCTTCTAGCTGACCTCCAGATATTCAAGACTCAGGCCAGCATGACTGGTGTCGGATCCCCATAGAAGATCGACGGCACTGAGGGTTCTTCCGCCGGCCACGGTTCGCGGTAACATGACATATCCCATGCGATCCCGCGTATCATCATCATCCACCAAGCCAGCTGTGCCTCTGCGTCTGATGATTCGATCCCGAGTCTTGCGAGTTCCTGGCGTATTCCACGATCCTCGGACCTCATGTGCTGTACAATCTTGTTCATCCGAAAGTAGAAAATGGGATTGCCCAACCAACGGTTTCTGGCTTGGTCGGGAGCCTGCTGCTCTAAGCCGATAACCTCAGCCCAGTCACTGGGACGGAGTGGCCTGCCTGGTATGCGCTTCTTCAGCCGGACTTCTGCTTCTTCAAACTCCTTGGCCGCCGGGTCGATCGCACTGTTGGTTACGGCGGTGTGTGCGGCTACCAGGAAGGCGTATCGAGTCGAACCGCCCTCTAGACGATCTTCGACTTTGGAATCCCAATTGTGCTGCTTTAGGCTCTCTGTGCATCTCTCAAAGATCTGTCGACAGCTGCTCAGAAAAGAAGCCGAGGCATTCGTGTCCTTTTCGGAGCCATATTGAGGAGTGAAGCTGACGCAGTAGAAGTCTGATGGGTAGTTGTCTTTGAGTTCATCCAGCCGTGCCTTGACATCACGGAGCGACTCCAAGTCTTTTCCAGTGTACGGATGAAGGTCACGCCTCACTTCGGCGTCGAGCTGCTGTATAAACCCAACACGGCTCTCATAATAGGATAGAAATGACGCGGCCCTGTGCCGCGGCCACCCTTTGAAGCGGACAATGGCGAAGTTTGAGTATTCCTGTGCGAAGAAAGGGCATAGCAGTTTCTTCAGATCATGTTTTGCAGCCATGGTTCTGATACGAGTGTGCCCTTTGTCGATTCCATGGGGTTCCAGGATTCTCTCGATAATGGACTCTGACGTGTCGAGGATGGCCTCTTCAAGTTTGCCGCCTTCTTTGTTCCTGCGGCTCACGAGGCTGAAGTCCTTCCCCACGAGATCAGGATCGCCAGGGAGTATTCCCAACAACAACTTATCCGCGTACTCGCTGGGGGTTATCCTGGGCGGTAATTTGTGATGCCCCGTGCTTGTGAATGTCAACGACAGCCCCGATCGGTTCGCCGAGCTGAGGCTATATCCATTCCCCATGGCGAGCAGTGTGCCCCTCTCAACGTTGATCCTGCGCCATTGCATACCCATTCTCAGGGCGAACAATATTATGTCTCCCAATCTCGTCTGCGCCACTGGACGAGTGATATCGCTACCGCGGAAATCCCAATGGAACCTTTGCTGGACAATAACGGGTTGGGCTGGTTTGCTGATGGCCTCCCCGCCTTCCAAACAGAGCGTGGTCTTAGTTGCTTTATGATCGATTTTGTTGGACACTTGACCGTATGAGCTGTATGTGAGATGAAGAGCCTTCAGAAAATCTGCAAACGCACGTCCACGGTCAATTTGAGTGCGCGATCAGTTGAGATTACCTGGGGTTCTACTGATGAACTCACCAATCCAGGACACCAACGCAGATGATTTCTCCTCATTTTCTCGTCGACGAGTTCTGCCGACTCCCTCACCAGCATCTTTGACCTTGTCCTCGTTCGGGATATCTCTCAGACTGCTCCACTTCGGTAGAAACGAGCGCCAGCCCTCTAACGACGCCTCTGGAGGATCCACTGTCTCGTGCAGGAGACGTTCCCCTTCACAACATGGCTCTGGATGCAGTGGATATAGAAGATGCAATCGCTTCTCACTGGACTTATTGATCCGATCAGCAAGCTCCGCCATGGGTAGGAGGCGAATGAGTGGAGCGTCGTAGACCGTCTCGAAGCGGAACTCTGACGGTACGGGACGTCTGTGGCGAGTCCTATGCCATGGTCCAATAACCGATTCGGCGCAGTTGCGATAACCATCAGCTGTGGCGTAGTACTGTTGGAGGGCCTGAAGGAGAGCGATCACCAGGGCTATCAGGGAGACTAGAAGCGCTACAACAGAGACTCCTGCGAAGTTATCAATTGGTAAGCTCTATATCCTTGACTTGACACTGTGCCGGTTGGAACCCGTGACAACCAACTCTTCAGAAGCGGGGGACTATTGCTCACTGTCCGCTGTATCCATCATTTACGTGTTCTTTCCTTGACTCCAGAGTGTGAAACAATCTAAAAGATGCAAACAGGCGATTATGGTTTCAATTCTTATGACTCGCTCTCTCTATAACAAGCCGTTGCTTGCGCAAGGAGTTGCGACAACAGACAGATATTCGCAGATGTTCGATCTATCGACGGTGAGGTTCAACTCTCTGCACGTGCAAGCGTAAGCAACCAAGAATTAAAGCTCGTGGCAGGCCCTGCTCATGCAGTGTAACAACAGCTGTGGCGGATATCACCAATCACGTCCGAGAAAATGTACAAGGCTTACAATAGGTTCCCTCAATGGGTAGATCCACAACGTGCCAGGAGTCGCTCTCATGGCTTCTCATTCTGGCGATTCCACCCATCGTTTTTACGTTGTCTTCATTCGATTTCACATACGGCAATAAGCAGAAGAGAACACACCGGCACACCACCATGCCCATCACCAGATCTGCACTCCAGGGATCAAGTTGGCATCGACTGCCTCTTCGCCTGCTGTGGTCATCAAACGGCAAGTCAGCGCGACAGCTGCACGCCACAGTATAGATGCCTAACTCAACAGGGCCAACGCAGTATGCGACTGACCTGCCAGCGAAAAGCGTTTACTACCTGTTCTTTCCATGTACCCTTCATTACTATTCCTGGCACGGGCCGATGATAGCTATATACGGTAGCTGCGTCAGCGTGAGCGAGGTCTTTCGCAGCCCGATTTCAGAGTTAAGCGCTACCGAGCAGGATAACTTTCTCCCCGAAGATTCGTCCGCTTCTAAAAGGATGGGCTTATTTACCCCGGCCCTAAGGGCAGCAACCCTGTTTAGAATGGCGCAATACTGACACCGTATATAACCTTTTTGTTAGAGATTATGGAAAATAACTACGATTTCTACGAGGAACAGAAGGCTGCGGGTTATAATATTCCAGAGCTATACTTCTTAACCGGCCCAAAGGGTGGGTATGTCTCAACCTTGCTACTACAGGCAGGTTGGCTAAATCTCGACCTTGTATCTCAGGACTTCGGGTGCTCTATACTCTTCTACTGGTCCATAAGCATGCGGAGGCGACGACCTGACCCTGGCCAAGTCGATACCGGTAGTGCAAATGCCGCCTGTGCCCACTTGTACCAGCTGCTCGACCTCTTCTCGGCACTCCTTCAGGACTCTCGGGTCGGAAAAGATGTAGTACACCATCCAGAATGCGCTCGCCACGCTGTTTGTCAGGGATGCGACCATCTGTCCGATCTCAGTGGCTGCTACATCTCTCCCACGCAAGCCATGGCCTGTGTTGTGTGTGTAGCGACATTGCACGAGGAGGGAGCCCCAAGGATGACTGTTCTCGGCAAAGTGATTTTCAAAGGCGGGAATGAGAAGATGCTCTCGTGCGTACCACAATCCTCCCTTTAATGCTGTTGGCGCTAGATTCGTTTTTGGGGGCCGAGATCCAGGATTGAACTCAGCGCTGTTGGCCGTTAGAGCATGGACATCATACGGCGACAAAATGAACCAAACACAGGTTGGTCGTCAGCTTGAGAGTGATACAAGTGGTAGTACTCAGCTACCAAAATTGAGTGACTGGGCGTGTTGCGCGTATCCAAGGTCAATTAGTTGACTTTGAGATTGAGTTCTGTTGGCATAACTTAAACTGACGTCTTGCACCGATGATCCGTACTTCTTAAAAGATGCCTAACGCAACGAAAATTGCAATTTCTCGCGTAATGCCAACACCTCCAACTCTTGACGGATCCAGCAGCGCCGCTGCTTCTTCCGAATATGCGTGCTTGTGTTGCCACTACACTAGGCTGAGCCCAAGCTAATTAGCCTTTGCTGGCTCCGCATTCGTAAGTCCGCTGCTGTTGAGCATAACGCATAGCCAAATTCATCGTCATACCTGCCACCAAATGCTATACTATTTGTTTAGAACAGTCTTTAAACGGAACTCCCTCCAGACCGGTTATAAAAACCCCCTTTAATTAGTTATAATTCTTTAAATCCGTAACTCTAATTAATCGGGTTTCTTAATTTTAATTTACTTAAATATTATTAAGTAAATATAAAAATTCTAGCTATATTACCGCTACCCGATATATCCAGATATATAGATAATATAATAGGTAAACTAATTATATCCGGCTAATAAACCGAATATTAAATTAATATATCCGGTTAACTAACTAATTAATAATATAATAAAAGCTATATCTTATAATATAAAAAGAAAAACTTTATTTTATTTTTTAAAAACTATTTAATATAATTTTATTAATTAATTTAATTAAGCGAAATTAATACTATATTCTTTTTAAAAAAATAAAGTTTCTTTTAACTAAATTTAAACTTTTAATTAATTAATTTTCTAAAATTAAAGTTTAATATTAATATAATTAGGCTATCCTACTTTATAATTTAATTACCTTAAACTTAATTAAGTTATTTTAAGAGTATAATTTATATATATTTAGCTATTTTAAATAAATTTAAATAATATATTTACTTATTTATTTTATTTAAAGAAAATAGCTTTTAATTACTATTACTATATAAACATTTTTTTTTAATATATTTCGGAATTATTCCTTTTTCTATATATCCTATAATATAGTTAATTAATAAATAGCGGATATTAATAAGTAGCGGATTTTTATAATTTCTGCTAACTTTTAATAACTTTAGCACCTATATAAAGTAAAGAAATTAATTAAAATTAATATTAATAGGTATTAACTAATCTTAATTATTTATTTTTAATTAATTTAGTTAATTTATAGTAATAATAAGGGTATAATACTAATTTAAATATTTAAAGTTTAAATAAGCGGGCTTTTTTTTTAATATAAATTATATCTTTATTTTTTATATTAGTTTTATATTATTTTATTTATTTAAATACTTAATATATTAAAAATTAATAACTATAATATATATCTTTTATTAAAAGAAAATAAAGTTATTTTTATTATTTAGGTAATTTAAAAGTTAAAAAAAATAATATAAAGCCTTTACTTATTATTTATATTATTAAGATCTTTTATATTCTTAAAACTATATTACGCTATAGGATAAACTAATAATATTTATATAAAGAATTATATATCGATATATATAAATTTAATTAAATTAAAAAGAAAATACTTATTTAATATATTATTAAATAAAATACTTAAGGATTTCTAATATAACTTTCTAATATAAAAGATTATAAGAATAATAGCAGTTAGCTATAATTAAGCCTTATCGATATAGGCTACTTAGCCTTATCGATAAGGCTTACTCGGCCCGATAGATAGTCCGGCTAAAATGCTCCCCCTAAACTAGCCTATAGCTATCGCCCTTCTAACAATGGCTTTAACCTAATAATAACTAAGAATCTAGTTAATCAAGTTATTTCTGCCTACTACTTTCTGCTTTTATATATATATACCTCTAGGCCCTAAGCCTAACTAATACTAATTAGTAATTACTTAACAATCCCTAATAGCAAGGTTAAAGAGGCAGACCTTAATTATTATTAACTGTAAGCTGTTGTTTATAAGGCTTCTGGACTATATTAATCGAGTAATAATTTCTATACTAAAATCGAGACGTTTTTAATTTCGGTGGCCATTACCTATATTTAGAAAACACTAAGATTAGCTATTAGCTACCGCTTATAACTATTATTAAGTTCCCTTATATAAGAAAACTACTAATAAGAATATTTATAACCTCCGGTACGCTTTATTATACTAACCATTCCTATTGTTATTAGTTATTAATAAGCTTCTAATAGCAAGGTATAGAAATTATTTAAGCTGCTTAAGCATTAAGTTTAAAAAAGATAAATCGGCTATACTACGTTAGCCGTTATAGCTAAAGAGGTAAATCGCTTAAGCTGCTTAAGCGTAAAACACTATCGTTAACCTTGCTTCTATCCCTTATAATAATAACCCTTAATCGAGACACCTTTATTAGTCTAGTCTCGAAACCCTTAAGCCGCTGCTTAAATATAAAATACCATTATCAACCTCCCTTTTATCCCTTATAACGATAACCCTTAACCTTAATTAGGACACCTTTGCTAGTTTAATCTTAAAACCCTTAAGCCCTTATAAGCTATATAAAATACCATTATCGAAAACCTCTCTTATAACTTCCTCCCCTCCTACTCAATTAATCTAAAAACTTTAAAACTACCCAGAAATCCTTAATTAGCAGTAAACTAGGTTTTCCTCCCTTCCTTACCCTTTCGCCCTCGCTCGTATATTTATAACCGTAGCCCTTAAGCCCTCTATACTAGCCATCGTATAATTAATTAGAAAACCTTAAAACTGCTTAAAAAGCCTAATTAGCAGTAAACCAGGTTTTCCTCCCTTCCTTAACCTCTTCCTTCCTTAACCTCTTTCTCGGCCTAAGCTAAGCAGAAATACTGTAATTAAGAGCGCCCTCTCCCTTCCTACCTACTTGCCTTTGCCCTCGCCCTTACCCTTACCCTTACCCTTACCCGTATCTATTACAATTATAGCCTATTAAACCCCTCTATATAAGCTACTACGCAATCGATCTAAAAACCTTAAAACTACCCAGAAATCCCTAATCGATAGTAAACTAGGTTTTTCCCTATATAGACTATATAGTAGGTTAGCCGGAAAAGCTATTAAACTAATTCTTATTAAATAGCTTATAGCGATTAAAACGCACTTAAGATAATTTAGCTAATAACACCACCTAGTTTATCTTTACTATATTACTTTACCCTTTACCTATAAAACTGCTACTATTATATAACATTTACTTAAATACTTTACCACATTTTATACTCTTTTTATACCTAATTCCTACCCCTATTAAACCTTAAGCTAGAAAACCTTAAAACTACCTAAAAAGCTTTAATTAATAATAAACTAGATTTTTTTCCCCGCCACAGATTATATAGCAAGTTATTTAAAAAAGCCTACCGGTTAACTATCGCTAAGCAGGGTATATTAATTAAAACGCACTTAAGATACTCTAATAGGCATCACCACCTATTCTATCTCTACCATATTAATCTGCCCTCCATTTACAAAACTATTATTTCTATTTTATATTTATTTAAAAACCTTTCTATAATTTATACCCTTTTACGCTTTATACCCTCCCTTACTATATTTCTATTGCTTTCTTCCTATTTCCTTAACACTATCGCAGTTATAATTAAGAAAAAGAAACTCTTTAAAGAAATAACTTTACCGATTAGCCTATATAATAATAATATCTGTTTATTAAAAACTATTATCTATAGATAAATAATTCTATAAGCCGGTTATAAGCCGCAGTAGTAAATATTATAATATTTTTAACAAGGTAAAGCTATCGCAATAATTAAACTAGCTATCGCTATAAAAGCTATTGCAAAGCGATTGCAATAATCGCCCTAGCTATTGCTAAGGACTACCTACTAGCTAATACCCTATAAACCTTCTCTAAGCCTAATTATAAGGCCCCTTAACCTTTCCCCTTACATATTATAATTAGAATATATTAGCTCTATAGCTGCTATAGTTTAAGTTATATATAATTGTAATTATAATCGCTTAAGATAAAGCCGTCTATTGCTATAATAGGCGTAAGCTAATAATACTACCTATAATATAGTAAAAAGTTTAAGTTAAAGAATAAGCTAAAAACCTATATCGGCGCTAATTATAAAAAGGAATATATAGCATTATATAAAGCATTACGTAAAGCCGCTTAAAAAGAAGACCGTAACCCCCGTTAAGAAAACCTTAAAGGCCCCTATTAAGAAAACCTTAAAGGCCCCTATTAAGAAGATCTTAAAGGCCCCTACTAAAAAGACCTTAAAGCCCTTAATTGTAAAGCCTACTAAAAAGACTATAAGTACCGTTACAATAAAGAAGACAAGGTATATATATAAAAGCTTAAGAAAATCTACCTAAAAGTTACCTATACCGGCTGGAAAGCTATAAACCCTACCCTCTTTAGAACTGCTATAAACCTAAAAGAAAGTTTACTTAAGAAGATTACTATATACCTTGCTTATAAGCTAGATTTGCTCCGGGTAAGCAAGGCGGTTAATAATAAGCTTTTTTTCTACTTTAAGAAAGACTTTAAGGGTTAAATTATCGAGATATTTAATATCGCCGGATAATAATAAACTCAGAAACTAAAAATAATGCTCCGAGAAAAAGGAATTTACTTAGGGATTAATACCGGAAGGACTAGGAATTAGCTTATCTAATTACTTTCCCTTAATTAAAGCCCCGATTAGAAAGAAACCGAGCTTTAGAAAATAATAAGAATTAACAGGTATTTATATTTCTTCCAGCAATAGCAACAACTTCGGTCTTAATAACAACTTTAATTCTAACGATAATATCGATTCCAATAACAACTTTAGCTCTAGTGACAACTTCGATTCTAATAGCTATAATTCTGGCTACTAACGCCCTTACCAATTAATAAACCGATAATCTAGTAGTCCAGTAGCCTAGTAGTCCAGTAGCCCAGCAGCCCTCAGTCAATCTATAGCCCTATTAATTACTTAGTTAGTCACTTAACCAGCTATTAGTCAGCCTGGACTGCTAGCTGTCTACCAGCTATTGCCAATATTTCGATATAACGGAGAAGACCTTGGAAATCGCGTTTTTTAAAGCTTATGGCAGTTGCAGCCAAAATAAAAGACTACCAGTATGGGAATAATAGCAGTTAGCTGCAATTAGGCCTTATCGATACAGGCTACTTAGCCTTATCGATAAGGCCTATTTAGCCCGATAGATAATCCGGCCGAAATGCTTCCCCTAGACTAGCCTATAGCTATCGCCCTTCTGGCGATGGCTTTAACCTAATAATAATTAAGAATCTAGTTAATCGAGTTATTTCTGCCTACTGCTTTCTACTTTTATATATACGCACCCCTGGGCCCTAAGCCCAACTAATAAAGATATAGCTAACCTTTTATTAATATTATATAATAATAAGCCGGTTAATAAAAACTAAATATAACGCTTTATAAAGATATAATTAAGCTTAAAAATTAAGTTTAATTAGCTATATAATTATTAAAAAGCCTTTTATAAAAGTTTAAAAGTTATTAAAAATTAATTCCGGCTATTTTATAATATAATAGCTAAATATAAAGTTTTAAATAATAACCTTTATAACTTTAATAAGATTAGCTTTATAATAAGCTAAATAACCTTAACTTTAGTTATTATATATTTTAATTAATATAAAAAGGCTAAATTTATATAGCTTAAAAACCGGAAATAAGCGATAGCTATTAAATATATTAATATAAAGAGTTAATATATTCTGCTATTTATAATTATTTAAGGCGCTTATTACTTTATTAATTAAATAATAAAGTTAAGCCTTTTATTAAGCTAAATAATTAAGCCTATTTTAAATAGGTAAATAGATAATAAGATTAATTTAAAATAAATTTAATATTTTAATAAATATATAATTAAGCAGATTAAGGGTAAATATTAAATATTTATTTTAAATAAATATAAAAGCTATATATTAGCTAGGTTTAAATAGTATTATAAGAAGAATAATATTATTTTTATTAATATATTATTATATTTATTTTATTTACTTTAGCTATTAAATATTATATTATTCTTATTATTAAAGTATATATATAATAATAAGGTTAACCTTTTTATTTAAGTATCGATTAATTATATTATTAAGTTAAAGTTTTTTATTATATTTAAGGTAGCTTATAATAAAGTTTTTATAAAAGGAAATATAAAAGCTAGGTTTAAAAGGGCTAAAATTTCTTTATAAAACTTAGATTTTATTATTTTTAAATTAAATATCTGCTTATAAATTTTAATATAATTCCTTTCTATATTGCTATTTAAATAGGAATTATAAATATTATTTAATATCTATTAAATTATTTAATAATTAAGTTTTATTAAGAATAAAATATTTACTTATTAGGGAAGCTTTCTTATATTAATTATCTAAATAATTAAAAAGTTTATAAAGGGCGTATAAGTAATAATATATTAAATTACTTTTTTAAATAATTAGATTTATACCCTTAAAAAGGTTAATATTAAGCTTATTAAGCGCCGGAAAGCTAAAAGAAGTTAGGTATAGCTTAAAGGGGTATTTATTATTAAGAAATCTTAAATAATAATTAAGGAAAAATAAAAGGGAAAGCGGCTAGCTAATAAAATAGCTAATAATAATAAAAAGGTAATCTATAATAAACTATTAAAATAATAATATAGCAATTATAGTAAAATAGGATATAATATAAAAATTTATAAGAAAGATATAGAAAAGTTTAATTAATTAAATTTTAAGTAAATAAAAATATATTTTTAAGCGGTTTATAATAAATTATATAAATAGTTAGTTTAGCTAATATAGGTTAAGGTTAATTCTATATAGCTAAAATATTTTATTTTAATAGAAAACCCGATTTTTCTATTAAAAGTTATTTATTTCGGATTAGCATTATAGCTCTATTAACTATTATAAATTAACTAAATTAATTAAAAATAAGTAATTAAAATTAATTAGCATTTATTAATACTAATTTCAATTAATTCTTTTACCTTATATAAATGCTAGGATTGTTAAAAGTTAGTAAAAGTTATAAAAATCCGCTATTTATTAATATTTGCTATTTACTAGTTAACTATATTATATAAAAACTAAATTAAATTAAATTTTAAATTAAACCTTAAATTATCTTAAAGTATTTTAAATTAAACTACTTAAATAATTATATATAGAAAGTATAATATTTAACTTATTATAATATATAATTTTTTTAACTTTATAATAAGTAATAACTTATATTATAAATTCTTTTTTTTTTAATATAATTCTATTAAATATTTTCTATTAACTTAAATAATAAACTTTATATTTTAAAAAGTCTTTAGCTAAAGTAAAGTAATTCTTTTATATTTATAATAAACTTAATAAGGTAAAATATAAGGTATAATATCTTAACTTTTCGGAAATTTTAATAGCTTACCTTAATAGCGTTAAATAGCTTATATTAAGATTAAGTAGTAATATTACTTTAATATAAGGTTAAACCGCCTTTAAAAATATATTTTAATAAAATATATATATAATAAATATTAATTTAAAATCTACCTTTAATATATATTTTATAATAGCTATATTTTTTATTTTTTTTATTTATTTTTATTTATTAAAATAATTTATTTTATTAATTAGCTTTATTTTTTCTTATAATAAATCGGCCTAAAGTTTTTTAAAAAGTATAATTATTAATACTTTTAATATTAAAATTTACTTTTTCTTAAGCTTAAAGGTAATACTTCTTTTAATTTTTTTAATTATTCTTTTAATTATTTTATTAATTATTCTTTTAATTATTTTTCTAATTATTCTTTTAATTATTTTTTTAATTTTTCTTTTAAGATAAATTAACCTTAAGTTTTCTTAAAGATATAATTATTAATATTCCTAGTATTAAGATATACTTTTCCTTAAGCTTAAAAATAATTATTTAATTTTTAGTAATAATACCGTTATTAAAAATTATAATTAGGTTTTAAGCTTAAGAATAATTATTTAATTCTTAATAATAATACCTAATATTATTAGGAATTATAATTAGGTTAATAACTTTAATAAAGCTTAAAAATAGTTATTCGATTTTTAATAATAATATTATTATTAAGAATAGTAATTAGGTTAATAATTTTAATAAAGCTTTTAAAAAAGCTAGTTTTATAGATTTAAGCTATTTTAAAAGCAATTTACTTAATTAAAAATATTTATTAATACTATATAGTATTAATAGTTATAAAAAAGCTTATAAGTAATAAAAACTTTTAAGTTTATTTTTCTTATAAGCTAGCAGCTAATATAATATAGAAATAAATTTCTACTTTTTTAAAATTTTTAGCAATTTATATTAGTTTAATTATTCTATTTTTAATAATAATACCGTTATTAGGAATAATAATTAAGTTAATACCTTTAATAAAGCTTTTTAGTAAAGCTTTTAAAAAAGCTAATTTTAAGGATAATTTAAGCTATATTAAAGGCAGCTAATAAACCGGATATTAAATTAATATATCTAATTTACTAGCCGGATAATATAATTTAAAATTAAACTTTTATAAATAACTTAATATATTATAATCTTTTCTTTAAATCTACCTTATTCCCTTTATAACCTACCTTTCTCTAATAATAATATTAAGTTATTTAAAATTTATTAATATATAATAAAGGAGATTAGAAATAATAATATATAATTAATCTTCTTTTTTTATTAAACTTAATAGCCGAATTTCTATTAAGCTTTTATACTTTAATAATAAAATATAAGCGCTAATAAGCTTAAACTTAATAAATTTCTTTTAATATTTTATAAATTCTATAAAAGTTTTATTAAAGCTTCTTTCTTAAGATTTATAATTAGTAATAATAAATATTAATATATAAAGTAAACCTTTTTTTTTATAATATATACTAAATACTTATAAAAAATAGAAAGCTTTATTATTAAGCTTAATAGTTTTTAAAGTTAAAATAATTATTTCTTATAATAGCCCCGGAATAATAAATCTTTTTATTGCTTTTAATTATAAAAGTATTATTATAAATAGCTTAAAATATATTAAAATATTTAAAGTAATCTTAAGCCTATATGCTTTATTATTAATAATAACTCCGGCTATTATAAATTTTATTTTATTTATTACTTTTAACTTAAGATATTTATTTCTATTAATAATAATAAATATTCTATTAATATAAAAAAAAATCCTTAAAATATCGGTATAGCTATTATCCCTAATAGTAAATATTTACTATTTCTCTTCTAGATTAATAACGTTTTAAATATAAATAAATATAAATATTTAATAAAGCTGCTTATAGGCTTAAATAAAGCTTAATACTATATTTATATTTAAGCGCTACCGGAATAAGTTTTATAATATAATTACCTTTATATTATTATTCCAATTAATATTATTACCTTTCTTAATAACTTAATTTATTAGCTTTATATAAAACCTTTTTAAGGGCTTACCGGCCTTAATACCCTTTAATAGCTTTTATAGTTTAAAATTACCTTTTATATATATTTACTTATTAAAAATAATAACATTTCGAAACTATTAAAAGAATTTATATCTCTTATAATAAATATCTTTATAATTAATAAAAGCTATAGAGAATACTTTTATATATTATAAGTTAGTTAAGCTAATAGGCTTATTAATAGCTTATTTAAAAGGGAATATTAATAATACCCCGGCTATAAGCTTAAATTAAGTAAAGTTCTTTATAACTATAATAATTAAAATTTTATTAAAAATTACTTTTTCTATTATCTACCTATATAATTCCTTAAGCTATATTAATATATTATAAAAAAACTTACTATTTATTATATTAACCTTATTATAAATAAATATTTTAATTTTCTTTTATCTAATATTTAATATTAAATTAAGCTTAAATTTATTATAAATATTAATACTAATAGTAAAATAAAATATATATCTACTAATATTAATAATAGCAGCTTCGGTTTAACTTATAACTTAAAATATAAATCTTTTACTTTTAGCTATAAATATTATAATTATAATATAAATAATATAGCTTTTATTAATATTACCACTACCGCTAATATATATTAGCCTTTATAGCTTAATATATTTTATATTAATTTCGAATTAAAAAATATTTAGATATTAAGCTACCTTTTATAAAATTAATCTTTATTTTATATTAAATAAAAATATAATTATAATTTCTTTTCTCTTTTTTATTTATAGCTTTTATAAAATAAAGTTAATCTTTATTCTGCTATTATTATCGGTAATAGGGCTATTATATAAATATTATTAACAGAAATTATTTACCCTTATAAATAGAATTTTATCTTTTACTCTTTTCTTAAATATTTAGCTAATATAAATCTTATTAGCTAACTTTTATATAATATAATAATCTTATATTTTCTTTATAATAATATTAATATAAAATAAGTTATTAGATAAGTTAAAAGCCTAGCTATTATTTAATATATTAGATATAGTAAAAAGGTTTTAAATAAGCTATTTTAAATTTATAAGCCTTTAGCTTTATTAAAACTTATCGAATAATATATTTTTAAAAATAACGGCCTATTTAGCAGCTAAAGCGATAAACTAATATTTATTATTATTTAATAGTTTTTCTTTTATTAAAAGATAATTAATACTAATATATTTCTTTACCTATATCTTTATATTAACTTTAATATCTTTAGCTAATTACTAGAAATATATTATATTATAATTATAAATTTTTAAATAGTTATTAAAAATAATAAATCTTTTATTTTAAACTTTAGCCGGATTAAATATAGCTTTATCGGTAAAGTTTTTTTATAAAATAAATATATTTAAGTAATAAATTATAGCCTAAAATAATATCTTCTTACTATTTTTATTAAAGTTTAAATTAAAATATTTAATAGAAATAGGAATTATAAAATATTCTTACCGGATTTATTATACCTACTTTAATAGAATAAAAGAATATTTATTAAAAAGGATAAATTAAAAGCGATTTTAATTAATATTTAATAGCTACTTTAGCTTTATTAGGATTATATAATTATATAAATAAAGCCGGGATAGAATTTTACTTTAATAAGGGTAAATTTAAATATATAATAAATACCGGCCCTTTTTTATAATTATTATAAACTTTTTAAAGGATATATCTAGATTTATAGCTATAATCTTTTTATATATAATTAGCTATATATTATAAACTGCTCTATATAATATATTTACGTTTAAAATAGGCTATAAGCTATTTTATTTAAATAATAATAATAGGAAAAAGCTATAATTAAAGATATTAACTATAACTTTAATAGTTAATAACTCCTACTTTATATAAAGTTAATTTATAATCTATATTAAAAAGCGTTATAATCTCTCCTATATAATAATAGTAACTTTAAACTTAACCTTAATATTTTTAATAGCTTTTAAAGGCATTATTTTTAATATTTTAGCTATATATATTAATTATTTTTAAGTTAAAGTATTAAGCTTTATTAAATAATTTATTATATAATAAATAGCTAATAAACTATACGTTATATTATATATAAATATAAAATTATAATTATACCGGAAAGTAGCTATAATAATAAGATAATATTATATAGTTTTTTAATAATTACGCTTTAATTAGATAACCCTATTATTTAAGATATATAACTATTTTATAAAAAACTATAATATTTTAAATTAGCATTTCATTTTACTTTTATTATATTCCTTTTTATATTTATAATAAGTAGTAATATAAGTATATAGCTAAAAACTACCCCTTTTAAATATAAGGTTAAAAGCCTTATAATTATATATTTTTTAAATTAAATTTTATTTAACTATATTACGTTTCTATAATTAAGCTTTATTTCTTTAATTTATTTAAATAAAAGATAAACCTTTTTAAAAAAGTATATTAAATTTATAACTTTTAGTTTTTTCTTTAACTTATTATTTATTATTGCTTTATAAGTAATAAATTTCTTTATTTCTTTAAAATAGATCTTATATATCTTTAAAGTAATAATAAATATATTTATTTATTTAAATAAGAAAGGTTTTTTATCTTTACGCTTTTTTACTTTAATAAGAAAACTTTTTATTTAGGTAAAGATTTACTTATTATATTTAAAGTTTATTTCTATAGCTATAAAGCTATTAAATCTATATATTTAGATAATGGAATATAGTGGCCTTACCTATAGTTTATTTTAACTATAGCTATAAACTCGCTTAATAAGGTTTTAAATATATATAAGTGCTAGTTTAAGCTTAACTATTATCTCGGTTTTAATAGCGCGGTAGGCTAAATAATTACTTTTAAGTGGTTTTATAATATAGCGAAAAAGGTTATAATAAGTATATATTTAAGCAGAGCTAAAACCTTTAGGGCAATAGCGGCTTTTTAATATCGCTTATTTCGAGCAACTTATATTCGCCTAAGTTATACGGCGATAGCATTTTCGTATAATGCTTAACGGCGTTAAACTAGCTTATAGCCCGCAATAGCTTTAACCTCGATAGGCTAATAGCACCGGCATAAATAGATTAGGCGCGGCTTAATGCTACGGCTATTAATATAGAATAGCGGCTTTTAATTATAGATAGGCTTATAAAAGCAGATTAATAAGTTACTATAAAAAGTTTTATATAGTAAAACTTACTATATTAATTTAAAAGATATATTATACTTTATTCTTCTCGGATATTTATTATTATTCTAGCTTAATAAAGGAACTTAAATAAATAAAATAGTCGATAGCTAAAAACTATTACTATAATAATTTATATTTTTTAAAAGGGCTTTTTAAGTAATAATAAGATTTTCGGAAAAAACTATAATAAATAGCTTTTGTTTATTTAAAGATAATATTTTTAATACTATTATTATATTCTTATTAAAAATCTCTATAAAAACTAAATTATACTATATTAAAATTAAATTTTAAAGTAATTATTATTTAAACTAAATTTTAAAGCTTATTAATAATAATATTAAAGCTATATTAAAAAAGTAGAGATTTCCTTAAAGCTAGATTATTCTATATAAATAAAGTATAAATTGCTTATTAATCTTAATAGCTTTAAAATAAAATAATATCTACCTAAAAGATAATAGCTTACCTACTTATAAGAATTACTTAAAGAAAATAAATATCTTATAATAGAAAAATATAACTATATTTATAGAATCCTTTATATATCGCTTTAGCCTTTTCTATAAATTTTTAAAATAATAAAGAATAGCTTAAAGATCCTTTAATAATATATAGCAATTAATATTAAAATATATCCTAATTAGGTTTATAAAGTTATTAGGGTTAATTATAAATTAAATAGCTAGTAAATTATAATAAATAATTCCGGCCTTAATTTAATGCTATATTAATAATTATACCTTAATTAAAAATATAATATTAAATTTAAATAAGTTTAATTAGTTAAGGAGTTATTAGATAGCTTTATTTATTATTTTACTATATTTCTTTATTTTCTCTATTACCTTTTTAAGATAGGATAATATAAGTAATAAAAGTACGGCTTAAAAAGCCTTAAATAACCGCTTTATTACCTGCTATATATTAATATAATAGTTTTTATAATATATTAAAATATTTTAAATAAAAAAGCCGAAAATAAAATCCTTTATAAAATAACCGCTATATTAAAGGAAATAGTATTATACTTATATCTTTAGCTTTAAAAAGCGTTTATACTTAAGTTTTATATTATTATTATTATTATTTAAATATAACTATTATAATCTATTAACTTCTTAAGGAAATCAGTATATAAATATTTTAGCTTACTATATTAAGTCTTTTATTAATATAAAGTTTTTTCTATACTATATATAAATAAATAGCTTTATATAAGGTATATACTTTATTTATATAATAGAATTAATAGAAAGATTTTCCGATAGCGCTTTATTATAAAGGCTTTTAAATATACTTTTTTAAGATTTAGCGTTATAATTTAGCTTAACTCCTATTGCTTATAATATAAAATAAAGTTATTTTAAATTTATAAAGCTTAATTTATTATTAATAAGAAATATATTAAAAAATATTTAGAAAATTATATAGTTAGCTATTAAATCTCCTATTTTTAAGTTTTTATTATTAATAAGTAATAACTATAATATAAGTAAAAAAAGGTAAAAAGTAGCCTTATATTTAATAAAGCGTATATTAAATTTATATTAATATTTATTTATATTTAATTAGTAAGCTAAATATTATATTTTTATATTTAAATTACTAGCTAGGTATTAATAAATTAAGTTAATAATATTAAAATAATTTATTTTAATTATTATTTATTATATTAATAGCTTAAAATACTTTAAATTTAAAATTATTAAGGCTAAAATTATTAAGGCTAAAATTATTATTAAAATTAAACTATAATTAAGCGCCGGTAATATTAAAAGGAGAAATATTTATTATATTCGGTTTTACCTTTATACTAAAGTTTTATACCGGAATATAGTTTATTATCCTAGCTTTTTCCTTAGCTATAAGTTTAAAATGCTAAATATAGCCGAAAAGGTATTTTATTATATACTTAAGGGTTTATAATATTAATTCGGCTTTATTAACTTTAATATTAATATATAAAGAATTATTAATCTTTAATTACTTTAATATTTACTTTATATAATAAGGGTAAATATTAATAAAACTTAATAGGTTACTTATTTATAATTAATATTTCTCGCTTTATATAATTAAGATATTATTAAAAATAGCCTTAAAACTTTTTAAAAGTATAGTAATATAAAGGTTATTAATAAAATTAGAAAAGATATAAATATAGCCTTTAATATATTTATAATAATATAAATTAACTTATTATAAATCTATATAGATTTTTATAATAAATCTATATATTATATTAATCTTAATTACCTTTTTTTTAATTAAGAAAAGGTTAAAAAGTTTTTTAAAATATTAATAAATATATCGGAGTATATATTAGCTATATAAAGTAACTAGTAATAGCCGCCCGATATTAAACTACTTTAACTACTATTAATTATTAAATAATATAACGTGGTTTACTATCGTGTGGGATAGATTACCGCGTAAAACACTTTTTTAATATTACTTCACTTTATATAATAAAAGAATATAATAAATATTTCACTTTATATATAATATATATATTAAACGAAAGGGCTTCTATTATTCTATATATATATATATTAATATTACTTATTATATAGGGCTGTAGCCTAAATATTCCGAGTTAAAAAGCTTAAGTTAACGTGTAGCTATATATAAAAAACTTTTTTTATTAAATTATAGCCCGTGCACCCTACCTTAATAGCTAATTAAAATCGATGTAAATTTTAAAACTATTAGAGTCTTATAATATAAAGCTTTTTATTTAAGTTTTAAAGTTTAATTTAATTCTTTTATTAAAATATTAATGTTTTAATAAATGTTAATAAAAAAGAGGTATTTATTAATTTATTTTTAATAGCTTTCGAAGTTACTTTCCCTATAATTACCCTATAAAAAGGTATATAGTATAATTTATCTTATACGGTAATAAATAATATTAAATATCTTTATAAGGAATTTAAATTTAACTATAAAATTTAGCTTATAGCTTTATTCTATACTACTTTATAACTATATAAAATTGCATTAATTTTGCTTAACTATTAAGGTAGGGTGTACGGGCTATAATTCGGCTTAAAAATTTCTTATATATAAGCTATACGTTAACTTAAGCTTTTTAACTTAAAATATTTAAGCTGCAGCCTTATATAATAAGTGGTATTAATATATAAATATATAGAATAATGGAAGCCTTTTTATTTAATGTATATATTATATATAAGATTAAATATATTTTATATGTTTTAACTCTATAAAGTAAAGAAATTTTAAAAAAGTGTCTTATACAGTGATCTATCTTACGCGGTGGTGAACCACGTTATAGTTATAATAGCTAAAATATATTAGCTATATTTCTTAAATAAAGCCGTTATTATTAAAAGATAGCTCTTTTAGAAAATATATATTATATTTTATAATATATAAAATTATTAATTAATTATTTAAATTAAGGTTTTTATAATATTTCTATTACTTTTATAAGCTTTTAACTATTTTCTAGCTAAAGTAAATAATTTAATATTAGCTATATACTATATTAAGTAATATCCCTTATATTAGCTTTATATTAATATCTAGATTTAAGTTATAAAGCTTATTATAATACTTTTTTATAATTTATATCTGGAGATTTAATAATATAGGTAAAAGTTTAGCTTATATTATCGATAACCGTTATTTATTTTTATAATTATTTTAAAAATATTTAAATTTATTAAATAAATAATTCTTTTAAAAGTATATTATAATAAAGTTATTATAATATACCTTTTTATAACTGCTTTATTTAAAACCCTATATTCTTTATAATAGTATAAAAAAGGGTTTTTAGCGGCTATAAAAGTATAGCGAGATATTAATAAATAAAACCTTAATATTAAAAAAAGGGGGTTATAAACCTATATTTATAAGTAGCTATAAAAAATATTATTAACCTTTAAGTATAATAAGATTAAGAAAAAAAGTAGGTATTAATGCTTAAAAAGTATATTATTATTCTACTTAATAAATATATAGCTAAAAGATTTATACCGGCTAATCTTTATTAATATTATATAGGAAATAATAATATATAATAAATAATAATTAAAGAATTATAAGAATAATTTTATAATTAAACTTTTACCGATAAAGTAAAAATTATAAAATTTACTTTTAAAAAGGATAAATATTTAAAGTTAAAGATTTTTAAATCTTTTTATATTATCGCAGAAATTTATATTACTTTAAATAATTTATAAATTATATAATAAGATATATAGCTATTTATAAAATATTAAATTTCGCTTAAAATAATATTATAATAATATTTTATATAAACTTTCGGTATAAAGTAATAATATAATATATACTTTTAAACGTTATTATATTTATTTATATTATATTAATTATAATTGCTATTAAGGTATAGCTAATTATAATACCCTTAAAAGAGAGAAATATTATTTAAATAAATATTAAAACCGATAAAGATTTATTATATTTCTTTTTATAAAAGCTTTAATTATAGGGTTATAAGGCCGGAGGTATTATTAACTTAGCTTATATATATCCGGCTATTAAGCTAGATATATAAGCTAAATATATAAATATAATATTTAGCTTATAATTAATTATAAAACTATATATTTTATTATTACTATTAATTTTAATAATAGAAAGGGGTATATATATAAACCGGATATATAAATATAATATTTAGCTTATAATTAATTCTATTACTATATATTTTATTACTATTATTTTAATAATAAAAAGGGGTATATAAGCCGGATATATAAATATAATATCCGGCTTATAATTAATTATAATAATATATATTTTATTACTATTAATTTTAATAATAAAAAGAAATATATATATTAAATAAAGAAATATAATATCTAGCTTATAATTACTTATAATACTATATATTTTATTACTATTAATTTTAATAATAGAAAAGGGCTAATATTTAAAACTTTCTTTAATATTTTAAATAATATATTAAAATTATATTATTAGTATTAACGGTTAAAGATAAGTTAATTATAAAACCTAATCTTTAATTTATAAGTTTCTTTTAATATAATATTAAACTACTTTTCTTTTTTTAATATTTATTATATATTTTCTATATTATTATATTTATATCTAAATATTATCTTTATATTAAAACTTAATATATTATATTTATTCTCTTTCTATATAATTATTAATAATATTTAATATTAAAATTAATTTTAATATTAATTTTACCTTATTATAATTTAATAATAAAGGTAAATTTTATATTTAATATACTTTAAATTTAAAAATATTAATTTAGCTTAAAGTAAAGGTAAAGAAAATATTAATCTTTACTTAAAATAATACTATTTCGATAAATTCTATAATAGCCTTTAATTAACTATAATCTTAAAAGTTAAACGGTATAAGAATATATATAGAAACCTTATATTCTTCTTTATTAATATAAAGTAAGTAAAGCTTTATATTTCTATTTAAAGTAACCTTTATATAGAAGCAAAATGCGATATTCTTTTTTCGAAAGGCTAAAATATATTTATTATTATTTAATATCTTTACTTTAGCTTTATAGTTTTAATTATAAAAAAACTTAAGTAAACTTTTTAAATATATTTATTAATCTTTTACTTAAATATAATCCGGACTAATATAATAATCTTAAATAGTTTTAATAATAAAATAAGTATATAGCTTAAAGTTTTTTCTTTTTTATAATTTAAATTTCTTATTAATAATATATTATAGCTATAAATATAGTATTTATATAAATAAGATAATTACTAATATATATCTAAATATAATACTTCTTTTCTAATTAAAATATAATATTTTATTAACCTTATTATAGCTTTTAAATAAAGGGTTTATAATATTTAAGCCTATAAATAGATATTAAATAATTTATTATTAAAATAGATAACGGAAAATAAGTAGTTTAATATAATAAGGTTTTTTAGGATAATTACTTACTTTAATATAAATAAATAGGTTAATTCTAATTTATATTATTTAATATTAGGTTTTTATTCGTTTTATATCTTAATTATTATTCCGCTAATAGTAACTTTCCTTTATATTAAGTTTAAATTATTAATTTAAAATAGAAAATACCTTTAAAATTATAGAAAAAGGTTTTTCTTTACCGGATACTTTATCGGTATACTTAATATAATATACCTTAAAAGCTGCTTTATTTATATTTAAATTCTAATTATTATATCTTAGGAAATTACTTAGGTTAAAAGAGTATAGCTTAAAAATAAAATATTTAGAAAAAGTTTATTAGCTAGTTTAATAAAGATTAAATAGCTAATAATTTTATTAAATAATAATAATAGTTTTTTCTTATTATAGAAAAGCGCTTTCTTATTATATAATAGTATAAAATCTTTAATATTAAAGGATAAAAAAGCTTTAATAAAGGTATACCTTAAGGCTAAAGCTATTATATTATAGCTAAAAAAGCTAATAATAAATAAAACTTTTATTAATTAAAATAATATTATAAAGATTAATAATAACTTACTTAATTATATTATATAAGCTAAAATACCGGATGCTTAGCCTATTAATACTATTAAAGTAATAATAATAAAATAAATTAATATTAATATATTAGCTATTAAGCTAATTATTAAAAATATAACGGTTAATATTAAAGGAAAAGGTAAAGCTAAAACTATTAAATTAGCTAATATAAAATTATTATAAGGCTTTAAAGAAAAGGTTAAGAAAAATTAAAGTATTAATAGTTTATAATATAAGGTAGTATCTAAAAATATAATAATATAAATATATAATTTATTTATTACTTTTCTTTTTTTAATATCTTATAATATCGGTATTATTTAATATAGCCGGAACTTAAAGTAATAATATATATTATAATATATTAATTCTTTTCTATATTTCTATATATAAAGGAAAAGCCTAGCTTAAAACTATTAAAAACTTAAATAATAAAGCTATAAATTAAAAATAAATAATATATAATACTTTTTTTATAACCTCTTTTTTTATATTTAGCTAATTAGCTAGATATTAAATTTATATATCCGGTTTATTAATTGCTAATAAGCGTTAAATATAAAAGCTTATTTTATAAATCCGGTTTATATATAATAAATCGCTATATTAATATTTAAATTTATTATATAAGTAAAAGATTATAACTTATATTTATTTAATTTATATTTTAAATTAAGCCTTTAATTTTAAAAAAGTAAGGGAATTTAATATAAACTTAATATAATATTTTAATCGGGGTTTTTTAATAATAAATTAACTTAAACTTAAAAGTATTATAATTATATCCGGTTAGTTAGCCGGATATTAAATTTCTATATCCGCTTTATTAATTATAGTTAAATATTAAAGGTATAAGCTTATATTTTTAATTAAGTTTATAATTAATTACTACCTTAATATTTAAAATTTATAAATATATTAATTATATAATAAGTAACTTATAGCCTAGGTTTATTTAATTAATATTTTTAGTTAAGCTTTTATATACCCTTATAAAAAGAATAGCGTAATAGCCGCTACTTAATAACTTTAAAAATAAAAGCCTTTTAAGTAGCCTTTTTATAAAAGTTTATATAATATAAAAACGCTATACTTCTTAACTTTATATTTTTTAACTTTATACTTTTTAACTTTATATATATTTTTAAACTATTACCTTTAGCTAATTCTATATATTTATTATAACTTTTATAATTACCTTATAAGTATAATATATTATATTAATCTTATCGATATATAAAAGCTATCTTTTTAAATTATAATTAAAGTAGCGGGTTTATATATTTATAAGCTATTATTAAGCTTTATATTTTTATTATTATTTTAAAAAACTTAAAATTTAAAATAAAAATATTTTAACCTTTTTAATATTAATAAATATTTTTTTTAAATAAAGTTTTTTAATTTTAATTTAGCTAAATTTTAAACTTAAGGCAGATAATATATTAAAAAAAGGGCGGCGGAAACCGGTATAAAGGTTACTTATATTAAGCTTTTTTCTCCGCTTAACGCCTAATATAATATTTATTTATTATAGCCCTAAAAACCTAATTTACCTTTAAAAGGCTAATATTTACCGGCCTTATAATATTCTTCTTTTATTTTACCTTTATAAATATATTTAAAAAATTAAGGTTATATAAGTTAAAAAACTTAAAGTTATTATCTTTAAATTTATTTATAACTTTATCTTTTTCTAGGTTTAATCTTAAGCTGCCCTTATTTCTATTATTTTCTCCTTTTTATTTATCTACTATTTATTAAATTATAAATATAGAGATTTATAAGATTATAATAATAAATATTAAAGCTTAAAGCCTTTATTAAAAATTAGCTACTTATAGCTATAGCTATAATATACTAGTAATATATAATATATTATACTTATATAAGTTACTATTATATATATAGTTTATATAAGTATAGTTAATCGGGATTAAATCTTTAATTTATTTACTTAATATATATTAAAGTAATACCTTATAAAATTATTATATTTAGCTAAATATTATTAATAACTAAAAGGCTATATATAGCTATTAACTATTTATATAAGTAAGGTAATAAGATTATTATTATAATAAGAAATATTATTATTTAAATACTATCTTTAAAAGTATATATTTTATTAAGGGTTTATAGTTAAATAGTAAATAACCGGTAAGTTAAGCTATATACTTTATTAATATATAACGTATATAAAAGGGGGGATTAATCGATTAGCTTACTAGTTATTAAAGCCGAGAATAATACCTTACTTTCGGGTTTAAAAGACTTTTTTCTTTAACTAAATAAAAAGTAGAATATAGCTATAATAAGCAATAGAATAAAATAAAACGTTATATTTTAAGGGTACTTAAAAAGAATAAAAAGAAGATAATATTTTCTGCTATAAAGTAGGGGTAGAGATATCTATTTAAGCTATTAATACCTTAAGGGGTTATAGTGTATATTATTAACCCTTAAGATATTTTTCCCTTAATAGTAAAGCTATAAGCAGGTTAAGCTATTAAAGAAAAAAACTAATTAGGTTAAACTAAAAAATATATAAGTAAATAATTACACTTAAAAGTATTATAATCTATTATATATTTAAAAGTAACTTCCCTTATAGTAAGGCTATAAATAAGTTAAATTATTTAAATATCTAATTAATTAAGTTAAGCTAACCGCTATATAATTATAAGATTACGCTTAATATCCCCGAAATTTATTATATATATTTCCTAAATCTCTTTTTATATCTATTATCCTAAATTCTTTATTAATTAATTCTCGCTTATTAGCTAACCTTAATATTATATTTTTAAGCTTATTTAATATTTTATTTTCTATATTTTTTAGCTTTTTTAAATTTAAACCTTTTTTATATAGGGTTATAGATAGATTAATAGTATTTATTTATACTATTATAAGCTTATAAATTAGTATAAAGTAAAATTAAAGGTAGTAATATTAAGATAAGGTATATAGCTTTTTATAAATAATTTATTAAATTCTATTTATAGTTTACCTTATATTTAGCAGATATTAGGTATCTTTATAATAGCTTAAATAATTTACTAGATAGTTATATAAGCTAAATAACTAAATTAGCTTATAATAAAAATAGCGTTTTTTATATCTATATAATAAGTAATAATAGGGATTATATTTAAAATAATAATTGCTTTATTAGTTATATAGGCGAAGTATTAAAAGAATTCTTTATTTTTTATAATAATTATTTTAATAATAATTAAAATAATATTCCGGATAAGGTGTTTTTTTTAATAAAAGGGTAATATAATAACTATTATAAAAGCTTAATAAAACCTTTATCTTTTATAATATTATTATATTTAAAAAGATTAATTATATTTTATTATAATCTTTATCTTTAGCTTTAAGTATTAAAAGTATTATTACTTAATATAATTTTTTAAGATAATATATAGTTTATCGATATATAGGCTATATATTAAGCTAAGGGGCTATTTTTAGCTTAAATATTTTATATAATCTATTTTTAGATTTTAATATTAATTTCGGTTATATTAAATAGAATACTTTTATTAAAATTATTTAAAGCTATAAGATCTTAGGTTTTTTTAGCTTATATAATTATAAATAATTTTTTAAATTAATTAGTAAATTATAATATATTTTCTATTTTATTTAACTTTCTTAATAAAAAAATAAAAATAAATATTTAGCTAATTATAAAAGTATATAATATTCGAAATATATTAATTATTAAAAGTAATTTAGCTTATTTTATTTATAATTATTTAGTTTTAATTAATATTACCAGAAGTAATATTTTATTATTAGGTAGGAAGCCAGTATTTAATTTATAAAAAAAAGGGTATATCGGGTTTAAATATAACTTTTAATCTTTAAATAATATTTATAGCTTTAATAGCTATTAAAGGTAATTAGGTAAATAGCTTAATTTAAAATAATATATATAAATATATCTATTAAGTATATTATTATATAAATTAGTTAAGTTTTATTTTAAAAACTAATAATATATTACTTTTATTTAATTTATTAATCCTAATTTATATAATATTACTTTATTTTACTTAAGTAATTTTAAAATATATATTTAAAAATTCTTAATTATAAATAGCCTATTAAATTTATTTTTTATTAATTTTTAAGTAATTTAAATTTATTTAATATATTTAATAAGGTATATATACTTTATTTTTATAATAAGATATATAATCTTTAAGCTTATAGCTTTAATTATAATAATTAAGGTAGCTAATTTAATTAATTAGAAATTAATATATTATAGCTTTCTATATTTAAAGTTAAGCTAAATAAGTAAGTATTAATATAAATTAAAATTCTTAATTATAAAAAACTAATATTACTTATTAATAAGGTTTTAATTACTTATATAAAATAATTATAACACTTTTCTTTATAAATATTTAACCTTTTTTTAAAAGATTTATATTATTTTATAAAGATATTAAGTATAATAATATATCTTTATAAAGATAAGATAAAATAAAAAATACTTTTTTATATATAAATACCTTTTAAGATTATAAATATATAAGGGAAATTAATATTCTTTTAAATAACGTAGTAAGTTATTATAATAAATTCTTTATATTAAACCTAGAAAGTTAATTTTAATAATACTTTAAGTTTTTTCTATTATAAGGTAATTAAAATTAAAAATAAAAGGTTATTTTTTAATAATATTATTATTAATTAATACTTTTATATAAATTATATAAAATACTTAATTTTTTTTAAGTATTTATAGGTTATAATAGATTAATATTTTAAAGATATACTTTAAAAAGTTTATAGGTAAAGCTATTTTATTATTTAGTTTTTTTATTTTTAAGGGTTATTATATAGATTTTAAAAGGCTTAAAGAAAGTATATATATTTTAAAATTAAGTTATAATAATAAAAAAAAAGGTATAAAAGAAAATAGTTTTTATTATATAAATATTAAGATATTTATAATAAAAGGCCGAAAAGTAATAATCTTTATATAAGGTTTATCTTATTATTTTAAATAATTAAAAAATTAAAATACTTTTTATTTTATAATATTTTATATAAGTTAATTATTAATTTTAATTAAAATATAAGTATTATAAAGGAAAAGGGAAAGATTTAAAAGTTTAATTAGTTTATAATAAACCTTTTTATCTTTAAAAAAAATAGCTTTAAAGGGGAAATAGCTTTTTTTATAATAAACTTAAATTTTTAAATTATTAGGTTAGCAACTTTTTTAATTATTATTTTAAGTTATCTTTTTTAATTTTAATTATCTTTCTTAATTTTAGCTTTTTAACGGTAATTTTCTCTTTTATAATTTTATTTTTAATTATATTTAGTTTTTATTTTTAAATCTAATTAATATTATAATAATTTTTTTTAAATTAAATTTATTTTTAACTTTTTATTTTATAAATACTTTTTATTATATCTATTATCTTTCTAAATATATTATTTTTTTTTATATTATTAAAGATAAGCCCTTTATAAGCTTAAGTATTTTATTAATAATCTTTTATTTTAATAAAAGGTATAATTTAAATTAATACTAGCTAATATAAATTTATTAGTTTTTTTAATTTCCTTTTTATAATAAGCTATATTAATAAAGCCTATATTATATAGATAATCGATAATTAAGCTAAATTTTATAATATATTAATTACTTTAAATATTTATATTAATATTATTAATTTTATTAATAATTATATTAAGAAAAATATATTATAAAAGTATATTTTTATTTATTAAGTAAATATTAGCCCTTATAGCGATTTTATTGCTAATATAATTAACCGTTTTAAGCATTTATTTAATTTAATTATAATATTTTATAGCTATTATAATATTAATTCTTATAATTATTATATTAAATGCTATACTATATATATTTATATTAGTTATTAAAATAAAAATATTATTATTTATATTAATTAGTTTCCTTTTTAAATATATATTTTATTTTAATTTTTAATTTAATAAATATATTAATTATATTTATTATATTTATTTTAATTATAATTATAATTTAAATTATAAAAATAATAACTAATTTATATATATTTAAGATAATGCTATTAAGATATATTATATAAAATACTTAATTATTTCTTATATATATATAGCTAACTTATCCTTTTTATTTAAAAAGATAATTTTCTAAATATAGGTTATTATAAATTTATTAATAATATAATTAAAAATAAGCCTTTTAATATCGATATTATATATAAAAAAGTTAAAATATAAAACTTAGCTTTTAAAATTATTAAAGCTAATAGTTAAAAAGTTATAAATAAAGGTAAAAGAAAAAGAAATACTAAATATAAAATAATTACTTTTTATTAGATATAATATTAATAAAAATTAAAAGTTTTAATAAAATATTCTATATTATTTTTCTTTTTTCTTAAAATAATAAAAAATAATTTTAAATAGAAATATATTATATTATAAGGTTTACCGGTTTAGTTAATATAAATATATTTTATAATTTATATTAACGATATAATTATTTAACTTTTATTATTATATTATATTTTTAAAATATAAAAGGCTTAACTTTTATATTTTTTCTTTTTTAAATTATTAGTATAAAAATACCGAAATTAAATAAGAAAAGTAAATATAGCTTATAATTAAATAAAAATAGAAAATAATATAAGGAAATAAAAAATAAGGGAAAATATATTTTAACTTTTAAACTATATTTTTTTTTATATAAAGCCTTTATTAAAATTTTTATATATTAGCTATCTTATTTAACTTAATATTTTTTTTAAGCTTTTTTTATTTATATTTATATTATTATATAAGTTAAAATATCTTTAATACTTTATATAATATTATTTTAATTATTATTAATAATAAAATCGATAATTATATTTAAAATTAATTTAAATTAATTATTAATAGCTATAAATTATAAAATTTAAAATAATATTTCGGTTTTATTTTTTAATATAGGTAGTTTAATTAAATTATTATTTTATTAAAGTATAGCTAAGGTATAAATTTTATTATAAGTTATTTTATTTTAAAGATTTTAATAAATTAAATCTTATAATATTAATATCTTAGGTTTTTAAATACCCTTTTTATTTTATATAAACTTTTTAAGGTTTTTATTTATAAATATTTCTTATAATATAGCTTCTCTTAAAGCTTAAAGCTTATAAGTATACTTAAAAAAGTATTTTAATATAAAGAATAGTTCTTTTTATTAATATAATAATTTAGCTATTTATAAGTAGCTTATTTTATAAATATAATTATAAATAAATATAAGCTTATTAATTACTAATAAAATTAGTTTATTTATATTAATATTTTTAGCTTTCTTTATAATTTTCTTTTAATATACTATAATTAACTTAATAGCCTTTTTAATATCGGCCTTTTTAGCTATTAATATTTATAAATAATTATTTAACGCTTTAATATATAATTATTTAAAAAACTATAATTAAATTTTCTATATTATAACTTTTATCTTTAAAGAAATAATAGCTTTTTATTTATAAATTAAATAAAAAAGGGTATATTTATATAAAATATAAACTAATATTTTATTTATAAATAAAATAAGCTTAATATATCGTTTTTAATAACTTATTCTAATTACTAATTTAATTAATATTTTAATAAAAATATAATAGCTTTCTTTAATAAGTTTTTATATTCTTAAGTTATATAAAGATATAACTATAAGAAGTATACTAAATATTTATAATATATCGGTAAACTTAGCTTTATTTTTTAAGCTTTTATTTATAGTTATTTTATATAAATAGCTATATTTAAGGAGGATTTTTTAAATAAAAAAGTTTTTAAAGGATTTTATTATAGCTTTTTTTAATACTTTTATTATAAGATAACTAATTAAGTTATAATAAGCTTTAATTAGATAATTAAAGCCTTTATCCTTTAATATATATTAAATATTTATTCTAATTATCTTAAATAGTTAGTTAGAATATATAGGGATTACTTCCTTTCTTTATATTTATTTATTAAATTACTAATAATATAGATAGCTAATTATTACTTTATTAAGGTTTATATATATTCCCTTTTAATAATAAAGGCGCTATACCTTTAAGATTATAATATTTCTTTCTTTATATCCTATAATATTATAATATTTATAAATAATTTTTTTATAAAGATTTATATTATTAATTATTTACCTTTTAGGCTAAAACTTTTTCGGTAAATATTAAAGTGTATTATTAATAATTTAAAACTATTTAGCTTTTTTTTAAAATACTTAAGCTTATTTAAATATTATATAATTTAAAAGCTTTATCCGGGTTAAATAATCCGCAATTTATAAGGATTTAATAAATTATTTTAATTTTAAATTAAAGATAAATATTAAATTTTATTTAATATTCTGCCTTATTATAGATTTAAGATTATTAATTTATATATTATATTAGTTATTAAGATTTTCCTTTAAGTTTTATTTTAATAGGAATAAATTTAATAGATATAATAAAGTATTTATAATAGGGTTTTTTAAATTAAAAATATACTTTAATTAGAAATTAAAGGCTTTAATTATAGATATCTATTAGCTAATTAAGGCGTCTGGAATATTTAATATTCTATTATTAATCTAGTTTACTAAAATTTTAATATTAGTTTTTAAGGTAAAACGATATTTAAAAAGCTATATTTATAGCTTATAAAATATATATAAAATAGCTTAATATTCTTTTTTATAAGCGTTATATTTTTATTTAGCTTTAATTTATATATTATTAATATATTTAGCTAGCTTATAATAATTATTAATAATTTATATAAGAATACTTTTTTATTTAATAAGGCTTATATTTATTATAAGAATAATCTTACCTATTTTTAAATTATAATTAATAGCTATTAATATTAGCTTTATTAAGATTACTTATATTAATATATTTATTAATTCTTATTTAATAGTTTTTTATATAAACTTTATACCTTTTTTAAATAAGTTATAAAGCGGTTATATAATACCGGTAAAATCTTAAATTTAATAATTATAATAAACTATTATATTAAGAAATAAATATATATTTTTAATAAATATATAATAAAATTACCCTTATATCTTATTAATTTTCTTATTTTATAAGCTATATTTATTTATACTATAAAGATATCTAATAATATTTATATATTTTTATATTATTTTAATTTAAATATTAAAATTATTACTTTATAGCTTTATATTAAAATTTTATTAAGGTTTTAAATATATTTAAAAATATAGCGATAAATATTTAAAGTTTCAGAACTTTTTTATTATTATATATAAATTTAATTTCTTATAATATTATTTAAAAATATTTAGTAAATATATAGAATAAGATTATATAATAAGTATATTATTATATATATAAATTATATTATTAAATTTATTATATTTATTAATAATCTATATATTTTAAATAGCTTAATCGATATAATAAATATTATTATATTATAATTATTCTTATAAAGCTAAATTTAATTATATTTAAAAAAAAAGTTAAATAGTAAGAAAACTTTATATATATTAAATTTCTTAATAAATTAGTTTATTATAAATAATATAAAGGTATTTTTAATAATAAAGGTATTATATTTCTAGGTATTATTAATAAGCCTTAAGCCTTTATTCTTTTTAAATATTAAAAACTATTTATTTCTATATAATATATAGCTTTCCTCGATTGCTTTTTTTTAAATATAGTTTTTAAATAAAAAGATAATTTTATTTTAAAAAGTATAAGAAATTAAAATATTTTATAATTAAAATATTTTATACGGTATAATTTATATTTTTTAAAATAATACTACTTTTAGAATTATCTTATTAATATTATTTTATTTCTAAACTAATACGTTTTTTCTATTTAATATTATATAATAAAAGAGATTTAGTTTTTCTTTAAAAAAATCTTTATAATTATTAGCTTTTATAATATTTTAGCAGTTCTTTATAAGTTTAAAGCTAGCTAGGATATTTAAGAATTTAAACTTAATTTACTTATTATATTTATTTAGTAGCATTTTAGCCTAAATATCTTTTATTATTTTAAGTTAATAAGGTTTTTATTTTATATTACTTTTTAATATTAATTTATTAGGGTTAGAGTTATTAATAGGCTTAACTTTCCGCTTTATAGTTTTATATAGTATATTAATAGCTTTAATAATCTTCTTTTTATTTAATGCCTTTTTTTCCTTAAACAGTAATAATAAGAGCTAGCTTAAGGCTTAATATTTATTATAAAAGTAAATAATTAATTTATTAATTAAAGCCCTTTTATAAGCTTTATATAACTGCTTTTTTATTAACTTTATAAATACCGGAATAAATAAAGAAATATTAAAATTTAATAATAATAGGATAAGCTAA
Source organism: Diaporthe ilicicola (assembly GCA_023242295.1). Taxonomy (NCBI): domain Eukaryota; kingdom Fungi; phylum Ascomycota; class Sordariomycetes; order Diaporthales; family Diaporthaceae; genus Diaporthe; species Diaporthe ilicicola. The sequence continues at coordinate 3,341 of JALPVH010000099.1, read as the reverse complement.
TTACCTTTATTTAAATAAGGTTTTAATTATTTAAAAACTGCTTTTTAATTAACGGCTTAATATTCCCGGTATAAGCTATTAAGATTTAATTTTCTAAATAAAATATTTAAAATTAATCTTCCAATTAATTAAGCTTACTAATTATTATAAGTAGCCGAGCTTTATTATAAAGAAAGCTTACCTTAAGGATATTATTAATATTATAATAAAATATTATTTTTATTTAAATAAAAAATAGTATATTAAATAAAATCTTATTATTAAGCTTAGCTTTTTTATTATTTATAATATAAAATAAAACTTACTTTTTATAGCCTTTAATATAAATATTAATAGCTAATAATCCTAATAATTTAACTATTTTTTTATTATATATTTTTAATATAATAAATATAAATTAAAATATAAAAGTAAATTCGGTATATAGGCTAAGGCTAATAATATTTAGCTTAGCTTTAATATTTAATATAGCTAGAAAAAGGTAATTTTTTTAGCTTTTTAGTTAAAGTATTAAATAACTAATTAAGATATAACTGCTCTTTATAATAATAGCTATTTAGGAGTTTAATATTAAATATTTAATAGCTATAAAAATATTTTTAGTTATACCCTTAAATATTTTTAATATTTATTTATCCGGAATATTAAAAGCCTTTTTAATAAACTTATACCGTTTAAGGTAATTAGTAATATTAAAGCTATTAAAAAGATTAATAAACCCTAATACCTTTTTTTAAGTAGGTATTTATATAGCTTAATATTATAAGGTAAATATATTATACTTCCCTTTTTTAATAGTTATTAAATTAGATTTTTAATTATTTAATAATAGTAGTATTATTAATATTACTAATATTATAGTTAAAAAGCTAGCTATAACGGCTATAGCGGCCTTATATTTTACCTTATATTAGCATTTGCCCTTACTTATATTTAATAGTTATTATACTTATTTAATTAATACCTCTTTTTATTTAATATTAAATATATTTTTAGCTAAGTTTAAACTTATTATAGGTATAGGTAATGCCGATATCGATTTCACCGATATAAGGCTTTTATAAGCTTTATTTTATATTTAAAATATTAAATTTATTAAATACTTAATAATAAATAATAGGGATATTTATATAATAAATAATACCTTTTAGATATTATTTATTATCTTTTTAAAAAAAAGTTTATAATTAGAATATTTTATTATTTTCTAATAACCTAATATAGTATTAGCCCTATTATTTAAGTATATAAACTTATAAAGCTATATATATCCTATAATTAATGCCCTTTTTTAAGAAATATTTATATTCTCTCTTATTTTAATATTTATTATAGAGTTAAATTATTAACTTATATTTTAATTAGTATAGGTTTTAAATAAGTATTTTTTATTATAGTTTAGCTGCTTCTTTATCTCGGTAATTAATAAAATTTATATTTAAAAATCTCTTATTATCCCTATTATATAAAGTTTATTAATATTATTATTATAAAATTCTTTATATATTAATAATACTTATTATATAGTATTTAGTATTATTAATAGAAAGAAATTTTATAGTTATTTATTATTAAAGCTAAGAATAATACTTTATTTTTAAGTTTAAAAGATTCCTTTTTTTAATTAAACGAAAAGTAAAATATAGCTATAATAAGCTATAGAATAGAATAAAACGTTATATCTTAAGGGTGCTTAAAAAGAATAAAAAGGAGATAATATTTTCTATTATAAAGTAAAGGCGGAGGTGCTTATTTAAGCTATTAATACCTTAAGGGGTTATAGCGTGTGCTATTAACCCCTAAGACATTATTATAAAGCTTAACTACTGCTAGCAAATTAAGTGTAACGGCTAAAAGACCTTTAATAATCGAGAACGCCTCTCGATTATTACTAATAGTATATATAGCTATACTATTATAACCCCCCGTAAGGCCCTTATAAAACTTTAAGCCACCTTATAAGTAGAATAGCTATTTATAGCTTATTATACCTCTCTCGGCCTATACGCTATATAAGAGGCCTGAAAACTTTAAACGGGATAAGTATTTTAAATAGCTTATTAAAGCTATTTTATCACATAAACGGCCCTTTATAATACTATAGCTATGAAAAGCTTTTCGCCTGCCGACACCCTAAATAGTTTTCTAAATAAATATATTTATCACCTACCTATATTCTCGATTATTATTATAAAGCTTAACTACTACTAGCAAATTAGGTATAACGGCTAAAAGATTTTTAATAATCGAGAACGCCTCTCGATTATTACTAATAGTATATATAGCTATACCGTTATACTAGTTATATAACTCTATAGTTTATTAAGCGCTAATTACTTAAAAAATTTTATATTAAAGCTAGATAATATTATTATATAGCTTTTTAAGTAAACTTAATACTAATTAATGTTTATAAAGGGAAAGTAGCTACTTTTACTATAATATTAAAAAAGAGAGCGTAAAAAGCTATAAAGATTTATAAAAATAAATTATAATATATTAAAAATAATTTATAATTAAATATTAACTATTATATATAGTAAAAAAAAGTATTAAATATAAAAATTATATAAAAAGGTATTATTTAATATTAAATATAATTATTATTTAAGTATATTATAATTTAAATTAATAAAGCGCAGCTAAATATATTATATATATTAATATAGGTATAGGTATAAGTATAAGTAAAAGTATAAGTATAAAGTAAATAAATTAATTAAGGGGCTAGCTTTATATTAATCCTTTAAATAATATAGCTTTACTATATATATATAAAGTAAATATTATAAGCTTATAAAATATTAAATTTAACTAATAATAATAATTTATAAATTAAAATACTTTAAAAGTAAGTTTTATAAAAGTAGTTATAAGGTATTATTAATATAATATAAATAATATAGTTTATTATATTATAGGATAAATTATATTATAAGATATTTTTATTAAAACTATTAACTTCTGGTAACTCTAGCACCCTTATAAAGCGAATAAGTTAATAAAAATTAGTATTTATAGGTGCTAATTAATTTAAACTATTTATTTCTAATTAATTTAATTAATTTAAAGGGGTAGAGGTAGTTATAAGGGAGTTTAAAATAGCTAACTTTTAATAAAGGGGCTTTTTTTTAATAGCAGTTATATTTTATATTTTTATATTAATTTCGCTTTACTCTATCTATTTAAATATTTAATGTATTAGAAATTAATAATTATAATACCTATTTATTTTAAAGAAAATAAAATCCTTTTAGCCCTTTAAGTAATTAAAAATTTTAAAAAAAATTATAAAAAACCTTTTAGCTATTATAAAGCTATATAGATTTTTAATATCTCTA
>JALPVH010000098.1:0-177968 GCA_023242295.1 Diaporthe ilicicola | reverse complement strand
AAAATTAATATTATAATAGCTATAAAATATTATAATTAAGCTAAATAAATATTTAAAATAGCTAATTATATTAATAATAAAGTTATTATAAAGGCTAATATTTATTTAATAAATAAAAGTATACTTTTATAATATATTTGTTTTAATATAATTATTAATAAAGTTAATAATATTAATATAAATATTTAAAGTAATTAATATATTATAAAATTTAGCTTAATTATTAATTATTTATATAATATAGGCCTTATTAATATAGCTTATTATAAGAAGAAAATTAAAGAAACCGATAAGTTTATATTAGCTAATATTAACTTAAATTATATTTTTTATTAAAGTAAAAGGTTATTAATAAAACGCTTAAGCTTATAAAGGGCTTATCTTTAATAATATAAAAAAGAATAATATATTTAAAAAGATAATAAATATAATAAAAAGTATTTATAAAATAAAAAGTTAAAAATAGATTTAGTTTAAAAAGAGTTATTATAATATTAATTAAATTTAAAAATAAGAATTAAGTATAATTAAAAGTAAGATTATAAAAGGGAAAGTTATTATTAAAAAGCTAAAATTAAAAGAGGTAATTAAAATTAAAAAAGGTAATTTAAAGTAATAATTAAAAAAATTATTAATTTAATAATTTAAAAATTTAAGTTTATTATAAGAAAAGCTATTTCCCTTTAAAGCTGCTCTTTTTAAGAATAAAAAGGTTTATTATAAATTAGCTAAGCTTTTAAACCTTTTTCTTTTTCTTTATTATATTTACTTCTTAATTAAAATTAACGGTTAATCTATATAAAGTATTATAAAATAAAAAGTATTTTAACTTTTCGATTATTTAAAATAATAAGGTAAACCTTATATAAAGATTATTACTTTTCGGCCTTTTATTATAAATATTTTAATATTTATATAATAAAGATTATCTTTTTCTATACCCTTTTTTTATTATTATAATTTAATCCTAAAATATATATACTTTTTCTAAGCCTTTTTAAGTTTATATAATAATCTTTAAAGATAAAAAGACTAGATAATAAAATAGCTTTACTTATAAACTTTTTAAAATACGCCTTTAAAATATTAATTTATTATAACTTATAAGTATTTAAAAAGATTTAAGCACTTTATATAATTTATATAAAAGTATTAATTAGTAATAATATTATTAAGAAATAACTTTTCTTTTTTAATTTTAATTATCTTATAATAAAAAAGGCTTAAAGTATTATTAAAATTAACTTTCCGGGCTTAATATAAAGAATTTATTATAATAACCTATTATTTTACTTAAAAGAATATTAATTCCCCTTATATATTTATAATCTTAAAGGGCACTTATATATAAAGAAGTATTTTCTATTTTACTTTATCTTTATAAAAATATATTATTACGTTTAATATCTTTATAAAATAATATAGATCTTTTAAAAAAAGGTTAAATATTTATAAAAAAAGGTGCTATAATTATTTTATATAAATAATTAAAACTTTATTAATAAGCAATATTAGTTTTTTATAATTAAGAATATCGATTTATAATAATACTTATTTATTTAGCTTAACCTTAAATATAAAAAGCTATAATATATTAATTTTTAACCGATTAAATTAGCTATCCTAATTGCTATAATTAAAGCTATAGGCTTAAAGATTATATATTTTATTATAAAAATAAAGTATATATATCCTATTAAGTATCCCTCCTAGGTATAAGGTTAAAAGACCTATAATTATATTTTTTTAAACTAAATTCTATTTAACTATATTATATTTCTATAATTAAGCTTTATCTTTCTAATTTATTTAAATAAAAGGTAAACCTTCTTAAAAAAGTATATTAAATAATTAACCTCCCTTTTTCCATTTAGCTTATTTATTCTTACTTTATAGGCGATAAACTTATCTATTTCTTTAAAATAAACCTTATATATCTCTAAGGTGCTAATAAATATATCGATTTATAGGGATAAAGAAAGGTTTTTATCTTTACACTTCTTTACCTTAATAAAAAAACTTCTTATCTAGGCAAAAATTTACTTATTATAAATAGAGTTTATTTCTATAGCTGCAAAGCTATTAGATCTATATATCCAGATAATGGAATATAGTGGCCTTACTTAATTTAAAGGTCTTAGGCGTATATAAGTAGTGGTTTAAGCTTAACTGGCAGTTGTCTCGGTTTCGGTAGCGCGGCAGGCTAAATAATTGCTTTTAAATAGTTTTACAGAAAAGGTTATATCGCTCGGTTTCGCTAGATAGATATATATTTAAGCAGAGCCAGAACCTTAGTTAGGGTAATAGCGGCTTTTTAATATCGCCTATTTTAAGCAACTTATATTTGCCTAAGTTATATAGCAATAGCACTTTTGTATAGTGCTTAACAGCGTTAGATTAGGTTGCTTACGGCCTGCGATAGCTTTAACCTCGATAGCACCGGCGCGAATAGGCGTAGCTTAATACTACGGCTATTAGCGTAGAATAGCGGCTTTTAACTATAGATAGGCTTATAAAAGCAGATTAATAAGTTACTATAAAAAGTTCTATATAGCAAAACCTACTATATTAATTTAAAAGATATATTATACCTTATCCTTCTCGGATACTTATTATTGTTCTAGCTTAATAGGGGAACTTAAATAAATAAAATAGTCGATATATATCCTATTAAGTATATTAAATAAATTTAAATTATTTAAAGACTAATAAAGGATAAGCTTAATAGGCTATTTATAATTAAAAATTTCTAAATATATATTTTAAAATTACTTAAGTAAAATAAAGCGATATTATATAAATTAGGATTAATAAATTAAATAAAAGTAATATATTATTAATTTTTAAAATAGGATTTAATTAACCTATATAATAATATATTTAATAGGTATATTTATATATACTTTTTTAAGTTAAGCTATTTATTTAATTACCTTTAATAGCTATTAAAGCTATAAGTATTATTTAAGGATTAAAAGTTATATTTAAACCTAATATACCTTTTTTTTATAAGTTAAATGCTAGCTTTTTATTTAATAATAAAGTATTATTTTTAATAATATTAATTAAAATTAAATAATTATAGATAAAATAAGTTAAATTACTTTTAATAATTAATATATTCTGGATATTATATATCTTTATAATTAGCCGGATATCTATTTTTATTCTTTTATTAAAAAAGTTAAATAAAGTAAAAAGTATATTATAATTTGCTAATTAATTTAAAGAATTATTTATAATTATATAAGTTAAGAAAACTTAAAATCCTATAGCTTTAAATAATTTTAGTAAAAGTATTCTATTTAATATTATTAAAATTAATATTAAGATTTAAAAATAGATTATATAGGATATTTAAGCTAAAGATAGCCTCTCGGCTTAATATATAGCCTATATATTAATAAACTATATATTATCTTAAAGAATTATATTAAGTAATAATACTTTTAATATTTAAAGTTAAAAATAAAGATTATAATAAAGTATAGTTAATCTTTCGGGATATAATAATATTATAAGAAAAGATAATATTATTAGGCTCTTATAATAATTATTATATTATTTTTCTATTAAAAAAATACCTTATCCGGGATATCTTTTTAAATATTATTTATAAAATATTTATTATAAGAAATAGAAAATTCTTTTAATACTTTACTTATATAATTAATAAAGCGATTATTATCTTAAGCGTAATCTTTATTATTACTTATTATATAGGTATAGGAAACGCTATCTTTACTATAAGCTAATTTAGCTATTTAGCTTATATAGCTATTAAATAAACTATTTAAGCTATTATAAAAACGTTTAATATCTATTAGGCATAAGGTAAACTATATATAAAATTTAATAAATTATTCTTAATAGGCTATATATCTTATCTTAATACTATTATCTTTAACTTTACTATATATTAATTTATAGGCTTATAATAATATAAATAAGTATTGCTAATTTACTTATAACCCTATATAAAGGGGGTTTAAATTTAAAAAAGCTAAAGAATATAAAAAATAGGATATTAAATAGGCTTAGAAATATAATGTTAAGGCTAGCTAATAAGTAAAAACTAATTAATAAAGGATTTAAGATAATAAATATAAAGAGAGATTTAGGAAATATATATAATAGATTTCGGGGATATTAAATATAATTTTATAATTATATAGTAATTAGCTTAATTTAATTAACCGGGTTTTTAAATAATTTAACTTATTTATAGCCTTATTATAAGGGAGGTTACTTTTAAGTGTATAATAGGTTATAATACTTTTAAATATAATTATTTGCTTATATATTTTTTAGTTTAATTTAATTAATCTTTTTTCTTTAGCAGCTTAACCTGCTTATAGCTTTACTATTAAGGAAAGAATATTTTAGGGGTTAATAGTATACGCTATAACCCCTTAAGGTATTAATAGCTTAAATAAGTACTTATACCTCTACTTTATAATAGAAAATATTATCTCCCCTTTATTCTTTTTAAGCACCCTTAAGATATAACGTTTTATTTTATTCTATAGCTTATTATAGCTATATTCTACTTTTCGTTTAGTTAAAGGAAGGAGTTCTTTAAACTTAAGGGTAAGGTATTATTCTCGGCTTTATTACGTTTATATAGTAATAAAGGCCCGATAAAGTTAATAAAAATATTATATTAAGGCTAAAAAAAAATTAATAATAATTAAAATAAGCTTTAAGATATTTATTATATTACTTTAAAAAATTAGTAAAAGAAATAGCTTTAAATAAAAATAATAATATTTTAAAATATACTTAATTAAAAATAAAATTATTAAAAAAGGTTATAAGTTTTTATTTATTCTAAGTAGCCTTTAAGTATTAAGCTATAAATATAATAAATAATTTATAGCCGGAATTAATATTTTATAAATATAAAAAGTTAATTTTTTTAATAAATATATTTATAAATTACTTTATAATTAGCTTTAGCTATACTTAAAAGCTATCTAACTATATAAGAAAACTTTTTATAATTTAAATTTTTTAAATAAATAATAATTATAATATAAGCGTTTAAAGCGGTATATATATATTTAATTAGCATATTAATATTCTCCGATATATTAAAGATTTATAAAATTATTAAGGCTTATTTTTTTAAAGATAAAAGGGTATATTATTAATTTATTATATAGCTATTTATTAAGTTATCTGCTTTTTATAAGTAGTTTATAAAAAGGTAGGAAAAGATATTTAAAATTATAGCCTTAAAGCTAAGCTTATAATAAATTTAAAAGTTAAAATCGCTTAAGAATTTAAATTATTAAACTTATTTTTAATTTAAAAGCTTTATAATAATAAAATGCTATAAACTTTAATTAAACTTTTAGCTTTTTATAATTTAAGGCGTTATTTTTTAAAAGCTTTAATAATAGCTAAAAGCTTTTTATTATAAAGTTTATAATTATATTTAATAGTTAAATATTTAGCTAAAAAAAAGTAATTAAGTAAAGAATATTATTTTTCCTATATTAAAATAGAATATTACCGGTTAATTAATTAAAAGTATTTACCTTTACTACTATATACCGTTATAAGTTATAAAAAGCTAAAAGTAAATTTAAAAAGAAAGCGTTTTATAAGTACTTAAAGGCCTTTATTACCTTTAATAAAAATTACCCCGGCTATTTTATTAAGCTTATTAGCTCGGTTAAGGGGTAAGTAATTATTAAGAAGCTTTTAATAAAGCGGCGGTAAAAGTTTATAAATTTAAAAAAGCGTTAAAGGTTCTTAAATATCTTTAATATTAGCTATCCCTTAATTATTATTATTTTATTAGGGTTTATTTATAAGCCGCTTATAATAATAATTAAGTTAAAGTATTTTATCTTTATTATTTTAAATTTATATTTATTAATATTAATTATTAATTTAGCCTTTATAAAATATAATATTACTTTTTATATATATCGATAATATTTTATTTAAAATTTACTATAGATAAGTATATTATTTAAATAAGTTATAGTAAACTTATTTAGGATATTAAAAAAAGTATAATTAATATAGTATTAGAAGAAGCTAAATACCTTTATTATCCCAAAATTAGCTATTAAGCATTTAAAAACATTAAACTTAATAATAAAAGCTATTTTTTATTTATTTCTAAAGGTAATATATAAGCGGTTAAAGGCTGCTATAATATTAAGCTTAATATAATACTTTATATAAAATAAAATATTTAATATTTCCTAAATTAAAGGGATTAAATAGCGGTTTTTTATTATAATATTATTTAGCTTTTAATAATTAATATAAATTTAAATACCGCTATTAAGCTTTTTAATAAAAAAAATTAAAGCTATAAATTAAAATTAGATAAAGTAAATAAATTCTTATATTAAATAGTTATTAAGGTATTTCCGGATAATAAATAACTTTCTTAATAATATAAGGTATAATTAGTAATAAAAAGGTATTTTATTAGCTTTTAAATTAATCCGGTAATTAAATACTTAATATAAAAAAAGGGTATTAGCCTTTAATAAAAAAAAGGTATTTTTTAAGTTATAAAGAAATAAAGGTAAGCGGTAATAAATCTTTTCCCGGATTAAAGGTATTTTATTATCGAGATACTTATTAATATCGTTATTTATTATTTATTATAGCTATAAAGCTTTTTTTACTTAATAATAAAAGGCTTTTAAATAAAGGAAAAGCGGTTTATCTTTTAATTTTTTACCGCTTATTAAAATCTAATATAATTAATTAAATAGATAATAAATAGCTAGCTTTTTAGCAGCCTTATAATTTAAGTATATTACTATAATAAAAAGAATATTAATTACTTTATAAAGCTTTTCTATAATTATATAATAAAGCTAAATACCGTATTATTTTATAAAAAGCAGAAAGTTAAAAGTATTAAAGAGGTAAATAATAAGATTATTAAGATTAATTATAATAAGCTAAGGTAGGATATTTATTTTATAATTTATAGTTAATTATAATAAGGCTTAAAAAGGTAAGTAGTTTATAAATATTTTATAAAAGATTTAGCCTTTAATTATTATTTTACTAATTATTTAATTAATATTTAAGTTTTATTATTTAAGCTATAATAAGCCGAAAATAATATTTAAATTTATAAAGGGCTATTTATATAAAAGTAATTAATCCGATATATTATTAAAGCTATAATAAGTTAAATAATAATTAATAATTATCCTAGCTAAAAAGCTATTAGTTAAGTATAATAAATAAGGTTTTAAAAAGATATAAAAGGGGATAAAAAGTTTTTTTATATATATAATATTAATAAAGCCTATAAAGAAGTACTTAAAATTAAAAAGGGACCGGGTTAAAGTAATTCCGCCCTTAATTTATATAATCTTAATATTAAAGGAAAATAAGGTATTTAACCTTATAATTCTTAAATATAAGTTATTTAAAGGGCTAAGGTTAATTGCTAGTAAATTATCTTAATAATAATAACTATTAAAGCTTAATCTTTTTTTACCTTTTTTACTTTTATATTAATTTATATTAAATAGTTTTTAAAAAAATAACCTTTTACCCTATAATAATAATAAAGCTTATTCTCTTTATATTACTATCTTTTTAATATATTTTAGCTAATACCTATAATAAAAATTAAATCTAGCTATATTAAATTACCCTTAAAAAGGTAGGCTATAAGTAGAGAGCTAAGGGCTAATATATATACGTTATAATAAAAGGCTTTATTAATAATATTATTAAATAGCTTTTAAAATAAATTTATTTATCTTATAAAGTTAAAGTTTTTTAAATAATTTATAATTAAAATTAAAGCGTTTTATAAAATTTTATTAACCTTTTAATATAAGGCTTTTACTCGAAATATAAATAAATATTTATAAAGATTTACTAGCCTAATAAACTTATTAATAAAATTAAAATAATAGGTAGCCTTTTAAGTTAAAATTTTAAACTTTTAATAAAATATTATAATAATATTCTTAATAATATAAATAAGGTTTAAAAACTCTAGTAAATCTTTAAATCTTTGCTATTTATATATTTATAGCTTAATATTTATAATAAGTTAAATAAGTAAATTTAAGCTAAGCGCGGCTTTAAATTAAGCTATAACCTTTTTAATAACGGTATATATATATTACCCTTAAAGTAAAAGGTAGTAAAAGAAATTTTATTAATAAAGTTAAAAAATACCGCTAAATTAAAAGTAAATTTAATATAAATTAAAAACTATTAATTAATATATTTCTTTTCCTTTTTAAGTATAAGGTTAAAAGACCTATAATTATATTTTTTTTAAACTAAATTTTATTTAACTATATTATATTTCTATAATTAAGCTTTATCTCTTTAATTTATTTAAATAAAAGATAAACCTTTTTAAAAAAGCGTATTAAATAATTAACCTTCTTTTTTCTATTCGGCTTATTTATCCTTACTTTATAAGCGATAAACTTATCTATTTCTTTAAAATAAACCTTATATATCTTTAAGATAATAATAAATATATCGATTTACTTAAATAGGGAAGGTTTTTTATTTTTACGCTCTTTTACCTTAATAAGAAAACCTTTTACCTAGGTAAGAATTTACTTATTATAAATAAAGTTTATTTCTATAGCTGTTTATAATAGAGCTATTAAATCTATATATCTAAATACTATACTTAGTAATGGAATATAGTGGCCTTATCTATCTATTTTAACCGTAGCTATAAACTCGCTTAATAGGGTTTTAAGCGCGTGTAAGTGCTAGTTTAAGCTTAATTAATAGTTATCTCGGTTTTGCGCGGCAGGCTAAATAATTACTTTTAAATAGTCTTATAATATAGCGGAATAAGGTTATAGTGGTTGCTCGGTTTTGCTAGATAGGTGTATATTTAAGCAGAGCTAGAACCTATATATATCTTATAAGATTAAGGCAATAGCGGCTTTTTAATATCGCTTATTTCGAGCAACTTGCCTAAGTTATACAGTAATAGCACTTTCGTATAATGCTTAACGGCGTTAGATTAGGTTGCTTATAGCCTGCGATAGCTTTAACCTCGATAGGCTAATAGCTTATTAAAAGCACCGGCGCGAATAAACTAGGCGCGGCCTAACGCTATAGCTACTAGCGCAGAATAGCGGCTTTTAATTATAGATAAGCTTATAAAAGATTAATAAATTATTATAAAAAGTCCTATATAGTAAAACTTACTATATTAATTTAAAAGATATATTATACTTTATCCTTCTTAAATACTTATTATTATTCTAGCTTAATAGAAAAACTTAAATAAATAAAATAGTTAATATATTTCTTTTAATAAAAGTTAAAACTAATTTAATTATTAATAAATAAAAAAGAATTTACTATATAAGGCTTATAATATATAGGGGCTAATAAAGCCGATAAAGTAATAGAAAAATTATTAAGCGTTAAAACCGAAAGGGTTATAGCGTAAAGGCGTTTAGCTTTAATAGTATAAAAGCGCTTTAATTTAATAATATAACGGCGCTTTATCTTAATAATATAAAAGTATTCCGCCTTTATAATATAATAAGCCTTTACCTTTATAGCTTAAAAGTATTTTATTATAGCTATATAAAGGTTTTTTAATTTAATAATATATATTTAAAATTAGTTAAGCTTTATAATATTAGCTTAAAAGCGGTTATTAATAAAGCTAATAGCTCTTTTAAGGTAATAGCAAGTATTTACCTTTTTAAATCTATTAAGCTAATAAAGAATAATAGAAAGGTTATTAAATAAAGCAATAAGAAGTTTTATTATTATAGGAAATATATAAAGTAATAAAGGTTTAAAGCTTAATTAGCCTTAGTATTTAAAGGTAAATATAGTAAAAAGGTATCGGATTTAGAAAATTAAATTAAAATATAGTTTTAATAGATATATAGATAGGGTAAAGTAGTTTTTTAATTTAAAGTAGGGATAAAATATTAGGTTTAAGTAATTTAATAAATAAAAATAAAACGATTTTTAAGTTAATTTATTTTTTATAAGTATAATAAACTATTATAATATGCTATAGTATATATAATAAAAACTTATTATTATATAAAGAAAAAGAAATTAAAAGGTTTATAGGTTATAGGCGAACTTATAGTATTTATATAGCGGGCTATAAGAGTGGGTACTATGACAGAGATGGTCCGCTTAAGGTTCTCTGCGACGCTGACGTCCTTGAGTATGTCTGCCTCCTTGGGAGACATATCCATAAATTGGAGGAGTTTAGAGCACTGGTCGAACCAGGACAGCAACATGGGTTCGAATCCCTAGAGAACGCCTCGCTATAAAGGTGACGCGGGAGATGTCGGCCGGGGAAGAGACGCCCAATGGGAGGCCATCCATGGTTCTTGTAGTCTACTTAGCAAACCTACGACACAAAGCAGCCAGCATTGGATGCTGGTCTCAACAGGCAGCCCAGTTCTGGGAGGACCGAGACCGTGGTCCTAACAAGCACTAGTACTTCGAGCACTCGTCAGGTAATGCCCTTGGTGTTTCGCGGGGTGGTCCCTCATACACGGACACTACTAGTATGATAAATTATTACGTATTAGCATCAGCTTCGTCATCTATCTTAGTTCTTCGCAGCCCTTTCTCTTCATATGGAAAGACCAACACGAATCTTCTTTCATTGTGCTCTATATATTCTTTTCAAAGCTCTCAGGCTTGAAAACTTCGAGTGATTGACAGCCAATTGTGAAACGCAAAACTAGCAGAGGTCGAAAAAGAAACTATAATTCATTTCTCGACAAGATTGAAAACATGATTAACTGAGACGATAACCTGAACAACTCAAATGTAATTGTTTGGGCTTCACCTTCTACGCGAAAGTAAGCCAATGCAACTGCTGACTTGCTTCTGCGGTATGGCTTCAAATTGTACACGATTTGTCTCAACACAGCAAGTCAATACAGTATAAGCACAATGACAAACGGACTTTCAAGTGGAACAAGTAGCCTCAGATCTTCCTGAACTAAGATTTATAAAGAAAGACAACTTAGATAGACAAACAGGCTAGCACATTTTTACATGATGATCCCACATGCACGCGCTGCATTTGGGATTTCGCCTGGGATGCAGGATCCATGGATGAGAAATATACCTACGAGCCGAGGAGTCCCCTCTTGACCCAATAGAATGAACTCAATCTGTGCGAGAAGACGCAAAGGCATTGTAATCAATATCATACCAGATAGAATTTTGCTTCTTGGAAAATCAAGCGTTCCTATTGTTTAAAACGACAGGAAGAGTGTGGGCTGTCGTGTGCCGGGGTACGACCAAAGGGGGGTTTAGAATGGTTACATCCACTACATGTACTTACCAACCCCTGTGTCAGCACTAAGAACCCAATTTTTTCAGCTGATAGGGATTCATTCCGGGGGCTTGAAAGGAGTAGACTGACAGTGCGTCTGTTTTCAAGTGTGACATCTGGAGCTGATGAGAGAAGCAAAGCAGGGAATAAAACGTATAATATACTTATGTATTGCTCCTAGTTATAAAGCTTGCGCTCCGTGAAGCAACTAATTTCAAAAACAACAGAGGACTATCCAATTTCAGCCACGGACAAACTGGCTGGTTGGTTCGGTTGAAGCCTTTACACACCAGCAGAAGGCTCATCTGCACTTCTATCAACGATGCTCCCTCGTCTTTTACGGACTGCGATGCTCGCAGCCTCCATCTCCAAGTGCACCGTCCTCACCGGGGAAAAATGCAACATATGACTACGTTAGCAAGTTACCCTATGTATTCCTCCTTTCATAGTTGCAACTTCGTGTTCTAACCTTCCCAGTCGTCGGTGGAGGAACCGCCGGGCTCGCTATCGCTGCTCGTCTCGCCCCACACTTCTCCGTCGCCGTGATCGGTGCCGACAAGCACTGGCCGACCCGTCCCTGGACCCCGTCCGCATTGGACCCGAGATTGCACCGGGCGGCGCGGTAGTGGAGGACGACGAGATTTTAGCCTACATCCGCACGACAGCGGGGACTGTCTGACACGCGAGTGGAACATGCAAGATGGGAAGGGGTGGTGAAGAAGATCCAATGGCAGTTGTGGACTCACAGGCGAGGGTATTTGGTATTACGGGGCTGCGTATCGTAGATGCAAGCTCGTTTCCTTTTGCGATGCCGGCGAATCCTCAGGGTACAGTGTACATGTTCGCTGAGAAGATCGCAGACGCGATCCTGAGTGGGCGATGAGAAGGCGCCAATCCAAGGTGCTCTTCAAACTTCTTACTTGATGGGACTTCTACATCAATAGCGTAGGGTTACTTGATGTGAGAATAAATCAAGGCGAATGTACTGAGAGTAATTTCCGCAATAGAACTATTGCGAACTTGAAACGTGAAGATATCTAGGATTGCCGGCTATGAACGCAAATTCTCAGGTTTGTGTGCTGTATGTATAGATCAGCTATCTATTGTCCGGGCGGTCGGCACTGCTATGAGGGCGCCGGCCGATATAATTAGGGGTGCATGTTTAGTTGTTTGCCTCAACATAGAGCTCGTACTCATACGACGAGAAGATGAAGGGCGCCACACCCTTGAGGTCGTTCTCGAAGAGCGGAATGCTCGCATAGTACTACTCATGTGTTAATGACCACTTGTTGCCATATACAGGTACGATACGAAAAGACTACTCACCTCAAATGTGCCGTTCGAACTCAAACTCCCCGTCTGGACCGTCCACCCCCATACCAACGCACCATCACTCGCCCTCTTCCCCGCAAACGTTTCGGTCATAAGATTGTACCCGCTCAACGCTGCCGCCTCGTACTTGTCCCCAGAAAAGTATCCGAGGCGCAGACCCTTGAGAAGTCCATATACGAACATGGACGAGGCAGAGCTCTCGATGTAGTTGCCTGGCTTGTTTTCAAAAGTCGGGTCCATGATGTTGTACCAGCCTTTATACGTCTTGTCTTGGGCGGCAACGACAGCGTCTGCGAGGCTTTGCAGGTAGGACAGGAGTCTCTCGCGGCCGGGATGCTGCTCTGGGAAATAGTCGAGCGTGTCGACAAGCGCCATCATGTACCTGTTGCGACATTCAGTTGCATACTCGCACTCAAAGAACGAGTCTGACAGTTTAAATATCAAGGCGCTCACCATCCAACAGCTCGTCCCCAGACGTGAGGCGATGCGCCAGTCACAGGATCAGCCCAAATCTGCGTCTTCGAGACATCAAATCCGTGTAGTGGCAGCCCGTTTGTGCGACCTCGGTCCACCGTCGTCCCCGCGTCAATGAGATCGAACTGCAGCGCGATGTCGTCCCACGCTGTGGTATTCGCGCGCTCAAATTCATACGTCCAACGTGCGTAGAAAACGTCTAGCATGTAGATACCGTCGAGCCACATCTAATCAAATTTCAGTCAGTCCGTAGGTCCTTGCTGGAATATCCGCCCAGCGCCGGTTTCACGTTACCTGATCGATGTAGTCGGGATATCGATGGTAGAACCCCCCTGCCGGCGTGCGTCGAGTCCGATCAATCTGGTTCTTCAACGTCTGCGCCGCAGTCTTGTAGATTTCTCCTCCTCCCGTCATATTGTACCCGTCTAGAAATGAATGACCGAACCGGATATCGTCAACTGAGTTGCTGTTGTTGTACAACAAAATCTCGCCATCCCAGGCTGGGTAGAGCTGAAGGTCTACATGCTTTTGGATGTACGCGGCGTACTTGGCATCCTGAGTGCGCGCGTAGGCGAGCTTCACGCCAGAAAGCAGCGCAGACACGTCGTAGGCGTGCGTGGGCTCAATTCCATGCTTGATTATGCTATCAGTCATCCATGTTAGGTAGCGAGGCTGTCCGTGGAAAGAACCTGGGGAGATCTTTGCAGCGGGAGGTATCGTGAACCAGCCGTTGGGAAGGGATGCGCTGGATGCGGCCTGAGCGGTGCTAGATAGCACCATAGTCACAAGATAAGACTTCATGATGATCGATGTGTCCACTTTCAACGTGGACTGAAAAGTGCAAGATGGTCTTGCTTTGTTCTTGGTCTCGGCTCTTATACGAGCCTCCCACACGGTCTCTACCTAGGTACATATACCAGTCAGTATTCACGGAAGAATTTGACGATAGTTCATCTGCACCTGCACGAATACCTCACTTTGAACCATTCCGGCCAAGATCTCCTCCTCCCTATCTCTCCGTTACACCATTTCCCTCGGCTCTTACTGCTCTCGTAGCTCCTGGTGGCATGGCGTGAAATGACCCCACATATATGGACTCGCAAAACATGATTGGAACGTCGGGTCTAGTATCGACGAGACTCGGGGGCAAGATAGAGACTCCCGCTTCTGAGATAGCCCGTCACTTGTCGTCACACTTGCCCGTTGCCGTCGGACGTGGGTGAGTAGATCGTATGCATCACGTCTCGTGCTGGACTATTGGACGGATAAATACTTGCAGGCTGCATGGGGTGCTACTTGGCGCTTTGCGGGGAAAATAAGGATCCCCAATGTCATCGGCGGCTAGGTCTCAATTGTGCGACCGACCCAGATCGACTGTACAGAGAATCCGTAGAAGGGCTCTCTCTTGCGGTGATGCTATTAAACCAGATGCGCATGACAAGCTGCACACTGCTGGGAAGGGGGGGGGGGAGGGCGGCATCGGAGTTGTCTGTTCTGTTACTTGAAGATCTTGCAGATCAAGCTCATGACCAACTCCGAGTTCCTCCAGCTTGGAAATGCGGTATAGAATTTTTCAGATAAATGTGATTCAAAAAGAAGAAGAAGAAATGAGACATCTGGGCCGTTTGGAATGATATAGGATATTTTACGTCAAGTGGCAGATTTACTGAATCTCAAATTGGCAAACAGATTTAACCATTTGGTTCTATTTGCTTTGATTTATGAGAGGACGGAAACTTTGCTGCGAAGGCTACGCTGATCCTCACTAGCTTGACATTTGAAGGTCATGCAGAATGCAATAGAAGATGCCGTCTGAAGTATTCCAAACACAATCAATCTTGATTCGCTAGCAAAGTCTAGAGTTTAGCTCGCTTTTACAAGGGTATGACAAACTATCTCAACAAACACATACTTTCAGACACAGGTCTGCCAAGATTCCCAGAAGAACGCCTCGTAACTTCGAATCGATATCCGGCGAAGTAAATACCAAGCATTCCAAACGCCAAACCATTGTTTTTGATTTCGACAAAGAAATCAGAAGAGGACCCTGAGCGTGTCATACCTTCATCATTTCTTCGTGCAGAACCCTTGTCCCTTTGGTCCCCCTGTCCAAGGTTGCAACACCTAGACCGTGTCAAATTCCACCACGTACCTAACGCAAGGCGCACTCAAGCCTGTCCAAACTCGCCAGTCTGAGCCCGGCGGACCGTGTTGACACCGACCTTGCGGTTCTCCTTGCTCAGCATGGTGAATCCAAAGACGAAGCCGGAGATGAGCTCGCTGGGGTTGAGCATGCCGAGCCAGGCCCAGATGCCGAGGAAGCCGCCCTGGTACCTGGTTCCGGCGGCGCCGACGGGGCCGTAGGGGCCGCTGGGCTTGGAGGGCGGGGCGGGGGACCCGGAGGCGGAGCCGGACTCGAGGTCGGCCTGGGCGAGGGGCAGGTGCTTGCCGGCGTTCTCGAGGTAGTAGGGCTTGACGTCGTAGGCGAAGTGGAAGAAGACGGAGAAGGGGACCGTGAGCAGGGCCATGACCATCACCGGGATGCCGATGAAGTCGTCGGACCAGGAGAAGTATGCGGTCGGCTTGAGCGGGGAGGGGCTGATGGAACGGAGGACCCAGTAGATGAGCTGTTGAGGTGGATAGTTGGTTAGTCGGGCTCTCTGATTCGATTACGAGAAGGAGGAGTACTCAATACGGAACATACCTGGATGATACCGGTGATGGCAATAAGCAGTTTGAATGCAGCCAGCTTGGCGAGAGGCTTGTGATGGGCCAGCCGGCCCTTGAGAGCACCGTAGATCCTGAGGGTGGAGATGACGGCCAGTGTCAAGCTGACGTTGTGGATGATGTCGAGCCAGAGATGGCCAAAGTAGGGCTTGCTGCTCACGAGGCAGTAGACGCCCTGCGACTCGAAGATGGCGGTGAAGATGGCGACAAGGGCCTGGACGGCAGGGTACTGGAAGATGAGCATCCACATCTTGCGGTACCACTCCAGACCGTTGATGGGCTCGTCCTCGACCTCGGGCTCAGGGCCGTAATCGCCCCGTCGGCCCCTGGCGCGTCTCCCGCCACGGCCACCGCTGTTCTTCTTCTTCTTCTGCGGGACCTTGAGGCCGGCGAAGAAGACATCGCGGTGCTGGTCCGAGGGGGAGACGAACTGGCACATGAGGAGGAAGAAGTTGCACAGGGCGATGGACTGGACGAAGTCGAGCCAGGGGTTGATGTACATGTAGGCGTTCGGGAAGGATACCTCGAGGAAGCAGCCGATGGTGAAGATTGGCAGGTAGCAGCAGATCCTCAGGATGTTGAGCTGCTCGTTGGGCCTCGACAGGTGAGTTGCATGCCTGAACATGAGAATGGAGAGGCTGAGCAGGGTGAAGCAGGCGCAAGCGCCCGTGATGATCTGGTTGATGGTGAAGAAGTCAAAGCCGCCGGCCATTTTTGCAGTCTCGGTGTTGGTCAGTGGCCGAGGCATGGCACACACATGGCCATTCTTGCTTGTGTAGTTGTACGGCTCGTAGCTACTGCTGGCACGGCTGACCAGCTGAGGCAGGCTGGCCACCATGCGCTCGTAGAGCTGTGGAGCCATGGCTGAGGGTAGGGTCTGTCACCGTCTGTGGTCCTCACCACCACTGTCTGGATTCTGTTGTGACTGGACTGGACTGGATTGTTTTGAAGTCCTAGAGAAAGTAGCTTCCAAGACTCCGACAGAAGAGTGGTATATGTATGTACAAAAGAGACACAGAGGAATAATCTGACTGAGGATGCAGGAGGAGGTTCAGGTGCAGCAGATGATGAGAATGGGATTAGGATTGGGATCGGGATTGGAATCAGAGGCGTGGCCATTTTCCCTTTTGAAGAATTTCGAGCAGCCCAGCCGCGGTGCTCATCCTGACAGGCCATGGCGCCCTCAGATGGGCAATCCAGCGTGAAGGATTTCCGCATTATCGTTGTTCGGCGGGCTCAGACTTGTGATTGCGTCCTTAGCCGTTGGCTGAAGCTGTCAGCCACGGCAGGGATCTGCATCCTATGGCAGGGGCCCGCTAGCGGGATCGCGCTCGGTATCGCAGCGGTGGGGGGGGGGATGGACCAATAGGGCAGCCCCAGAGCGACAGGGTGCCCTTTTCC
Organism: Diaporthe ilicicola; assembly: GCA_023242295.1. Taxonomy (NCBI): domain Eukaryota; kingdom Fungi; phylum Ascomycota; class Sordariomycetes; order Diaporthales; family Diaporthaceae; genus Diaporthe; species Diaporthe ilicicola. The sequence goes on along the minus strand of JALPVH010000098.1, from coordinate 160,723 downwards.
CCCAAAGCTTGTTTCGAAAAACGGTCCCCGTCGTGCCCTTTTACTGCCGAACTGGTCCTAGCCCCTGGTCTGACAAAAAGGCACCTCGCATCCCGCCCCGTGTCAGCGTGCCGGAGCCACTGGCCGAGAGCATATTCAAGAGACTGATTTTCCCACCGGAATGGACATCATCCATGGTGAACACCGGTCGTCTCCTTGTCATTGTCCTTGTCAGTTTTGGCCTGCAAATCTACGCACGTACCCTCAATAGCATCGACTTGACATGTAGCTCACTCTGGGTGTTACGGTACCTTTATTCTGTCCCTTGCAGATCCATCTTCACACATCAGTCACGTCTGCCTGCTCTGCTCTGCACTGCTGACACTGCACTGCTCTGCTCTGCACTGCACTGCGCTGCACTGCACTGCCCCGACCCGTCGGGTTCGTTCCGCTCGGCCCTCACCCAACGTCACGAACAGACGTATTCCAACCAAAGGCTGCCCAAGAACTTTGGGAAGCTTGTCAGAAGCTTGGTCCCCTATGACCGCACTACTGCGCAGCCCATTGTGCTACGCCGCAGACTAAAGGATGACCATCTACATCATCCCATTTATCCACATTGTCCTCCCTCCCTCCTTACCCGGAGGTCAAAAGTTTCGTCTGACTAGAATGCCCGCGCCTGCATGTCCACACACGATGTCATCCCCACCCACTCACGGGCCCCGATTATCGTGCTCCCGCGGCCCCACCCACATTTCGATTGCAAAACCCCGGGAGCTAATACACCACAACTCCAGACCCACTCTCTCTTCAGACTTTTCTCTCCTTTGTAAAACCTTTCCCAATCCCCCACTCCATCCTCAACAGGACCATTGGCCCAATGGCAAGGCGTCTGACTACGACTCGTGATCTTCTCATGAGAAAATTCGGAATCAGGAGATTGCAGGTTCGACCCCTGCATGGTTCAAGCTTTACATATCCTACGTTGTAGATGAGTCTGAGACTCAAACTGCGACCGTTTTGCAGTTCCGGAGAGGAGGGGGGGGGGAAGTATACTCCTGATGTGGCTCTGACGGTTGGGGTACCAGGCCTCGGGAGACTGGTGCCCAGCATTTTCCTGCAATGTATTCAGCATTATCTGCGGTCAATTTTGCTTATCCATTCTCTGCCGTAGCTTGTTGGATATCGTGCCAACCGCGACCATCTGTAACCCGGTGCTGGCATCAAATACTGATTGCCAAGTACACACTGATGGACAGTTCCCCGTCTGTCACCTTGGGCCTTATATTTTGCAGCTACCATGGCATGCTAAATATAGTCTCGAATATTTGGACAGTCAGGCACGTAGTCAGCACATAAGAAGTAGGGTTGAGTTCGCTGTGCAATGACTGGAACGACTGGAACGACTGAATTCATATCTAAGTTACAAACTCATGCGTGTTGCACAAACCGGTATTTAACCAACTATTTGGAGTATAACACGGGTGGTTTTTTTTCTTCGATCACACGGTATTCACGACCAGAGTGTATATGGCTTCTCGCACCGAAAACCTGTTATCACGATTACGAGCGTAGCAATCAAATAGAGCATATTATCTAGTATTCTGCATTATAAACAATAAAGCAGAAGCTGCTCTATTTTATATAGAATAAAGCATTATAAAAATAGATCCCTATTATATAATATACCCCTTAAATAATCGATAATTATTTAAATAAATATTATATACTTACTATTATAGTATTTTAATAATAATAATAAAATTAAGCGTATAATAGCTTTAGCTATTAAATAATAATCTTAACTAAAGTATAATAACGCTATATATATTTTAAATAAAAATAATAAAGCGTATAATTAATATAATAAAAAGAATAGTAATAGCTTTATACTTTTTAAACGCTTTAAAATATATTTAAACTTTAAGCTTTATTACTTAATTTACCCTTTTTTTCTTTTTAATAAATATACCCTTTCTTTTTATATAGATTTATATATATATATAAATATATATATATATATAAAATGCCTTCTTTCTTAATTAATAAAAGCTTAGCTAATAAGTTAATCCTAGCTTATTTAAGCCTAATATCCCTAAATATAATATTTTTAAGCCCGGCTTACTTTTTTAATAAAAGCCTTTCGGCTTTAGCCCGCTTATTTTTTATTTATAACTTAACCCCTTACCCCTATAATAATATAAGTTATCTTTAAAAATAAGTATTATAGCAGTAATATTAATATATATATAGCTTTATAAGAAAAGCTCGGCCCCGGTTTAATAAATTATAAAAGCTTAATAATATATACTTTACTTATCTTATATATACTTTATATTAAATAAATATTTAAATAAAATATATTCTAATATTTCCGGCGCTTTATATATTAATAAATATTTATTATATTTTTTAAGCTATAAATACCTTTATCTTTTATTTATTATATATATTGCTATATAAAAACTTATCTTATTATTTAAGAATAATATTTTTAAAAAGGTATATTATTTAATTTTCTATTTAAATAGGCGGTTATTTAATAATTTAACCCTTTTTTAAAAGATTATTAAAGTATAATTTAATATATATTAACTTTTAAAAAAGTATTTAAAATAATATAATTCCGAATAACTTATTAAAATTAAGGAAAATAAGGATAATAAGGATAAAAAGAAAAAAAAGATTAAAAATATTATTATATTATATTTTAAATATAAAAAGATATTTAAAAAAGGTTTTTATATATTTATTAACCTCGCCTTTAAATAATAAATTTATTATATTATATAGTACGGTTTTATAATATAGTTTAAAGGATTTTATTTTAATAAATAAAATTTTTATATTTAGTTAAGTATCTTACTTATATTATAAAAGTTTAATAATATTTAAAAATACTTAAATTAAGCTTATAAAAGGTTTTTTATAAGCTTATCTATTAGTATAAGCTTAATAGGTAAATATTTTATTTAAAATATTTTTTTACTATACTTTTATTTTAGCTATATATTATAAATATTTATATATTTAAGCTTTATAGTTACCTTTCTATATTTATTAATAATTAGCTAAATTATTTATTAATTATTATTATATAGCTATAAGAAGCCTTTTAAATTAATAATAAGATTTTAAAATAATCGCTTTAACGCTATAAGCTTTTTTCTAATATATATTACCTTTAGCAGCTTAGCTTTTATTATAAATATTATAATAATATTTTACTAAGTTATTTTCCAGCTAATTAACCTATTATATAAATATATTATATATCTATATAATAAGTAGCGTATTTTTTTATTATCTATAAATAAAGCGTTAAATATAAAGATTAAAATCTTTTTTTATTTACTTTTATATTAAATAGTAAATATATAAATAGTATATAAATATACTAAGTCTTAGGTTAAATAAATAAAGGGAGAATTATATAGTTATATACGCTATATTTACTTAAATTATAATTTTTATATAGAGAATAAAGTTAACTCTTTTTTAAAATCCTTTAATTTACTTCTTTATTACTATCCCGTTATACTTTTATAGTAATATACTTAAAAATAATATATTTAATAAAATACCTTTAATTAGGCTAAAATGCTTAATAATTTTTTTAATATATAAGTTATAAGCTAAATAAAGCCTTCCGGCTATTTAATTTCTTATAATATATATCCCGAGATATTACTTTATATCTTTTTAGTTTTTTATATTATATATATTTTTAAAGCTATTAATTATTTTTTAAGCTTTTAGCTTATTTTTTTAATAATAAAGAATTAAATAATTATTTATATAAAAGATTATAATAATAGTTTTCTATTTATTTTAAAAAAGATAGTTTTTTTTTATACTTAATATTAAGCTAAGCTTTTAGAAAAATAATATAAATTCTTTATATTAAAGGAATAATATATCTTTTAATTTATAAAATACGCTTATAACCTTTAAATACTTTTTCTACTTTTTAAATTTATTAGGGAGCTTATAATATATAGAATCCCTTATTAATAACGTATTTAAAAATATATTAATAATATTAAATTACTTAATTTTAAGGTTATTATATATTATTATAGCTATTATAATTTAAAAAGTTTTTATAATAAATATAGTAATATATATTTCTTATAAAGGGTTATATAGCTATAAATTTTCTTATATTATTAAGTGTATTTTTCCTTATTTAAAAAATCTATCTTTATTTTATTTATAGGAAAAAACTTATTTAAAAAAAAGTAAGCGGCTATTAGCTAAAGCTTAATTTACTTATTTTTAAGCTTTTATATTAAGTTAAATATATAGCTCGAAATAAGCTGCCTTAATAAATAGATTATAAGCTAAGTAATTTTAAAGCTTTTTTTAATTCTTTAAAGATAATTTAAGTAGCTTACTTTTATATAATCTTTTCTCTTTATTAAGGAAAGCTACGTTTTAATAAGCTATAATATATTATTATATTACAGCTTAAAGTATTAAGTATAGCGTTTTATATATTCGGTTACCTTTTTTTTATACCTTTAGCTAATTAAGTATAAAGGTGCTAAAAAAAAATAATTATTTATAAGCTTTTAAGATATTAATTAATTTATTTTTATAAAGCATTATAATATATATTTCCTTATTTTTTAAGGAAAGGTTTTAATAATATCGGCTTATTTATAATGCTTATTATATTTATAATGCTTATAATAGTATTTCTATATATATTATAATTATATTGCTAATATTCTTTTTTAATAGAAAAAACTCTTTTATACTTATTTTTAAGGTTTAATATATAAAAGGATTTTATATATTTAATTTATTAAATTTATTAACTTAAATAAAATTATTCTATTTTAAAAAAGTAACCTTTTAAGTATTTTTAAGTACCTTATTACCTTTTAATACTTATTATATTAGTTTAAATATTTAATTTAAGCTTTATAAACCTATTAAAATCTTACCTTTTACCTTTAAGCTTATAGCTAGTATACTTAAAGGTTTTAAATTAAGATTTTTTTTAAGCTAATTTAATAGATAACTTAAAATATTAAGTATCTTATATATTAATTAATATATTAATACCTTTTAATCGGTAATTTTAAAGAGTATATTTATATATTTTATTATATTTAATTTATTATTCTTTACTTTAAGCTTATAAAAGATTTATTTATTAAAAGTTATATTTTATATAATAATTATTTAATCGAATATAAAAACTTAAATATAATAAATATTTATTACTTTATAGCTAATAAAATATTTAATATAAGTATATAGTTTAACTTTATATATTTATTTATATTAATTAGCTTTCCGATCTTTTTAAAATAAGTATACTTAATAGTTATATATAAATATATTTATTTAATTTAATTATAAATTTATTATAAGCTTATAAACTTTTTAAAGAATATATTAATAGAAATATTAAATAAACTATACTTTTAAAATATAATTTAATAATTTTTATAAGCTCCCCTAATATAGTAACCTATTAAAAAGATATATAGCTACTATATAAGCCTATAGTTAAAGATGCTTAAAAAAATTAATTATTATATAAATTATTTATCTTATTTAAATTCTATCTCTTAAAGCTTAAAATGCAGTAAGTAAGGGGGGTGGAAGCTAGTATAGGCAATAGCTCCTCTCTTTCTTTATAAACCTTAGTTTGCTTTACACTTAAGCTTTTATAAGTAACTTTATATAGTAAGGAGTATTTGCTATACCGTTAGGTACCTCCCGGAAGGCCTTATAAGCGCCTAATAGGGAAAAACCTATAGTATAAGGAAAAAACCTTATTAGCTAGGGATATAGTAACTAATAGTAATAGGTACGCAATTATAGGGAATTAGTTAGGGGCGGGGTAAACAGTCTCGCCCTTCGGCGCTAAAGGGGCGTATTAAAGGGAGGGCAGGTCGAAAAGGAGGCATTAGCGGGATTCGAACCCACACCCTTCGCGTTGCTAGCGTAAAAGGGTACCCTAACGCTCGACTAATGCGCTACGGTGTTAATTAGTTATTATATATATTTTAATTATCTTAATAATAAGTTTTTATCTTATATACTTACTCTTTTTATTTAGTTTATATATATTTATTAATATAAGCTTAATTTTAATTTCCTTATATATATATTAAGCTATATAATTTATTATATTATATAATAAAATTATTAAATAATTATTATTTTAATAAATTTTATAAATAAAAAGCTTATAATATACTTATATTATATTTATATAATCTTAAATTATAATAAATATATCTTTTTTATTTTTTATTATAAGTAGTTAAGTAGTAAGCTTTTTAAAGAATTTATTCTTAAAAACTAATAATTAGTTTAAGCTATTTAAAGCGTATAGAAAATTAAATAAATTTTAAATTATATGCTAAAAAGGGCGTTTTATATAGTTCTTTAATACTTATCTTAATATAACTTATATAGCGTATATTATAATATAGTCTTTATACTTAATATATAGTATACTATTTATTTTTACCCCTTATATAGCTTATATTAATACCTTTAAAGCTTTTAGCCCTAAATACTTTAATTATAAGTATTAAAGATACTTTAAATTCTTTTTTATAAATAATAGTTATATAAAGCTTTTTTATTTATTAATAAATAATATAAATATTATAAAGCTTACTTTACTTAATTTAATTATATTAAAGCCTTTAAAATAAATAAAAAGTGGTTTATATTTAAAAAAGATTAAGTTATAATAACGCTTTAATTATTTAATTATAATATTTAATTTTAAAAAATTATATTAAAGCGTATAGTTTAATTTAAAAAATTAAATACCCGCGCTATATAAGTAAGCTTTTAAGATAATATTTATATAAAAACCTTTAATAATAAGTATATTAAAAAGCTTTAAATCTTTAATTTTTAATCCCTTTACTTTATTTAAAATATTATAAAAGATATATATACCTTTTCCGGAGATAAAGAAAAAAGTTATCCCTGCTTTTATTATCTCTTTATACTCGGCTTTTTAATAAGTTTTAAGCTTAAAAAGTATAGGGTTATTAATAAAGTAAGTAAATTTATAATTATTAAATAAGATATTCTTTAAAAGCTTATATAGAAGGTTTTAAATTATAAAGTATATATTAAATATTAAAGGCGCTTTTTTCTTTCGAAAAAAAATAATAAGCTTTTTAAAGTAAGCTAGCTTTACCGAAATAATATTACTTTTTAATTACTTAATACTTAACTTATTTTTTATTTACCCTTTTTTTATAAGCTAGTAGTAAAGATTAGCCTATTTAGAAAGCTTTAAATATATATAAATTTTATTTATTTAAAAAAAAGTAAAAGTATTATAATAAAGCCTTTAAATAATTTTAAAAAACCTATATATAGCTTGCTTTAAATTTATATATCTTTTTACCGGAAATTAATATTTTTTAAATTTCTTAATATAGAAATATAGATATTCTTTTAAAAAGCTACTTAAAAACCTATTTAATTATTTCTGTTAATTAAGTTTCTTTTACTTATTAAATATAATAAATATTACTAGCCTTTTATTAATACGATTTTTCTTTTTATACCTAATAGCGATAAATTAAGCGTTAAGCTTTTTAAAAGTAAAAATAAGTTTATTAAGCTTATTATTTTATATAAGGTTTGCTAGCGCTTAAAAGGCTTAATTAAAAGCTATATAAGCCTTAATAGCGTTTAAAAAATCTTTAATTATAAATACCCTAAATACCTTATTAAAGTTATATACTTATATATATATAAATATACTATATTATTAAATATATTATTTAAATAAATTTATATTATTATTTCTAGCCTTAATAAAAGCTATATAATATTTTTCGGCTATTATAGTTTAAATATTCGATTTTAAGGGTATAAGGTAATTTTATAACGTTTAAACGATTTATTAAATTAAAGCGTTTTCTTTTTTAAATATCCTAATTTAAATAAAAGTAAATACGCTAATATTAATTATACGGTTTATTTAGTTTTATACCGTTATATAGCGGTTTAAAATTATTATATTAAATAATAAATTTATATTTTATTATTTTATTTAAGCGTTAAATTTCTTTTATATCTTTTTTAAGTTAAAGAAAAGTAATTATTAAGGTTTATTTAAATATTAGTTATTAAAAAGTTTAAGCTATTTATTAAGCTTTTAAATATATTTAATTTAAAGCTTAGTTATATATTTAATAATTAATTTATTAATTAAATAATATTTAAAAAGCTTATTTAAAGAATTTAAATAATTTTTAGCTTTTAAGTTAACTTATTATTAGATTTCCTATATTTTATAATAAAATTTAAGCTATAGAAATTATATTAGGTAGCTTTTTCGGTTATATAGAAATATAGAATCTATAGGAATTGCGCTATTTAGATTAATTAAAGATATAGTAAATTAATTAAAAATAAAGCGTTTAAAATAATAAAAGAAGCTTAATTTATTTATATAATAAGGGGAATTTAATAAGCCGGGCTTATAACTATTATAATTATAAGTATAATAATCGAATAGAATATATTATCTAGTATTCTGTATTATAAATAATAGAGCAGAAGTTGCTTTACTTTATATAGAATGGAGCATTATAAAAGTGGGCCCCTGCCACGTGACACCTGTCACTCCCTGTCCTCGGCCTTTTCCAACATTTCATCCTCCCATCTGTTATCCTTCAAGTACATCTCAAAGGCCTTGTCCTCGGCCAAAAGATCTGCCTGCGTCATGTCTTCGATCATGAACCTGAAACCCGACGTTAGCCAGACGTAAGCTGCCACAACCAGACAGGGGACCACGGAGCTTACCAGTACACGGCCATTCCTACAGCACCAAAGATTGCAGCAAAGAAGAACGTCCATCTCTGTCCGAGGTTCTCCTTGATGGGCGTGAACACCTCGGTTCCAACGGCAGCGCCAGCCTTACCCAGCGCCGCTGATATTGCGTAGCAGACACCTCGGATGGCAGTGGGGTATGACTCCGTGGAAACGAGCCCAAGAGTCGCGCCTGGTCCCATGTGCCCAAGGCTCTGCATCAGTCCATACATAACAACAAATGCAGGGATGACCTTGGAAATCTGAGCGAAAGAACACCCGACAATGAGACCGACAAGCAGGTAACCTCCAAAGCCAAGAATACCAGTCCAGCGGCGCCCGAGCTTGTTCACGAGCAAGATTCCCACAAAAACGCCAGGGAGCGTCATCAAGGCCAGGATGAGCTGCCAGATAGCGACTGTCTGGAGGGCCTTGCCTGGCACGAGCGAGTTGATGATGGTGGAAGACATGACGCTGTTCGGGAAGTTGACGAAATCATAGATAAAGAATGCGCCTCCTGTTCCTAGGAGCCGGACCGAGTATCTCTTGAGGATGAGGCGAAGTGGGATCCTGGCCGTCTTTGTCGACTTGAAGTTGGACCGTTGGAACAGTTTAGAGTCCTGCATTCGGAGGCGGAACATGAAGACAAACAGTGGCAAAATGACTGAGACCGAGTTGACCGCGATGTACGCCGTGCTCAGGTTGTTGTTGGAAGCAATGAGCGTCATCAGATACACGAAGACGCAGACTGGCCCTCCCCAACAGGTTATGAATGTCGTCGCGCAGACGAAGACAGGACCGCGGGACTTTGGCTTGTAGTCCTCCATTCCCTCGCAAGCGGCCTAATTCGCACTTGTCAGCATCTGGAGATGGACTCCTCATTTCATGATTGATAAACTCACAGCAGCACCAGCGGGGAATTCACCGCCAACGCCAACACCAGCCATGCCGCGGACGATGGTGAGATACCACAGCATATTCTCGACGCCCAGGTGCTCGACGCGAAGTGCCAGAGTCGCCATCAGGCTGCCAATAACAACGAGCGACGAGGTAAAGACCATGCCGGCCTTTCGGGACCACCAGTCCGTGACAAAACCCAGCAGCAGGATCCCGAAGATCTGCCCGACGATCAGGGCGTTAGATATCCTCGTCTTGTCGTCGGACGTGTACTCCTTTCCCAGCGTGTGAGCGAAGATAAGATTCACCGTCGTGGCAACTTGCTGCTGGTAGCCATCGGAGAAGTTTGCTGCGGTCTGAGCGAATGGTTCATTAGTTTCTCGTCAGATGCATGACCTGTGGTTGCAGGATTGGGCCCACGGGGGGACTCACACAGCCCGCTACCGCGAAGGTCGAAGTCGTGCGGCAGCTCCTCTGCTCACCATCAGACCTCTCACCGGATGGTGACTCATGTCCATCAGATGTTCCCAAAACAGTGCCTGAGCTCTGTTTCTTTTCGCTGAGGCCCTCTGCAGGCGTCGGGCCCAGTTGCTCGAACACGGCTATCTGTGACGGCGACGACATTTTGGGGTGATGAATTGTCAGGCACTCACGGGAGCGGTCTTCGCTATGGAATTCCCCATTATATACCTCTCAGAACTCCTGTGGTCCACTCAAAATCTTGCGATGTAGTACAGTAGTGCTAGATAGGTGGGTCGGCAGTGGGTCCTCATAAGTTTAGCACATGCAGTTGTCGGCCGAAGACTTCGCCGCTGATAAGGTCTACTTTCTAATGAGAAACACTCATCACAGTGGTGGGATAGGTAGATTACGTATGGTGATGGGGAACTGATGCATGAATATATGCAAGGCTTGCCTCCACAGATAACCTTGGAAAGCATGCATGTTGACACTTATTAGTTCATTCGTTGGCTGTATCGCAGTCAGACAGGCTTATTTCGCGAGACGAAATCGCTTCGTAACCTTCTGGCCATGAAAGCCTACCTAGGTAGATATATGCAACCCCAAACTGGCCAATTCTTTTCTCAGAGGTAGTAAACACGAGTCCTCGAATGATTTGGTGGTTCGTACAGATTTCAGATGTGAGCCCGAAAGCGCACCTGGGCCGCGTAGTTTGGGGCGCAGCATGCGTATTTTGGCATTTGCTAGAAATATCGATATAAGCCAGACGGACTAATCTGTATTTCCAGACGAAGAGCGTGCCTGCCGAATGGAAATTCTATGCGGTCGGTCAGATTGTAATAATGAACGCGCCTCATATAGCCCGCTGATCAATAAGAATACTTAAAGTGCCCTGCCGCCTCATATTGCGAAATGCCGAGCATGTCAGCCTAGGAATCTTCAGTGTAAATACTATTTTGGTTACACTGCATGCAAAGCTATCCTGGGGCAAATCGCGTCTTGCTATTCCATGCGCCCTGCTCATGGGATGTGGCTGAAATCAGCCCTGGAGATCAATCCTACGCCAAGATTGTAGCTGCGGGATACATACCTTCAGCTGACCACCTTGAGGATGTATATAAGCAAGCCATCAGGCTCCCATCTAGGACGTTTCTATCTCTTTTAGAGTGTGAATCGCTTCAGGATAAGAGCTCGAGAATATGACCGTTATGGATCTAAGAACTTCGATTCTGGAGATCCAGCCAGCAAATGGGGTTGACAATTATCGCGAAGTCAAGCTATGCGCGGGCAGCAGTAGCCTTACACAGCTTGAGCAGTATTTTGATGAGACTGACGTCAACAACAATGCTTCGGCGAAGCGCTGTATTTTCTTCGTCGAGACTGCCATCAACTCACCAGCCTTCCCAGACCTTCGATCGCTACTCAAAGCCAAGCTCGGTGTATCAGATGACATTTTCGAGAGGCATCAGTGGAGCCAGACCACCTTTCGGTTCAACGAAGTGATCAATTGTCCAAGACTACCAACTACCACACGCCCAAGACAGGCTTTTTCATTGGAGTACTTTGAGTTGTGGCATGTGGACAAGGCCCACCACAAAATCCTCAATCACCACAACCCCACCACTGTCGAATGCATTCCCACGGGAAGACAAATCCAAAGCTACAAATGGATGCAGTCACGAAATCGCGGATGGCTGTTGGTCGCGCCGCGCAAGTGTTCCTTCTGGTCGAAGCAAGATGGCGACGGGTGGACAGGTGAGTAAATGCCTCGATTGATAGACGTGCGTCACGATTGAGGTGTAGGTAACTGACAGAATCTTAAAGTGGTGATACTGGTCGATCCTGCTCCCAGTCTGGTGTCGCTTAACAAGAGCAAAACTCGGGTCGACCTGAAGCTAGAGGCTTTCGAAGGCGGCTTCCATGGCTTCATTCCCGACGATATACTAGGACCCAAGATAGAGAAGCCACCGCACTGTTCGTTTCTGGAGGACTTGAGATATTACTTCAAGAACCATTTCGAAGTTCTCGGATCCCCAGGAGATCCTGCTTCTGCAACAGTCTTTCCGCGAAAGCTGGTGGCCAGCCACTACTGCCAGCTCCTTGGGTTCGTCAGTCACCAGACCGCATCGATGCGGTCGTCGGGGTGGGCTGCCCAACGCAAAACACAGGATGAAATCGACGAGAGCAACCAGGTTGAAACAGCATGGAGCCAGTTCAAATGCCCAGAGTACCTTGAAGCGCTCGGAGCAGTGTTGGATTCACTTGGGATCCCTCAGGGCCATGAACCCTACGACAGCTTCGACACGGTGCCAACAATAGAAGCGATCACGACGCAGGGGACTCAGGAGCGCCCACCTGGCGAGGACGACTGGCTATCATCGGCCCCCGACTTTCTCTACCTCCATCGTGAGTTTCGCGCCCATCTGGCTGATTATGCACGCATGACTTCGTCGCTGGCCGCGCTGAACGGTATGATCGGCGGCCGCATAGCTATACTTGAAGCTCGCACGGCAACGTCATTAACCCTAGTGGCAATGGTCTTTGCTCCTCCCGCCTGTGTCGCGTCCATCTTCTCCATCCCTTCGAGTATCTTCGGCGATCATGGCCCGAAGTTCTGGTGGTACTGGGCGGCTGCTATCCCCTTAACTATACTCGTGTTCCTGGTGACGTACTTGGTACACGAGAGAGACGAATTCATGCGACTTTGGAAGGCTCAGAAGCCTCGGGTTCAGAACCCTCAGGCTCATAAACCTCAGGCTCATAAGCCTATCTCGCATCTACAGAAGACGGTTGACGGGAGCGGGAATGTGTGAGCGTCGGACAGGAAATCTTGTATTGGATACTCGAACCTAAGTTTTATTTTAGAAATTGATGCTTTGTCATGCCACCACGTCTTAGACCAAAAAAGCACCCGAGTTACTATCCACGACCGTTCCGGTGACGCTTGGGTCCTTCATCAGGAACAGGTATGCTTCGGCCACGTCCGCGGGCTGAGCTATCCTTCCCGTTGGGAGGTTCTCAGCAATCCCCTCCAGGTACTTCTTCTTGCTCTCCTGGTCAAAAGAAGAGTCCCAGAGCTCGGTCTCCACCACCCCTGGGCTAACTAGATTTACCCTGATGGGCTTCAAGTCCAATGCCAGATTTCTTGTTAACCCGTGCAGCCCCGTAGCGAATCCTGCGACCATGCTCCACTGCAAGGTTACAAATTAGTAGAGGTTTTCGAAAGACTTTTCGGGTTTATCTGGAGTCGGCAGCTATGCTTTCACGGGTAATCCACGCCCTGGAACAGCAACTCCTCGACAATCCGGAAACAGGCCTGAAAACAAGATGCTGGGAAGTCAATGTACGTACTTCAGGCCTTGGTTTCTGGCTCACAGAGCCAGTTGTAAGCGTAATGGACGAGTGAGGCCCAGGACTCAAATACTTGCTCCCGACCTTGGCTGCCAGCAAAGCCGCAATGAACCGGACCTGGCCTGCGGCGATGATCTTCTCATATGTAATATCCTTGATAGGTGCAGAAGCGAGCTTGTCGCCAGCCGAGTAGACAATGTGATCGACCTTGCCGACCTTGGAGAAAAGAGCCTCTATATCCTGCTCGACGGTGGGCTTGGACAGGTCGCACGCGTGACCGGCTACTTTGCTATCTGGAAAATCCGACTTGAGCTTCTCAACGGCTGCATCGACCCGGGACTGGCTGGAGGACGACACAGTTACTTGAGCTCCCGATGCGAGAGATGCCTCTGCGACGCCGAATCCGATGCCTGATGTCCCGCCGATGACGAGGACGTGCTTGTTGAGCAGCTTCTGATACTTGGATGCCATGGTTGGAAGTTGGTCGTACTTGGGCAGGAAAAGGGGAAGTGAACGGCTTGAGAACCCTTTAATTTGCCCAGAAAATCCATCGTTGTGTACCTAGGAACACTACTTAACTATTCCGATGATGGCGCGATGCACATGCTTACCAAGAAGCAGATTATAAATCCAACGGAGCAGCTGGCGGCTAACTAATACTGGCCGGTATCTTCATTGCATCATCGACATTGCGCTGGTGTGACGAGACTCGGCGGCAGATTCCTACAATAGTCTAATTACTCCATCGAGTCATGGGTTAGCTCAATGAAACCAGATACTGACTTGATTCCGCGGCAACCGTCGCACAAGCCTACTCCAACATACCTGTGAACTTTGAAGCTTTGCGGAGAAGGACTCGGCTCGGACCGTGACCGAGAAATCCATTCTCCATTGCATCAAATTGCCAAACAATCGACCCGGGTCTCCGAATCTGGTTTGCACTACCAGCGGTATGGGTAGCGTCCCATGATGTTCAACGCTTGCCGCGTGGTTAGGGCGAAGAGACCGCTCACTTGAGCAGTCCCTACGTTACTTCTAAACTTCCAGTGTCGACGGAATCATGAGGGAGCTTTAAGCAGCTACACATGGGCAATATCCTGGTGCGAGTAACAAATCGTCACAAGGTCTTTAGTAGTATTGAAGTAGTTATTGTCTTGTGGCGTGATGACCTGCACCCAAGGGCCATGAAATAGTAAAACAGTCCGGCCCAGAAATTATGTACAATCCAACATGTGCAGTAAAGCTGCCTTATCCAATCACGAGAAAATCCAGCTTCGTCCGGGAGTGATACCTAACTTGAAGTACCTGAAGCCGACCCGGGACATTGTCTAGTCAAAGCGTTCCTGGTGGCCAATAAGTCGCAAAACGACCATTCTTGGACGCGATCACCGGGTTTCCGTGAGCGTCATCAACGTAGACGCACTCTGGGCCGACCTTTTCAAGGTCCCAAAGCATGGGGATGATGTTGGTCGAGCCGTCCCAGTTCTCCGTTGCCGCAATCACCCATTGCCCAGAGGGCTTAACATCGTATGCGCCAGACGGCGTCATTCCAGAGGGGGCACCGTCCACAATGTCCTGGGTGAACCCCTTCCACGCACCAGACCCATCGAGAGCCCACATCAGAACAGGGCCGTCACACCCTCGAATCAAGGAAACGTCGCCCCAGATCCAACTGCGATTGTCGACCGCGAGCTCGAACCAAGTGCCAAGGGGTCGGGGAACGCCGCCTAGGTTCCACTACCAAGACCTGTCAGAAAAGGTGGAAAAGAAAGACCAGTAATGGGCTGGCATACCTCGTCCGTACCGCGGGTGATGCGTCCTTGAAACCCGGCTGGCAAGGATACAAAAACGGTGTGCTGTGCGGCAATCCAGAGGTATTTCAAGGGGACGTAATCGCAAAGGTTCTGGTAAATGTAGAAAGCTCGCCAATCGCCATCTGCGTTGGTAATTGTCACGCCGATACCACCATTGTCTTCATCTCCCCATGTGAAGATTGGAGTTGAAGTGCACGTCCATCGTCTCCCAACCGTGCCCATCGTCGGCGGGCCTACTGCAGTGAGATTCTCGAGTTTGCCCCTAATGAGGTGTCCTTTTGGGTAGCTCAGAAACGCGGCTGGTGGGACAGAGATGACTGAAGCGATGTCGGGCAGATTCTCCGAGCGCGTGGCACGACTTGTCATGCTTTCCGACAGCTTGGATGCGCTTCGAAGAGTAGCCACACTAGCCGTGAGGGTGAGAATGGTGGTCAAAGTGGCGCTGTACATGATGTATTGTTGTTCGGTGTTGAGGAAGAGCTTGAGACTCGAGCGTAAGAGCAGGAGATCAGAGAGCAGGGAGGCTTGCAGATGAAGCGGTGGGAATGCTTTTGTAGGGCATATGAGGGAAGGGACGATCAAAATAAATGATCAGAGCCGTTTACATCACTGAGGGAAAGGGCCTTCTAAGCCTCGAATATTGCAACAAAAACAAAGAAAGAACAATGGACGTGCTGGTGTTGAGTGTAGAAAGGCAGAGAGCTCAGCCCGAGTTGGCCCACCCAGCATTTCGGTTGGCCCACCCAGTACAAGCTTTTCTATACTAAATAGTACTACAGTAAAAGTACTTTCTCTCTCTCTCTCTTAAAACTCTATATACTTCCAGAATACCTACCTTTCCAGCGCCCTCTAGCATTCTATATACCCTTTAGCCTTGCACGCCCTCTAGCCTTCTATACGCCCTCTAGCCTTCTATACACCCTCTAGCCTTCTGTATACCTTTTAGCCTTCTATACACCCTCTAGCCTTCTGTATACCTTTTAGCCTTCTATATACTTTCTAGCTTCCTATCTGGCGCTAGAAGGCGCGCGAAAGGCTAGAGGGTATATAGAAGGCTAAGCGCGTATAGAAGATTAACGGGTAGCGAGAAGGCTAAAAGGTACGTAAGCTAAAAGGTGCGTAAAGCTAAAGGGTATTAAAGTTGCTATAAATACCGCTTTATTCGAAATAGTCTAAGATTTTAAAAGTGCGGGGTTAAAATCTAACTTGTTAAGCAAAAAGGTACTTCTTAGTGGGCTAAAAGCTCATAGGGTGGGCGAAAAGTTTATGGAAAATAGGCTTAACTATGAGATACGGCTTTATACTGGGCGGGTGGAAGGAAAGAGCCCTGGAGCTGGGTGGGCCAACCGAAATGCTGGGTGGGCCAACTCTGGCCGCAGGGAGCTCGACGAGAATTTCAGGAACAATGTTGTCATGTTCAATATCCAATGCATAGCTGAACTACACTTAAATATCATTTTAATTTTTGGTATATCTGACTCTGGCTACCTCTCATATTACCTGAGAAGCAAAATTGGTGCTGGGTACCGCGATCCATTAACAGAAGGCTTTCAAACCAACACACGACCATGCCGAGATACAGTCAGTAACACAGTGTTACTGGAATTATAAGATCGTATTAATGTTCTTATTGTTGCCCGGCACGGGAGTACACAGCCTTGTGATCTGTCTCGCAACTCATATTTCATATGGCATTCCCTCCCATCACTCAACCTCCAAGATGATGAATTCGAAGCAACCCAGACTAGGGGTATTAAAATAAACACTGTCCTCACAAATCATTGAGCATCTCCAAGACAACGCTCTTTGTGAAGTCCCAGATGGGACTTGAGGCCTGTGTCACCCACGCAGCACCTGTCCAGTAGGTACTGCGCTGGCCCTGGAGTGCGTACAACTTGGAATAAAATCCATTACGGACTTCATCCGCATCTACGTACATTCGAACGTTTGGATGATCATACAGAGCCAGAAACTCAGTTTCCGACTCGCCAATGACGCCCCCAGCAGCCAGCCGCTCCAGGGTGGCGACGGTGTCAGCCTTGACTGCCTCGGGTTCAATGCGCTCGTGAGCGGTGTAGTATATCGCGGATGTGTTGTCTCCAAATCCGGTCGGAACGACGTTGAAGAGGGTTGGGAGAACCGGGATATTGAAGGGCGTCGTAAAGCCGACGTTTTGTAGTGTCACTTGTGGCAGGCCTGTGTGGTGGATCACACCGGCGTAATATTGTTGGCTGATGAATTTGTTGAATAGCTCTGTCTCTTTATCAGCCATGTCCCAGCCCTCGAAGTTCGCGGCCACTGGTGGTGTCGTGACCAGGAGTTTCTTAGCCACGATGCGTTGGATGCCCGATGGTGTCTGCACGATGGCCTCGACCCCGGAATCAGAGCGGCAGAGGCTGGTGACGATGGAGTTGTAGAGCACGCTGTCACCGAGAATCGAGGCAGCTGAGCGATAGAGGTCATTCACGTCCCGCGTGACCTTGAATCCCGACGTGATGCCTCGCAAAGGGTCCAGGCTGAGAAGCTTGAGAGGGAACAGAGCAGGCTCTTTCCATGCTTCCGCTGGTTGGATATAGGAATTGATGAGATTTGCGATAGCGCCGAGACCATACTTTGACATGAAGTCACCCCAAGGCAGGTAGAGGTCCTCTGGTACGGGATCTGGCAGGTAGTAACCTGGGTAAACAGTAGAAAAGTTCGCTGCAAGATACTCGGTATATCGCTGAATGGCAATGCCAATCTCAGTGGTGCTGACGTTTGCTGCAGGGGCTGCCACACCAAGCGAGAAGTCGGCGTTGATGGTGCTGGAGATGGAATTCGTCGGTGTCGTGAAAAGAGGGACTCCATGGCGATTGAAGTAGTCCGTGACGACTGGAATATCGTAAAAGATTTGTACGCCGACATTGTAAACACTGCCGTTTGGACCGTAGTATGAGTCTGCGTGTCCCCCCAGTTTACCGGTATGTTCGATAACGGCCACAGTCTTGTTCAAATCATGTAGTTGGATTGCTGCATAGGTTCCGGAAGAACCGCCGCCGACGACGAGCACGTCGGTGGTAATAGTCTTGATTTGGGACTCATCGGTATACTGCGTCCCTGCGACCAAGGGGAGAAACGATAACGCTATCAAGCGCTCAGATCGACGCATATTGAATGGAAAAGATCACGAAACGAAGTCAAAAGTGAGACTTTCTATGGTCGTGTTTCTAGTTGATAGAACTGCGAGATGCGCCAGACTTTCTGTTTACTATATTTGTACTGAGCGCGGGTTCCGAATAGAATCTCTCTCTCCAGTCCACCGGAGATTGCGGGCGGGGCGTGTTCATCTCTTTTCGAGGTTAAAGTTTGCCGTTCTCAGAACTTAAAAAGCCAAGTCTCCTGACGGTTTAGCCCCAGCTAAAATAATCATGCTTCGACTATTGCAACGTCAATATAAGTGCTGTTGTTTTATGAATCAAAACATGATGAAACTAGATATCTTTCCCAGCCCCCCATTCACAAAAGCTCGAACTTAAAAAAAAAACATATTTTCTAACACCGCCTGGTCGATACGAGTCTCCCACGGAAACCTCACTCACTTCTCGGTTACATGCAATAATTGGATATCGCCGCCAAGGAACCGGCGCCGACAAACTTTAAGGTGGACCCGAACGCGGAAACTAGGTTGAATGTCCCTGGTCTGTTGTAACGTCCAGGAGCAGTCTAAATCTTCCAGTAGCACGGGAACACGGACTAGTCTGGCGCCGTAAAAATTGAAGATGAAGAGGATACGAGTGTGACTCGACATCACGGTGGCATATTGTCATGCACATTGCTTACAAATATGGAAGTATAATCTTGCGCGCGTGAAACCGGAAGAGTAAGGATTATCAGTAACATAGCGACGCTGGCACGGTAGTCGCTTATGCAATATATGCGGCCAAAAATTAGGACTGGGACCATCACGATTCACACTGTCCGGTAATGGATCATAGCATTTAGCAACATGCGCTCGCATAACGTAATGCAGGAAAGTATAATCCTCAATTATACCCGAGGAATTATTACGAAGTGGCCATAATTCTGATGCGAAGATAATTGAAGCTTTGTTAGATAATTGTACTATGGTATGCATTGACTTGCTATTGGGCTGATGGAGTTATGTTGTAAGTGTTTTTTGTATCGCACAAGCTAACTGCGTTTGTTAAATCTTTCGCAGAAGCTCCTCCTGAAGCCAAATAAATCAGGAAAATCCATGGCAGATGTTCCAAGTCAGTATGCCTATAGATCATAGACCTGAAACTTCACACATTTCCACTACATGCAACTGCTCTTGAGCTGGGCGCTTGCCTGCCGGACTACTACACTTCAAATCATACTTCGATCTAGTACAGTTGACCGCCGCATAATAGCCTTTATTCAGAAGGGCGTTGGGTAAAGTATGAGCTTGGAAATATCAGCATCTATACATCACCTGCACTTGCAGATCTCCAGTGATTGCTCTGGGGGAGGTAAGACTTGGGAACCGAGTTCCCCGCGTAGAGAAAATTCTGCGCCGAGTAGTGCATGTGTGTGTGATCTCTTGAATTTTGGACTTTAACTCTATATCGCCCTATCTCCTAGGCTTTGGATTTCCGGAGGTACCTGCCTTCTTTTACGTGAATGGATTGATCTCAGTGGCATCTCTTCCCCGCTTAACCTTCTCAGATTCAAGCTTCGCAGGGTGTGGGGATGAAATAGCATGGACAGGCCTAGCTGGCTGCCGTGGTGGTGTAGGCGGTCGAACGTCGGACATGGCGACATCGTCGTCGTCAGCTCCCGCGGCGCTGGCCGGGAGCCAGTCGTCTGATCCTTTCTTCCGGTCGTCCTACAGGGACTTTGCAGGGAAATATCCAACATTAGGATGAGTATTCGACTATTTGACTCAGAGTGACCTGATTTGAAAGTTTGCTAATGGGAGGGAAAGGTAGCGTAGATAAGAGACTATCACAATGCTACTTGGCCAATAAGCTGCTACTGCTATGGGGGAGCATATAAGCACTGGTAAAAATACCTCTTATAAACTAGGCGGAAGCCCCTCCGGGGCCCTAGGAGCTATTCGTTTTAGCTTAGGCAGACCCGAGGGGCCATACGCTGGCCTTAATAAGTATAGTTACGTAACAGTCGATTGATATATTATTAAGGGTAAAGGTATAATAATAAAGCCGCGGTTATATAATATAATCGGGAGTTATACAATAATAAAAAACCTTAATTATCTAAGTAAGCTAAAAGCTTAACTAATACCGAAAAGATATTCTTTATAATAACTCTAATATATATACTCCCCGGTAAAGATTCTTTTTTACTATAGGCCTATAGGAGAAGATATTTATATAATCTTTTCGTTTATTTTATAACCTTAAAGCTATAAGGAAATATTAATATAAATCTCTTTATTATTATAAAAAGGCAGAAATTAAACTTATAACCTTAAGGCTATAAAGGGATATCTATATAAGCCTTTTCTTTATTATAAAAGGGTAGAAATTAAATCTATAACCTTAAGGCTATAAGGGGATATCTATATAAGCCTTTTCTTTTTAATATAATAATAATAGCTAAACTAATAACCGAGAGAAGATATATCTTTATATTTTCTAGATAATAGCTTTATATATATATAGGTATAATAATAGTAAACCTTTAAGGATTATAAGCGGAATAATAGCGCCTTATAAATAATAATATTTTATTCTTATAATCGCTTTCCCTTTAAGAATTTAATATAGATATTTATATACCTAAAAAATAATATATATAATATATATATATAATTCCTTTACCTAATTAATAGATATATATAATTATAATAAAGCTATAAATAATTAATATTATAAAAGGTAATAACCGGCTAGTAAACCGGATATTAGATTTATATAACCGGTTTATTAGCTAATTACTTTTTAAGCCTAATTAATAAATAAATATAATTATAATAAAGCTATAAGTAATTAAAAAATATAATATATAGCTAGTAAACCGGATATTAGATTTATATAGCCGGTTTATTAGTTAATTACTCCCCCTATCTATATCTAGCTACCCTTTTAAAGTATTTATCTATATTATACTAATAATACCTTATAATTACCCTTATAAAACTTACTTTTAAGATATTTTAGCTTATAGATTATTACTATTAGTTAAATCTAATATTTTATAGGCTTATAATATTTACTCTATATATATATAATAAGGCTATATTGCTTAAGAGACTAGTATAAAGCTAGCCCCTTAATTAGCCTATTTGCCCTATATCTATATCTACGCCTATACCTACACCTATATTAATATATACAATATACTTAGCTACGCCTTACTAACTTAAACTATAATACACTTAAGTAATAATTATATTTAATGCTAGATAACACCTTTTTATATTATTTTTATACTTAATACCTCCTTTTACCGTATATAGCAGTTAATATTTAATTATAAATTATTTCTAATATATTATAGTTTACTTTTATAAATCTTTATAGCTTTCTATACCCTCCTTTCTAATACTATTGCTAAAGCAGCTGCCTTTCTTTTATAAGTATTAATTATTACTAAGTTTATTTAGGAAGCTATATAGTAATGCTACCTAGCTTTAATATAGGATTTTCCGGGTAACCGGTGCCCGATAAACTATAAAATTATATAATTAGTAAGCTAATCGATTAGTTCCCCTTCTTATATATATTATATATTAATAAAGTATATAGCTTAACCTACCGGTTATTTACCACTTAACTATAAACCCTTAATAAAATATACGCTCTTAGGGATAGCATTTAGATAATAGCATTTTTTATTGCAATAATAATCTTATTACCCTACTTATATAAATAGTTAGCAGCTATATATAGCCTTTTAGTTATTAACGGTATCTAGCTAAATATAGTAATTTTATAGGGTGCTACCTTAATATATACCGAGCAGATAAATTAAAAATTTAATTCCTATTTAGCTACACTTATATAAACTATATATATAATAATAACTTATATAAGTATAATATACTATAGGTTGCCGGTGTGCTATAGCTATAGCTATAAGTAGCTAATCCTTAATAAAGGCTTTTAGCTTTAGCACCCGCCGCTATAATCCTATAGATCCCTATGCTTATAATTTAATAAATAGCAGATAGGTAAGAAGTAGAAGATAATAGAAATAGGGGCAGCCTAGGGTTAAATCTAAAAAAAGATAAGGTTATAAGTAAGTTTAAGGGTAACGGCTTTAGGTTTTTTAATTTATATAACCCTAATCTTTCGGATATATCTATAAAGGTAAAGTAAAAAGAGGATATTATAAGGCTAGCAAGTGTTAGCCCTTTAAAGGTAAGTTAGGTTTTTAGGGCTAAAATAAATAAATATTATATTAGGTGTTAGGCGGAGGAGAAGGCTCGGTATAGGCAACCCTTATACCGGTTTCCGCCGCCCCCTTTTAAAATATATTATCTGCCTCGGTTTTAAAGTTTAGCTAAGTTAAGGTTAAAAAACCCTACTTAGGAAGGATATTTGCTAATGTTAGAAAGGTTAAAATATCTTTATCCTAAATTTTATATTTCTTAAGATAGTAATAAGGATATAAAACTTAATAACAGCTTATAAATATATAAATCTGCCGCTTTAATTATAGTTTAAGGAGATAGCTTTTATATATTAATAAGATTAACGTAATATATTATATTTATAAGGTAATTATAGGAATTATAATAAGTATATAAAACTAGCAGGGGGTAATAGTTTAAAAGTATATATAGAGTTAAAAAGTATAGAGTTAAGAAGTATAGCGTTTTTATATTATATAAACTTTTATAGAAAGGCTATTTAAAGGGCTTTTATCCTTAAGGTTATTAAATGGCGGCTATTGCGCTATCCTTTTTATAAGGGTATATAAAGGCCTAAATAGGAATATTAATTAGGTAAACCTATATTAAAGTTTACCCCTTATTTAATTAAAGTATTTATAGATATTAAATATTAATATAGTAATTAGTTATAAATTTAATTAAAAATATAGGCTTATACCTTTAACGCTTATTAGCAGTTAATAAACCGGATATATAAATTTAATATCCGGCTAATTAGCCGGGCCCTTCCTTTATATATATAAATCTAAAGAAAAATTAATTTATTAAAGAATAAGCTATAGCTATATTAAATAATACCGATATTATAAAATATTAAAAAAGGAAGATAATAAGTAAATTATATACGTGTATTACTTCTTTTTAAGATATTACCCTATATTAAGTACTAATAATACCTTAATTTTTCCTAGCTTTCTTTTTAAAGCCCTATAATAATCCTATATTAGCTAATCCGGTATTTTTAGCCTTTCCTTTTCCTTTAATATTAACTATTATATATTTAATAATCGGCTTACTAATAGCTAATATATCTATACCAGCTTATTCCCCTATTATCGTATTAATAGTATTTATAGTTTAAGCTTACGGTTCTTTAGCTAATAAGGTTTTATTAATTATTATAGCATTAAATAGCTTATTAGTAATATCCTTAATTAGTAGCTTCCTTAGCTATAATATAGTAGCCTTAGCCTTAAGGCATACCTTTATTAAGGCTTTCTTATCCTTTAGCGTTAGAAATTTTATATTGTTATATAATAAAAAAGGGCTATTATTATTCTTTAATAAAGTTATCGGATTCTTACGCTTTAATAGATTTACCGAGGTATTTCTTCCGAATATTCTATCCTTAAATTATAATTCTCCGATATAGGTAATTTCCCGTAATATTATAACCGGAATTTATATATAGATAAAGCAGTCTTTTAGGAATAATATATTAAGTATATTTATAAGATAGCCAGAAAAGGAGAACCTTTTTTTATTATTCTAGAGGTACTTTTTATTCTTAATAGATAGCCTAAACTTCGAGCGAAGGAATTTTACTATTTATAAAATAAGAATTAAGATATAGAATAAATAAGAACCCTTTATTAGGTATTCTAAATTAGGATTTTTATCTTTTTTTTTAATAATATTAAAAAAGGTAGTTATTTTTAGAAATCCTATTATATTAAACTATTTAATTTCTATTATTTATAATAGTAAATATTTGCTATTTTTTTACTTATATATCTAGATATTGTAAACCCCTTATCTATTAGTTAAAATAGGGTTAATTAAATACCGTATTCTAGGTAGTAAGAAAAAGCTATATTTAAATATTTGTTAGTAAATTATCTTATAAATATAGGTATTAGATTTATTGTTAAAGTATATTATCGATAAAAAATTTAAATTATAAAAGGTAAAAAGCTTTATTAGCTATCCCTATTTTATTGTAAATATTATCCTAAACCTTTATTGTAATCCGGACTATATTTAAGTAAAAGGTAATTATATATATTTAAAAAGTCTCCTTAAGTATTTCTATTTTTAATATTTCTATAAGCGGGCTATAATAAGGATATTAGATAGCTATAAAACTATTTATACCCTTCCTAATAAGAATATTATACTTTTATTCTATATAAAGATTACTCTATATAAGGATTTATATCTTTACCTATTTTAAGTTAATAAAAAAGGATTTTATCCTTTTCTATATATTTTAGTACCGTTTAATCTTTATAATTATATTTAGTTAAAAACCGCTATATAATTCTAATCTAAAAGTATTATTTTAGGTAAGGATTAATATCTTTCTTACCTTATTTTTAAGCTAGACTAATATTTTTAATAGCTAAGTATACCGGATAAGTATTTTACCCTTTTTATTTAACTATTTTAAGGTAGAACTAATATTAAAGTTAATTTTAATATTAGATATTAAGAAATATATATTAGGGGAATAATAAGGATAATATATGCTATCTTATAAAGAAGATTATATTTAAAGATAGCGTTAAGAGATAAGTATAAATAGAAGAGTTATTGCTTTATATTTTATATTTAATATATTATTAGCTATCGGAAAGTTATTAGTTTATATAGTAAATAGGTTTAGGTTATCCTTTAGCTTAATATCTTTTATACCTTTTCTTCCTATTTTATATTATCGATATCGCTTACTATAATTAGCAATATATTAAATTTAATTGTAATATTCTTTATAGTAAGTACCGAGTTAAATACCGAATATCTATTTAAATACTTTATAACTTATAAAGCTTAATATTAAGAAAGTGTTATTTTTTATTACCGGGCTTAATAATATTTAAAAGCTACCTATATTATAAAAACCTTTATTAATTAACCTATATATAGGCTACGCAACTTATTATTATATATATAATTATAATCCCTATATAGACTATATTATAATTAATAAGGGGCTATAATATAAAAGGCTTACTACTAATAATTTAGATTAATTAGCATTTTTAACTCCTATCTAATTACCCCTTTAGCTTTTTTTTAGTAATAAAGTTTATATTAAAACTCTATTATAACCTATACTTACTTAATAATACTTATAACTTATACAGAATTTATATAGTATATATTAAGGCTAAAGGGTATAAGATTTTAAATTACGGCATTAATACCTTACCTTAAGCCGGATTAGCTATACAGCTAATATTTATTTATTCTTTTATCTATTTAGTAAAGCTACTATATTGCTCTATATAAGGGATATATACCTTATTACTAGAAAGTTATATAATATTATATATAAGGTTATTAGTATAATAAGATATTATAAAATTATTATATAAATAGTCTTTATAATATAAATCTAGTAGTTAAAAGTTATTTTATTAATTCCGAGATTAAGATACCTCTGATTTATTATATATCGCAACCGGTATACCCTATATAGAACTAATATAAATTAGCCGGCATAAGTTTTTTACCTACTAGTTTATTAAGTAGGGCAATAGTATACGTTATAAATATTTATAAGCGCTAGATCGCTACTTATATCTTCCTATAAACCTACTATAGTTATAAGTTAATAGTAAGGTTTTCGAGCCCTTATAAGTGCTAAACTAATACTTTTACATCCTAATAAATTAGCTATATTTATTAATCTAATTTTATACCGTTTATTAAAGCTTAGAAAACTCTATGCTAAACTATTTACGCTATGTAGTTATAGGTAGATTAAGATTAAAGGAAGATAAAATAATAATTCTTTAGTAGTATTACTTACGCTATAAAGTTCCGGATAAATTAAAGCCGGAGAAAGATATAATTATATCCCTATTATAATACACCTTTAAAAGAAATATTTATTAATAGCTTTTTAATATTTAAAAAATAACTTTAAAAAGAAATAACGCTTATTTTTTTAGCACGCCGGATTATTACCGGCTATAATAAACCTTTATATCTAAATTATAAAGGAGTATTATAGGGCGCTTTATAATATAAACCCAGATACTAGTATTAAGCTAGTATAAGAGATATTACTAGATATTATATATATTTAGTACTAGATTATCTACCCTAATAATAGGATTGCTAAGAGTTTATAAGAGTAGCAGTAGTATTTTAATAACCTTATTTTAAGTAATTAAGGGGCAATATTATATATTACCTAGTATAACTTATATTTCTTAAAAACTATAATTATTTATAACCGGAATTAAATATAAAGAATATAGCCGATATATTTTACCTATTATATATTTATATTATTTATAAATAATAATTAATCCGGGTAGCAGTATATAGAAAAGCTATTATCCCTTACCTTATATAGCTAATATATACTTTATTACGCCTATTAATATCCTTTAAAACTTATAAACCTATCTTTAATTAAGGAAAAAGTAATCGGGATTAATATAGTATATAAATTTATTATAAAGTTCCAGATAAATCTCTAATAGGTTAATTTAAAATATTATAAATATATTAAGAGCTATATTTATATTTATCTTAACCCTATATTTAACCTATATACCACTATATTTTTAAGGTCCTTTAAGGCTATTTTTAATAATATTCTAATTATCTAAAGTAGTAAAAATAAGTTAAAGGTAAGCGATTTATTTAGTTTTCTTAATATTTACCTATATTTTATAGATAAAGCGCTTAAATAGCTTAAGATTAATAATTTATTATATACTAATATTAAGATTAATAAAGCTAAATTAATATTATAAACCCCCGAAATAATAGTAGAATACCTTAATAGGTATATTTAGCACTTTAAACTTATAGCTAAAAAGTAAGTAAATATAGTAAATTATATTTTAATATAGGATTTTAGCATAAAGATAAAGCCTAGCCTAATTAATACTACTTTTTAAGGCAATATAGGCGCGGCTATATAGTTTAATTTTATTAATAATCTTAATCCTAAGGATTTTAGCCTTAATAGTTTTAAATTATTATATATAGCGGATAATAATAAAAGTAAATACTTTAATTATTAAAATATTATCTTATATATTTTTAGCTCCGGTATCTGGCTAATAAACCGGATATATTAAATTAATATCCGGTTTACTAGCTAAATACTTTAACTTAAAATCGGTATAAAGTAATATCCTACCCTTTTATTATAAAATAGATGCTAATTATAAAAGTATAGATTTAAAAACTTTAGCAGCCGATTTATTTATTAGATAATTATTTTTTAATATTTTTACCCTTAATAATAAACTAAGCCCTATAGACCTAAAGCGACTTTATTTAGCTATTTAGGTAATATATTTTAAACTATATAACTATATTAACTCTTAAAGCAGCACCTTTAATAGCGGTTTTAATAAAGCAGCCTTAGAAAACCTTTTACTAAACTCTATTATAAATATAAAGAAAACGTCTTATATAAAGCTATTTATTTATATATAATATAAATATAACTTTATACCGGTATAAAACCTAGCTTAATAGGCTAAAACCTTTCTATATTTATTTCCCTAAGGTAGTAGTAGCCTTAAACAGCTTTCTTTAAATAATAATAGCAATAATATAAACCTCGGGTATAGATATACCCCGGGGTTAAAGCTATAGGTAAAACGCTATCTCTAATACTATAATAGTTATTTTATAAAGCATTTAATTTTTATATTCCTTATTTATAATATACTTATTTATACCGGAAATACCTATATTAGTATATAATCGATAATAAAATATTTATTTAATACCTTTTAAGCTATCCTTTTATCCCTTACCCTATCCTACCTTTAAAAGGTAATAAAGGAGATAAAGCAATATAGCAAAATAATAAATAAGGCTATCTAGCAGCTATTAGGCTAATTATTATTATTTAGTTTTAATTTACTATTTTCTATTAAGGGATAACTAATAATATAGCGCTATATTAAAGCCGGCATTATCCGCTATAGCCTTCCGGCTATTTAGTTTATAATTAACCCTAATAACCTTATAAGCCCTATTAAAATATACCTTAATATTAGTTACTATACTTTACTAGAATACCTTAAGGCTATACTTCGTCGGCTTAAAAACTTCTAGGAAAAGCTAAAGCTAGCTATTAAGGATCCTATTAATGCCGCTATATTTTTCTATTATAAGATATTTATTTTCTATAAGTAGTTTTTACAAATAAATAAGCCATTATCTATAAAATAGACATTATTTTATTTTAATATTATTAAGACTAATGAAAAAGGTATACTCTACTTATACAGCATAATTTAGCTATAGGGAAATCTCTGCTTTCCTAATATAGCTTTAATGCTACTCTTAATAAGCCCCGAGATATAAGTAAAGTAATAATTACTATAGGATTTAATCCTATCGTAATATAACTTAATATTTATAAAAACTTATAATAAAAAGGCTATAAAGGCTTTATAAATATCTTAGCCTAATAAGTCTATATTATCTCTAGATATTCTTTTAATAAACCCGGCTATTGCTTAAGACAGCCTTTTTAAGAATACTAACTACTATAATAAAGGCTTTTAACTATATACTTATACTATTACTTATTATAAATATAAGAAATAGCAAAATAACCGGGAGAAAAAATATCGGTTTAGAATATTATAAGCTCTTATAGAGCAGTTATATATCTTAAATAATAAAGTTATTAGGCTATAACGTAATTACTTATAGATTATATAATATCACCCGGTTTTTATAGCTGCTTTCCGGTATAACTATAACTTTACATTTATATATACTATAATATATAGTCTTTCGGCTATTTATTATATAATAAACTATTTTATAAAGCTTAATACCCTAACTTAGAAATATTTAGCCTATATAGCTAGGGTATAAAAGATATTAAGCTTAGAAACTATTAAGCCTTTTAAGAATAAGTCTCGGATAACTCTTACTATATAGAAAAAATTACAATATTTTCTAATACAAGTTATAAACCGATTATATATAAAGCGTAAGTTATTATTTATTAAAATTATAATTAATATTTTTAGGTATAAGTTCTTTATTACGTTATTATTTAATAAGGATAATCTATAGCCTTTCTTAAATATAAGAATACTATATATAGCGGTTTATAATATATAGCTAGAAAGGCGGGAAAAGGTTACCGCTTTAAATTTAGAGATTATATTTAAAGAGTTTATCTAACTTATAAAAAAGGGCCGATATCTATTATATATTTAAGCCTATCTTTATTATAAAAAAGTTTTTTCTTAGCTTTATTTATATAATTATATAGTTATTATTAAGCTTTAGTAACCTATAAATATCGACTAGCGCCGTTTATACTTTATCCCCTTTAATAAAGAATTTTTAATATTACCGGATTAGGTTTAGTAAATCCGGTAGGAATATTTTATTATTCCTATCCCTATTAGATATTTTAATTTAAACTTTAAAAGTAAGAATAATAAAATACTGTTTTATACTATAATCTATTACCTAGGTATATTTATGCTATAAGAAAAGTTTAAAGGAGAGGCTATTTTAAATTTAGCTTAGGTCTGGGATAAATAATATATTATTTTTAGCAATTAATTAAAGACCTATATATATAATATAGTGTATTTCCGGTGATTAGCCGAAGATATTAAGGTTAATATAAAGGTATAGGCTAAGAAATACGCTAATACTAATCCCCTTTTAAGGGAAAAGAAGTATTAAGATTAAGATAAAGATTAGGTTACCGCCTTAGCTGCTAAGTAGGCTATTTTTTTTAACTAGGTATTATTAGAGACGGCCTAATAGGAATATATACTAAGAAATCTTTTTTAGCTAGTTTAGAATAACCCTTTTATATCCGATATATTAAAAGATAGTTAAATATTTAACTTATTTATAAACCTATCCTATATTAATATTAATATAGAAGAAGTATAAAATAGTTTAATTTTATAAAATTCTATTAATAAGGTCTTTTTATTTTAAATATTTAAGAAAGAAGGAGATAATAAGGATATATTATAAGGTATAAATAATATTTACTAATATTGTTTAGGTATTATATCTAGTATCCGGGATTATAGCAGGATAGATATCGATATTATGCTATAGAGGCTATAGGTTAATATAGATAAAGAGATTATAATTATATTCTCGCTTAATATAAAGTAAAGATTAATCCTTCTTAAGTAGCTTAATATTTAGATATCTTCCGATCTATAATTAAGAAAGATTCGATTAGGTTTTAAAGATTAATATATATTGGTAGCGGTAGTAATATTAATAAAAGCTATATTATCTATATTATTATAATAATATTTAAAGTTAAAAATAAGAAATTTATACTTTAAGTTATAGGTTAAACCGGAGCTATTATAATAAATATCGGCGGCTATATACTTTATTCTATAATTAGGCTAAATATTAATAGTAAAGCTAAATTTAATCTAATGCTAAGCTTCCGGTAAAAATGTATAAAAATGCTTATCTATAATAAAGTTAGTATAGTATATAACGAGTTTTTTTATAATATATTAATATAACTAGAGGAACTTTATAATTAAATAAAGAAGGGAATTACTTTTAACGGAATCCCTATTGTTATAGTTCTTAAGGATTTTATATAATTTAAACCTATAGCCGGTATATTATTAATTTTCCCTTATAAGTAAAATACTAATATTACTGCTAGTTTAGATAGTATATAATTTTTAATAAAATAATTATCCGCAGCTCTTATTAATTATATTAGTGCTTATTATAAGGGATTTAAATTATTTAAATAGTTTCGAGATATAATTATCCTTAATAAGCAGATATATATAAAGGGCAATCCCGATTTACTAAAGCTATTAAAAGGTATTAAGGCCGCTATACCGCTAAAAAGGTTTTATATACAGCTAATAAAGCAGGTTATTAAAGGCGGTAAAAACCTTAGCTAAAAATACGGTATAAAAGCGATTATACTATAAAACTTCTCGTATTAGCGGCTAAATATAGATACTATATTAAGCTTTATTAAAGCTCGCAGGTAAAATTACTATATATTCTTATTCTTCTATATTTGGGATATTAATAACCCTAAAATAAAATAAGAGATTTATACTTATAGGGATAATAGTAATACTAATATCCTAGCAATCTTCTTTTATATAAATAAAATACCTATTATAATAAATAAGAATAAGTATATTAGCTTAAAGGTTATAAACGGGATAAAGTTTATAATAACCGGGGTTATAATTAGCAATAATACCTATAAGCTAAAAATCTTAAATAATATTTTTATTTACTTTAAACTACCTATAGTAATATTACTATAATTAAAAGCTATAGAAAATCTTTATATTCTAAAACTATTAGCGGGAACTATTATTTTAACTTTTAAAAGTATTAATCTGGGCAGTAAGACCTTTAACTTTCTTTAGATATCTAGCATATACTTTAAACGGATAAAAATACTTTATATATTAGTATTTACTATTACTAATTATAAAGTTTAAAAAAAAACCTTTACCCAGATTCTTATAAAACTAATAAGCTATAAAAAGAACTTTATAAAGTTTAAGCTAATTAGTTTTTATATTTTATTATTAAGGTATAAAAGCCTTATAAGTATTAAGATATTAAATCCGGTAAAAGATAAGAACTAGTAGTATATAGCTATTCTTACCCCCCTTTATTATATGCTAGTAAGTTTTAAGCAACTTAATGCTATTATTAAAAAAAGGTAGGCTATCGAAGAAATAAGATAGATTTAAAGAAAAGATTATAAAATAGTAAATTATTTATATAAGGTTAATTCTAAATTATAATATCCGGCTGGTAAACTAGATATATTAATCTAATATCCGGTTTATTAGCTACCTATAATATAGCTTAAATTATCCTTAAAACTAGCTTTTTAAAAAGCTTTATTAAAAAGCTTTACTAAAGTTATTAATCTAACTACTATTCCCGATAACGGTATTATTACTAAAAATAAAATAACTAAACTAATATAAATTGCTAGAAATCTTAAAGAAATAGAAATTTATTTTTATACTATAATATCTGGCTAATAAACCGGATACTAAATTAATATATCTGGTTTATTAGCTACTAGCCCTTAGAAGAAATAAACTTAAAAGTCTTTACTGCTTATAAGCTTTTTTATAATAATTAGTACTGTATAGTACTTATAAATACTCCTAATTAAAAAATTTACCTTTATAATAGCTTAAAACCCTAAGCCTAGCTCTTTTAAAAGCTCTATTAAAGTTATTAATCTAACTGCTATTAATAATAATTTAATTATAATTCCTAATAACAGTATTACCGCTAAAAATCGAATAATTATTTTTAAGCTTTACTAAAGTTATTAACCTAATTATAATTCCCGATAACGGTATTATTACTAAAAATTAAATAATTATTCTTAAGCTCTACTAAAGTTATTAACCTAATTATAATTCCCGATAATAATATTATTATTAAAAATCGAATAATTATCCTCGAGCTTAAAAAGAAATATATTCTAACACTAGGAATACTAATAATCGCACCTTTTAAAAAACTTAAGGTCGATTTATCTTAAAAAAAGGATTAAAAAAAGAATTAAAAAAAGAATTAAAAGAAGGGCTAAAAGGATTAAAAGGATTAGAAAAACTAAAAGAAGTATTGCCCTTAAGCTTAAAAAGAAGTAAATTCTAATATTAAAAATACTAATAATTGCACCTTTTAAAGAAATCCAAGCCGATTTATCTAGAAAGAGATAAAGCTAATTAATAAAACTAATTATTTCTATAAAGAAAAGTAAATAAAAAGATAAAAAATATAGCTATTATAAAACGTATATTAAGGGCAGATCTTAAATTAATACCTATTATATATTTATCCTATTAGAATATATTCCTAAAAGCGGTTTAACCTTATATTAAAGTAATATTACTGCTTAATCTTAATATAAGCTATTTAACGCTACCGAGGCAGGCTATTTATATCTCCGAAAAGTTAAGGCATTAACCTTATATTTTACCTTATTAGGTTTACTATAAATATAAAAGATTTATCTTACTCTAATAAAGGATTTTCTAAAATATAAAGTTTATTACTTAGGTTAATAAAAAATAATTAATAGGATTATATTAGGAAAGAAAAGAGAGGATCTATTATATAAATTATTACTTATTATAAAGTTAGGAGAATTATATATTATAATAGGTTAAGTATTATACTCTTTATATATAACCGCCCGGGCGGTTTAATTTAGAATAGTTTAAGGTAATCTATTATCTAATCCAGGATTTAATTTAATCCAGTTTTTATATATAGGATATATAGAAAAGGGAATAACTCCGAAATATATTAAAAAAAAAATATTTATATAGTAAAAGCAATTAAAAGCTATCTTTTTCGGATAAAATAAATAGGTAAACGCATTATTTAAGTCTGCTTAATATAGCTAAATATATATAAACTATACCCTTAAGATAACTCGGTCGGAATTAAGGTAGCTAGATTATAAGGCAGGATAGTATAATAATATTAGCGTTTAATTTTAAGTATAGGAAATTAAAAGGTTAGGAGTTTAAACTTATTAAAAAACCCTTTTTTTATTATAAATAATTTTTCTTTATTAGATTAGATATTTAAAATAGTATATTTATTCTTTTTTAATAAGTAAAAATATTCTTCTCTTTTTTTATTAATATTAAAAGTTATCTTTATTTATTTAAGCCTATAGTTATATATTAGTAAACCGGATATATATATTTAGTATTTAGTTTACTAGCTAGATACCTAGGAATTTAAATATCTGTAATAGTGCGGGGTAATTATATATACTAATTTAGCAATATCCGAATTAATTAAAGTTACAAATTTTAGCTAATTAGAGTTATAGAATTTCCAGGATCTAATTAATTAGCTGTTATGTTTTTTTGACGGCTGTACCAGTGTGTTGCTAATTCCGTTTAAAGGACTATTCTAAACGAATAGCATAGGCTTCTTGAAAAGATTTACATGATTGCCATGATGTTTTCCATATTCTAAATATAGACTCCAATGCTGCTTCAAGACTTTTCCTCTGTTAAGACTTTAGGCATTGTCTAAACGTCAACCAAACCGCGCATCGCTTCCGTCATGCTACGAAAGTGGTTGCTAAAAGAATCTGCGAGTTCTGGCCACGTTTCTAAAAGAATACCGCACATATTAAGAGGTATAAGACTTAGAGGGTGCATCTGTGATGTTGCGTTAACTTAATGATAGGGCAAAGCGTGGCGCAATCCTGCTAGGCCGAGTACATACCTTTGAGCAATTGACCTGTAGTAGCTTATCAGTCAGAACAACCAGGTGCTGCGCCGCAATCGACGCCTCCTGGTAATATTCTAATGCCGGATGCTTCTCATCCGCAAGTGCCAGCGCGGAGTTCATAGTCTGGTACATGTACAAAATGACCGTACGCCACATAATGCTTTGGAAAAGAAGTCCCGGCTCCGTTTCTTCGGCCTGTATGTGCAACCGTGTCACAGAAAGGTCTACTCTTTTTGTCAGCCTGGCGTTGATCTGCCGGTAGCGACTCCAGAAGCCATCCATCCCACGGCATTGAGCTTGTTCCATAAGGAGTTGCCGACGATGTGACAACGCATGACCGCAGATACTGGCCAACTTTATGCTCTCCGTAAATTCCGAAGATTCCCCGTCGCTCGCATAGTCGCCGTTGTCGAGATTGTCGGCAAGATATGCCGTGATGGTGGGTACACCGTTTTGAAAATTGGCATCGGGAACCGGCAAAGGGATTAAATCCTATTGATTGTCAACGTTAAAATCCGCCGATTGTTCGAAAGCACGGTCGGGTAAGAACTCACCTCTTCGCCAAAAGTGCAAGGTGAGTCACTTCTCAAGCTGATGATGCGGTCGAGATAGAATGCAAGCCAAAAGGTTCTCCTCTTTTCCTCCAACTCGGTCCATTCCATTGAAGCAGGCAAGAGATTCAATCCCGAGATGAGATCCTGGAACCAGCCAAGCTGAATCAAGCGGAAAGCGCATCCGGCAGTGAGCCAGCCCTGACGAAAGTCTATGTGTTTGAACTCGTACATAGACAGTAATAACTGAGCCTGTACTCGCTCGAGATCACTTGATTGCTTGACTGCCGTGGGGTCATCCGTGTTTTCTATCACTTGGAGGGCTTGTGACGCACAGCGGTGCAATCGGTCCACACTGAGCTGGTCATAGTCCGTTCCTGCAGAAGCTGCCAAGGTCCACATGGAGTATTGTAGGGCGACCTGGGCTGCAGATTTGTCTGGTCTCCGACTCCAAGAGAAGTATCGACGCTGGTGGATGATGGGAGCAAAATGGTGGACCCTTTCCCAGTACAGTTGATCTCTAGAGTGTCGGTGCATGTGGTGTCAGCAAGAAGCTGTCCCCTTTTTCGCCAGCAAAACGGGGCAAAACATACAAATCTACCGGCATCGGACTCGATGATTCTACGTCGCTGAAATCGTCTGAGCAAGACGGTGAACGAGCCGGGGAAGCAATTGGCGTTATCCTGGATGTACAGGGGCTACCTAGTGGTGTGCCTGCAAATGCGTCGGACCAACAGGACGAAACCGTCGACATTTCTCTACATGTACTCGGGCTGACAGGCGTAAAGTATCCCGCACCGACGTGATTCATAACCTCTGGCATGATCGATCCACCAGTGGTAAAGCTGTGATTTAGTGTACCTAGCATGCCTCGAGGGGACACTTCAGCTCCAGAGGGTATGGTTTCCCAGGAGAAGCCTCCTGTTGTGAAAGGGGGCGCAGTCGCTGGCTGCATCTGGACCGGATCTTCAGGATATGGAGGAATTTCAAGCTTCAGAGCTTGAGATTCTCCAAAGTAGTAAGGAGTCAGGGGAGCTGACGAGATTTCAAGGCCCACATCCTCAACACAGTCGTTGGAGCCGGCATGCTTGTTTTGCTGCTTGGCCTGAGTGATGCTTCCCTCTAAAGCGGCTATTGGTAAACGTAAGGTTAGCACTTAATATTCCAGCTAGTATTTCTGGGCGTGACGACTCGTTCGTCAGCGTTTACACAGCAATTGAAATAATGAGGCTAACCAATTCTCGCTTGGAGATCTTTGATATATCCAGGCTTTGGGCCTCGCACAACACGGGATACGGCGACTTTACACTGCATGTCGGAAACCTGACCAACGCCGCATTGTGGCCGACGACGGTCGCATCGTAATTTTCTCCGTCGACAGTCCTCACAGGCCGCACCGTACTTTTGTCGCGGCCGTGGCGGCGAACTATCTCGAGTGGCAAGGCCCGTGGGCCTGGGCGTATTCTGACTCATGGTTTGGTTCATACTTTGAGACGGTTGGTGAACTAAATACGAGGGAGGACTGAAACCCATGAATGCAAGCGGAGAGTCGATCAACGACTTTGATACAATAGATTAATATTCGGAGGCTTCCCTGCGAGGTAGTCTGGGATCTGTGTGCACTGCTTCTGGTTGGGTACTGTGTAGAGGTTTGGACAGCTGCGGAGGGGCATGATATTCATATTGTAGTTGCAACAGTCGGTTAACTATGAACTCGGGGAAAGAGATCAAGTCTGAGTCCTGGCAGGAGTTTTTAATCCTCAAACTTGGTGTTTTAATGTCCGATGATCGAGATGGCAGGCCTGTTGATGCGCTGTCGGCACTGCACGTAGGTTCAGCGTGAAGGAATCGGGGGTCGAAAGTGCTTGTCTGCCGTCGCTATGGTCTCGCGCGCGCATCGTGAAGCTCTGGAGACTTCTGACAGCGCTCCCTTAGGCGCGAGTTCAAACACCTGCCGGGTCCAGTAGCTGATGTGTTTCGTCCTGTCTATTGATTCGCGGCCATTGCAATGGTTATCTCGCTACTAAACGAAGATCTTAGTTGGGTGACAGCAGTATAAGTCCGGACCGCGGCACCGACTGAAAGACGAATAATTATGTCCGTCGAAGCTGTTCAGAATGTGCACTGTGGATTTGGTCCTGCTGTCTGATCCGGTCTGATCTTTCTCGACTTCGGACAATAGATAATGCAGCAACAGCGGAAATGGAAACGCACTACCAAGACCTAATTGCTACTAAGTGTGTACTCAAAGGAGCACTTGTCACCAAGTATGTACGGGGAATATATGAACCCGCATATCAAAGATATGATATACAACGGGACGGGAAGACTTTTCCTTTCTCAAACTAAGCCGTGACCAAGCCATGAGCTGGTCAAAATAAATAATGGTTGGGGGCGGAGACTCATAAAGTCTTTCATCTCACCATGCGAAGCCATCATGCTTGACGGCCCAGTCAAAGCTGCAACAGGAGACCGAGCTGGGTAACTCAAAGCGCCGTGCGCCGCAGTTAGCCACCACGTTGAACACTAATTATGAGTGCTGCTCACAAGCAAAGTCCAAGTCAGTTACCCGTGTGTATATGCATTCGATATACGACTTGTCCTTTGCAATTCGTCTGCCAACACCCGTCTCGTATGCTTTGTAGTCAACACTGGATATCAGGCACTCCTCCAAATGAGCTATAGAGTTTTTATGCCCAGCCTAGTCATGCTCTAGTGTGATCAAAGTCTAGAGTGGGAGCCTTTTTCAAAAGGCCTACTTCACTCCTCGGGCACTTGGCCTTTTAAGTCTATTCCACGGCATGCCATTTTTTTGTGGCGATTGATGCACACGGCTGTGCAAACGGCTGTGCAAACAGCACCGTGCGGGATGTGAGTGAGACCGTCTCGCTCCACATATTGTGTATTTACGCTCTGTCTGCGCTGTTTCAGCTCCCGACCGCAGGATTGAGTTTCTTCTGTACACTGTCAGTGCGATCCACGGTTGGGTGTGTCCCACAAGCTCCCTTGCTCATCTTCGTTTCACGACCAGCTGACTCTCTTGTTTGACCAGGCATATCCTTCAGACCTGATACCACGTTCACCGGATGAAGTGGAAGCCCACAGGTGTGTTTTTTTTTTTTTAACACCGAGAGCATCACTTCAGTGTGTCTGACAAATTTCAAAACATAGACTAGGAGTATTCTGATTTTTCTCAATCATAGAGAAACATGCATAGACAAGAGGTCGAAACTGCAGAGCGTATTGCCATCCTATCCTGTTTCAATCCAGGAACTGACACTGACAGGCTTGACAAAAGCAAGAGGACCTGGTCAATCGCATCAAATGATCTTTGAAGGTTTCTATGGACGCTCTTATTCGATTTTACTCGAATTTGTACCTAGGTATTCGTTACAGCAATACTATGCCCAGCGTTGATTTCCGAAGCCGCTTTTAAATCTATTAAAACCCGAAAGTCAGTTGTCAAGCTACCATAATACTCATTCCTATCATGTTTTAGATGACATCCTCAAAATCCCTTGTTGCCAGGCCATCATGCTTATTCATCATCACCTTTCGTGGCAAAGGGCGTATATTACGACATTAATCGTCTCTTGCGAGGTGGCAGCCTGTGAAGAATTGCTCTCTGCATTCTCCCAAAACTTCAATATGGGCGACTATTCTCATATTATACTTCCTCAACCTAGCTGAACGATCAACGTAAAGAGAACAGTAAATCTGCTGACCGTAGTAATGCGTAATACGATCAAAGCTCAACACATGCTTCGCTCGTTCGTCTTTGGGTAGATGTATATTGAAAACTTAGCTCCGCCTGCATTGCGAACTCTCTTGGGAAAATGGGCAAGGATGATTGGTGTGAGTTATCCTCATACACGTGCCAAAATTAATGTAGCAACAAGTATATTTATAAAAGCTATGGGCTAGATCCTACCCCCTGAACGTCCCGACTCCTGATCGTAAAGTAGTTACTCGCCACTCGGTGCACTGCCCTTTTCCCGAGGTCCATATAGCAGACGCTGTTTTCATGAGGTGATCATTGTTCTTGTCCGCTTGCAATATCTCAAAACCTAAGTTGCTACGGGTCTGGTTCCACGACATGAACATTCAGGCCAACCGCGCCAGATGGACTCAAGTTTTGAAGGCTTGTGTAATGACCATGTGCAGATTTTGTCTTTTCTGTGCCAAAATTCTCATAATTTCTTCGTTCATTTAAATTTGAGCTCTGACAACTGAAGAAAATTTACAGGGCTAGGAACTGTCGACTGACTCGCAAAAGAGATTTGTGATCCATGAGAGTCGAGGCACGTGCCACAATTTATTTCCTGCTCTTGGGCAACCCCGCAAGTTCATGTTCGCCACACTAGGGACATCTGGGTGTTGGGCGCGGGGCGCTGCTCCAGGACAAACACTAACTCCATGCTCGGAACAATTCATTTCTAGGAAGTGCCAAGCTAGCTCTGTTCCGAAAGCTGATTTGGTTTATTTCATCCATTCTTTTGAAGCACCATTCCTTTTCATCCAATACCTTTCCCATGAGACGAAGGACTTGAATCTCCACGCACGACTGCTGTTCCGCCTTTGTAGCGCGCACGCATGCCGATCCATCATTGCAGTAACCACTGGCATTGCTGCAAGACCAATTGGCAGGTAGCATTACAGCCTCAGACTTTCGAGACGTAGAAACTGTCGCCCGAGTCCTTGTACAGCATTGTGGTTCCATCGCGCCGGATGTCAACCTGCGCCCTCGACTTGGCATGGTTGCGTTTGTTGCAGTCTATACCTAGGTAGTCGTACTCTGTTCGGTTCTTCGGTGGGAATTCCGGTGACCACCCTATCCACGTGAATCTCATCGCAAAGTACCCCTCAGAAATCATATGCTGTTGCGAGAGCACGCGACCACCCATGTGGGCCTCGGTGCCAGCCTCATATGGAGCTTCGCTGATTGCGGTATATGCGTTGGCTTACGCCTGTAGGTAGCACTGGATCCCGATCTGGCAACCATAATGCGTCGGCATATTGTTTTTTCACACTAATGTCTCGGTGTCACACGGATGCGACGTCGACAACGGGTTGCACAGCCGATCCCCACAGATCGACCCCCTATCAGATCACAGAAAGTCAGCCCCTCCTTTCCGTATCTGGACGTCCAGAGCCTCAACCTGAACCCCGGATATCATCGTGATGCTTCATCGCCAAGATTTACATGCCTCCATCCCTGGCATCTGAATTCAATTCCAACCCCTCGGCCGTTCACATGTTGAGGCTCGGAACTGACACTGCGGTCTAGCTTCTGAAAAAGAGAAACCATGGTGCATCCCTGGGGTCTACGTTGTGCCCGCTCCCGGCGTGGCTTGCCGGACAAGGTTCGAGCATCAGAAGGAGGAGTCGACACTGCGAGAACGTGCGTTGTTGAACAAACCAGCGTTGACCTGTGCGTGTGGCGCTTTGCGGCTCGTTTTGTTTAGATTGGGCAAGAGGGGGTGCATGATGCCAACTTGCAGCCCGGTTCTTAGTTGCCCCCGGCCGCTCACTGAATTGCCGCCGCGCGAGTTCAGACGATCAGATGGCAGATGTCGCTGCAGTATACCCGGTCCAAGGCATGCCGCTGACAGTCCATAGTAGGGACGGGAAGGCTCTAGGATATGCTTGCCTCCTCTTGAACCTTTCAGCCCGAAAACCCGATCATTCACGAGCATAGGCTTTTTAGGTAGACAATAGCCTTGTTAAATAATGCCGAATAATTATTGAACACTGAGATGGTCTTTCACATCTAAATTGTCTCTGGTTTGCATTGCGTACTGTTTGCATTTATTCTTTTTAGCCATTCAGTAAATCGATCAACAAATGGCATTGCCCTCGGTAATAGACGGTGAATCTTCGCGATACAAGCCACAGCACGAATCTCACTACACCGAGATACTCACCGGCGAATATGGCCCAGATCGCCCGGGCACCCCTCGCCCACCTCTCAGTATCTGGCCAGGCGGCCGTCATAGCAGGCACTCGTACATTCCGCCACCGTATAGTTCAAGGATAAGTGCCAGGCAGTCAGGACTACGAGCTCTGCAGCAGGGCTTGTTGCAGCAGCCCATCGGTACTCCGATTGAAGAAGAAAGCCCAGGTATGTGCCACTCTCGCTGAACAATCCTGCAGTGAAAAACAACTGAAGTCTTCTCCCCAGGCGTCGAAAAGGAGTGGCGACCGTCCAGGGCATTTAGGTTTGCCTTCGGGTCGCTGATCGTCGTCAGCGTGTGTGTCTCGCTCGAGGCAGCATGTCTTGCCTTGGCCCTGCCCGCCATCGCCTCCGAGCTCGACGGATCGTCCATCGAAGCCTTCTGGACTGGAAGTAGCTTTCTATTAGCCTCTGCAGTCTCCCAACCAATATTCGCCTCTTTTAGTACACTGTTTGGCAGGAAGTCGGTAAGCAGCCCGTATATATCGTTCAAAGCCTCTGCTGCACCTAAGGCATCTCGACTGGACATTTTAATGCACTTGGCGTCTGAAAATTTTGGCCCTCGGATTCATTCAGCTTCCCTCCAGCACATTGCTAACCCATCGCAATAGATGATACAAATATCATGCGTCGCTTTCACCATTGGTTGTGTCATCAGCGGCCTGGCAAAAAACTTCAGCGTCCTGCTGTCCGGACGCACGATAATGGGGATTGGCGGTCAGTTCACTGGCATTCAGTCCCCAGTAAACAGCATGCGACTAATACTCAAGGAACAGGAGGCGGGATAATAACGCTAGCTGAGACGACCGTCACGGATTTGGTCCCGTTGAGGTACCGAGCGACTTACCTCGGATACCTTGGCTCAGGTACGTCGATCATTTTGTCCCAGAACTACTCTTTGGTGGTTATCTTGAGGCGTCGCATGACTAACATGCCCCCTTGGTCCAGCGTGGGCTGCTGGAATGGTCTCGGGGCCGCTTCTGGGCGCCGTTCTTGTTGAAAAGGCGTCGTGGAGATGGATTTTCTGGATAATGATTCCCTTTGTCGTGCTTGGATTTCTCGCCATTACCTTCTACCTTAACCAGACACCTATTCCCGGTTCCATTAGGCCCAAACTGCGTCGATTCGACTGGATTGGCGCCATAGGTCTTACAGCATCACTCACCTGCTTCCTTATCGGCCTTTCTTGGGGAGGCGTCCAGTACGCATGGAACGATTGGCGAACATGGTTTCCAATGGTCCAGGGACTAGAGGGAATAGTGGTCACTATGGTTTATGAATTCTTGCTGGCCAGTGAGCCGGTCATTACACCCAGCATCTTCAACAACAGGAGCATGGTAATCTGCTTCATGCTTGCTATGGCGCACGGAGCGGTGGTGTGGTGTTTGCTATACTTCTTGGTTATTTACTATGAAGCTGTCAAGTTCTATGGGACTATCAGCACCGCTCTAGCGGCCATGCCGGAAACTCTCACGATCGTTCGTAAGTACAGCATCTCTACTGAGTCATTCGAACGTTTCGCAGAGCAGCCACTGATTTTTCGGTAAATAGCTGCGGGTATCATAGCCGGCCTTTTAGCGACCAAGACTGGCGAATACCGTACATTTATCCAACTAGGCTGGGGCATCTCAGTCTTTGGGTTTGTTTTACTCAGCCTACTCGACCAGAACGTAACGGTGTTTGGCTGGATTCTCCTCAACCTTCCCATTGGCATATCAACCGGCGTGCTTTTCACGACCGTTCCGGTTGCGATCCAAGCTGCTGGTCGGCCTGAAGACGCTGGGCCTGCAGCTTCGTTCTTTTCTTTCTGCCGTTCCCTTGGCCAGGCTATTGGTGTTTCTGTCGGTGGAAGCATTTTGCAGAATCGTTTCAAAGGCGTAGCCAGTGGCCTGCAAACCATTGCGCCGCTAGCGGAAGAATTCAGCCACGAATTAGAGGGCCTCATCGCCTTTCTGAA
This sequence comes from Diaporthe ilicicola, assembly GCA_023242295.1. Classification (NCBI taxonomy): domain Eukaryota; kingdom Fungi; phylum Ascomycota; class Sordariomycetes; order Diaporthales; family Diaporthaceae; genus Diaporthe; species Diaporthe ilicicola. The sequence goes on along the minus strand of JALPVH010000098.1, from coordinate 117,351 downwards.
GTCGCTGCCAGCAACATCAGTCATGAGGAGCGAGCTAGTGACGGCCTACTCAGACAGCCTACGAAGTCTCTGGTACTTCCTTGGAGGCTTCAGTGCCGTCACATTCGTGCTTAGCTTCTTTATCAAGCGATACACATTAGACCAAGCTTGGAAGACTGACCAGGCCTTAGTAGAGAGGAAAGAGAGGAAAGAGAAGCGAGTGGTTGTTTGATTACATTGTATATATTAAACCATTCCAGAGGATGTAAGAGCATCCTGGATTTCTTGGACTTATTACGGAGGGTTTACGGAGCGGTCACTCACAGCCCGTACATATGTATGGCGTACATTCTACCTATTTAGCTCAATTGATTCATGGGACATTTGGGAACACCTCTTCCCACACCGAGCTTCTACAGCACTGATTTACCCTGTGAGCTTCACGATTTATGAATAATATCACATATAGAAGCTCAGCAGTTGCTGTTGGAAAACTTGCGCCCTAAACTTCCTGTGCCGCTGCTCCGCTAGGTCGCATTTCAATGTTCTCCTGGCCATTGCGACACTCGAGATTAGCCCTTGAAATCATCAGCCCCCAACGGACGATAGCAACGTCCACATGGCGATGTAAATCTAATTCACCGCCTTTAGAGCCGATGATTCGTCAGTGGACTGGGGTTGTATTCCTCTGGTTCTGGAAATCGATAAGTCTCGCATTGAGTCCCCTCGGAGAAAGTTAGGGCCACTGCAAATCTCATTCTTGTGTTGAGGCGGGGAATTCCGTTTTTCAACTGATGTTTACGGAGCGGCTGTTCACAAAGTCGTAGAGAGGTTCGAGTCATTTCTGGACATCAGTCGGTGGAAAGTACAGACTCAAATATTTGCGACCATACTATGTAATGTGGTCTTGTTCAGGGCCCAGGTCGCTTTTCAAACCTACCTAGGTACTTGCCTGGGTACGTTTTCGGAGAAAAACAAAGTCCCCGGTCGGTCATTCTTTTTCTTTCAGTAGGAACTATTACAAGCGATCTCAAATGTGACTCAGACATTGCGTTCAGTCTTCAGGACTCACTGTATGCGTATTACACCACACCTGCATCTTGGATCGTGTTGTGCAGTCGTAGCCGGTGGTCGGGGCTTAGTCAAGCTCCGAGCAGAACTACCAAATCTCCTCCAGAGGTTCTCATCACATGCAGCGTTGGAAGAAACAATATTAAGTTATCAAGGTTGACCTTGCGGCGCATAGTACTCCGCATTCGATGAGGTTCGGTCGAGATGGGACGAATAGCCCAGACACACACTAATAAGCCTGAGAATCGAATGATCAATGATGCCATTTACTTCGAGTCAATGCCGGATGGGACCTTCCACACTTCAGCTGTCAAGATTGAAATGCCAATGCCATTATCCACAGGCATCAGTGTATGGCCTGCACCATATTGTTGGCTGTTGATTATACCGAGCACATTGCATTTTTCAAAAGCAACGGAAGCAGCTGCACTTGCGCCTCATGTGGCAGTCTTCCACAGGTGTAATTGTTTCCCAGCCTCGAGACTGCGAGGTTCTTTGAGAGGTTTTAGGCAATAGGCAGCACATCTCCAAGTGCGCCCCAAGGCACCAAGCACCATTCCTCTGAAACACAGAAGCCTTGAGGAAAGATTGAATCACTCCCACAAATACACCATGGAATGATGGCAAATTGATTTAAACCTAGAAAGTCATGCTCACATTCATTTAATAATTTTACTATGGTATCTTCCAATACCGTCACAACCTGGGTTCTTTAAGCCGCATATATTCGGCTCTTGATAACAAACCGCACCTTCCTGTTCAACCACGGTTCCTTCTCTTTTAAACAGTTTAACCACCGATAAGCAGTTCAATTCCTTAAACGGTTCTTTTCAATCGAACCGTTGAAAGATACTTTAAACCGTTGTTGAATAGTGGGAATGAAATAAGCTGAACATATGCGGCTCTTTAAGAGCAAACCGCCTCCTTCGCTTAACCGTCACGGGCTCAACCAGACCACCCAGCGACGGTACTGTCCCCTGTCTGTCACTTTGAAACCTTCCCCGCCATCTGAATCGATTTCCCGTTCCATTATGAGGTCGGAGCTGCTCAGGACAGGCTTTGAAAGAGGTCACCATGCTGGATGAAATACTTTTTCAAGATTCAAGCCAAGGGCACTGCTTGGTTGTCTCGAGGTTTATGGACACCCGTCCAGGGGATTCTTGAAGTTACTCAAATACCTGAGCATGTCCAATTTGTCTGCAAACTTCTGCGTTGATTCGGCCCAGCGAAGCCTGAGGGCTGGCCTGGATTCTAAAGTCTGCCCAATCTACTACACACGATGCTAAGTCAGGGCGTCCTCTCAGAGTTCTAGCCATATTGTCTTATCCCTGGCGAAAAACGTTACCAAAATTGTGTCAAAACAAAGTACCCTAGGTCTAATTCGAGAACCTATAGTAACCCAACCTAGGGCACTTCCTGGGGGTTGATGGACGACGAAGTACTAGTGTCTGACCAACATATGCAGTGGTTCGGACTTGGAATGGCTGAACACAGCCACATGGCACCTGACCTGCGGGGAAATGAGACACCTCTTGCCTATATCCTAATATACAGAAAATTATGTCAATGTGTCAGTGAAATTGGAAAAGGGGCGGCAGGACATCGAGAGTTGCTAGACAGTATCGGTCGCGGTGGCCAGTATTAGCCAAACCACGCGATCGAAACATGCCAGCAATTAATTCTTCCTTCTTGAACTTGCCTCTTTAACTCTTCGGTCAGGTCGATGTGGCCACAGCGTACCAGTTTCCAGCTCCCTCGTTGGTCGAAGGATTGCTTTTGGCGAGCTGGCCAGTCACACGTGGTCTGACGCCCACTTTAGAGGCTTAACAGGTTGCACAGACTCATGCTTTTGCGCGGCCGAGAACATGTACAGGGATGAGTAAGCTGAAAAGAAGCAGCTTGTTTTTGTTTTATCCTACTGGTCCGGTCGCCAAAACTTCGATGACCACGCAGAAATGGATTTGTATAATAATTGCAGGTCCTCAGCGTTGCGAACATGAGATTCAACAGCAATTGCATTTCCTAATTATACACTGCTCTTTTCTTTGCGTCCAGAAGCCTGAAAACTCACCGCAATGTTGCTTCCTAAAGCTTCACTCCTGGCTCCTCTGCTTGGTTCGGTGTCTCTGGTGTCAGCACATTCATTTGTTCCGACTCCACAGGACGTCAAGATCGTGAACTCGGTCAATTACCCAGGCTCATCCATCTCATACAAAAAGGTACTGCATCCGGGATTCAGAGACCTCATTGCACACAGAGAAGCACACAATGACAACTAACTTTTGGCATGGCTAGACAGACATATGCGACACTACCCCAGGGGTGAACAGCTACTCGGGATATGTGACTTATCCAGTCCCGGACAATTCTTACAATGCCAGCATCTTCTTCTGGTATTTTGGTAAGCCACCAAAACGACGAAGCACTTTTTCGATCTGGAAGGCTGACAATGGTTCAGAGGCAAGGAATCATTCCGCCAACGCCCCAACGACTATATGGATTCCGGGAGGACCTGGGGCGTCTTTCTTGGATGGCGGCTTGAACAATTTCCCTTGCATCATCAACTCGGACTCGAACAGTAGCACTCTGAACGAATGGTCAATGAACGTCAACAGCAACATCTTGTATATTGATATGCCAGTGCAGACTGGGTACTCATACACAGAGATCAAGAATGGCACTTTCAACACGGTCTCTAAAGAGTTCACCCCTTTGGATTCTGTAAATGAGACCGTTACGACAAATCAGACAACTTTTCTAGCCACCATGTCGAGCCAAGACCCAAGTCGGACTGCAAACACAACGCTTCAGGTGGCAAAACAAATGTGGCAGATCGCCCAATTGTGGTTTCAAGAGTAAGGAGCACTCCAGCACAATGCGTGTCTTGTTTAATGTTGCTAACTCTGTTTTGCGTAGATTCCCCGAGCGATCAACTAAGAACCAGGAGGTGAATTTGTGGACATACTCTGTATGTCAAATGCGGCCCTCAGAGAGTCGAATCACCACGTGCAGCATTCCATGAACTGACAACATCACAGTACTCGGGCTTTTTCGGGCCTGCAACCGTGGCCTATTTCCATGAGCAGAATGAGCTTATCGCCAACAAAAGCAGCACCAACGAAAACGATGTGGCTCTTCAGCTTGGGACACTGGGCATCATGAATGGCTGCGTTGACGCTGAGAGCCAAATGTCATTCTGGCCCACATTCGCCATGAACAACACCTACGGGATTAAGGCAATCCCGGAAGAGGCGTATGATATCGCCATGGGCAACCTGTCGACAGCTTATGACCTCATTCACCAGTGCCGGGCAGCCGCCGCAGAGCTCGACCCTGAACGGACTGGTGCAGTGGATCAGGTCAACGAGGCGTGTGGCGCTGCGGTACAGCTGGGATACGGCCTGGTTCAAGGAGTTTACACAGAGGTGTCTAACGTATGCAAACGGCCGTCTATCATTTGTGCTCGAGCAGATCATGCTAACAGTTTCGTCCCAGAGGAGCGCATTTGACATCACTCTCCCCACTCCGGGCGGCTTTCCGCCTGGTTATGGCATGGCGTACTACAACCAGCGATGGGTCCAGGAAGCCCTGTAAGTCCCATTCTTCTCCTTTCACGGTTCCCCGTCCGTCATGTTTTGGATTGTTCCAGAACACATCACTTTTGGACCCGCAGCAGGTGATTAACAATTGTAAGTGGTTCACCCGTCAACTTTACCGGCTCAGCAAATGCAGTCGCGAACAATTTTTTCAACGCCACCGGGGACCCTGTGATCGTCTCCAAGAGCAACCTGGAGTCTGTCCTAGATGTAGGTATCGGTGTTGCCATGATATATGGAGATGCAGACTACCGTTGTAACTGTAAGTCTATAAAGCAAAACACAAAATGGTGGCACGCACTCAGAACTAACGGTTAATCAGGGATGGGTGCAGAAAATGCCTCGCTGTCAGCTTCATACTCGGACGCATTGTCTTTCCAGAGCGCAGGCTACGCGCCCATCACGACCAACTCGAGCTACCAAGGCGGCCTGGTCCGTCAGTTCAAGAACTTTTCCTTCTCCCGCGTGTTCGAAGCCGGCCACGCAGCTGCTGCCTACCAGCCCGAGACAGTCTTACGCATCTTTGAGCGGGCAATATTCGGTAAGGACGTGGCCACGGGCGAGGCCGATGCCGGGCAGTCGTCGGGGTACGCCTCTCAGGGCCCGGCCAGCAGCCTGAACGTGACGAACGAGATACACGACCCGATCATCGAGCCGCTGTGTTTCTGGTACGACGCTTTTGAGAGTTGCGACGAGGTGCAGATGGAGGCCCTCGAGAAGAACATTGCCGTCATCGAGGACTACGTCGTCGTGAGCCCGGCTGGGACTTTCTCTAGCACGTACGGGAATCCCACCAGCACTGCATCTGAGCCTCAGGCGACGGTGTCGAAATCGGCGGCCGCCAGGCACTTTAAAGTCATGTTTTAGGTTGTGTGTTATTTTCTTTGAGACTAGGTACTTACGAGGATGGTGGTATGAACTCATTTACCTTGTGTTGCGGGGCAGGATTCGGGTTGTTTTGGAGCTGGCCGGAAGGCTGTAAAGCGCTGCCTTTCTTTACAGATTTTAGGCTTTGGAAGAGACACAATCAACCCTTCTTTAATTCAGAATTCTGCTCCCCTCGTAAGAGATAGTTTTGTTTTCTTTTCCTGGGTGCTATTCTCTTTGCTGTTGAGGTTAGTCTACCATTCTTCTCGTCAGTGCTACACGTAAATTTGGGGCTTTCACGCTGGGCTGGCAGAGCGGCTTCTGCGGCACTTTGGCTACCAGATTGCTGTGGTTCTCCCGTTTTTACTAGGTAGGTATGTTGAGGGTATCTAAGTAAGAAGAGATTGGTGGTCTTGGAGCATTTACCATGGGGACTGGAAATTTGATTTATTTGTACTTAAGCAGAGGAAACGTTTCATGTCACAGCAATTGGCCCCGAGGGGGCATCAAGTTTTTTGAAGATCATGTTTCGCCGTCCTGGGCTATATACATGTATATGAGATAATAAGTAGTTACAATATAATCCAACACGCCCCATTTCAATGCTTGATGTTGCTTTTTGGTTGTCGGCCTGTCATGGCTCTAGTCCAAGACCCTGTGCTGTTCCTGTCCTTAGCTTGCTTTTCTTCACCTAAGAGATGGTGACATCGGAGCCGTAGATGCAGGTCTTGCCGTCAGCACCCTCGCCGATGCTGGTGGGCTCCTCGCCGGACTGGTTGCCCTCAAATCGCTCGCAGATAACCTTGACCCCGGTCGCAACCGTGTTGGTGATGGTGGCGGTGTCGCCGTAGTTGGCGTTGACACCAGCAAGCAGGTCGCCAGTGGTAGCAGACACTCCATCGATGGTTACGTGCCGCTCGCTCATTGTGTCACAGTTGCCACAAGAACGGTACAGCTTTCCGAAGTTCTCAACAGTGAAGTCAGAGATGGCAATCGTGCCGGCTCCGTTGTGCTGGATGACCTATTTGTGGACGCCCGTTAGTGTCTGTTTGCAAGAAAGTGAAGCACACGAGATATTTTCAATCTCACCTTGTCCTCAGCACCGAAAGCGCCGCCACCGATGATCTTGGTGGTCTCGCCAGCCTCCTGGTTCTTGACGGTGAAGGCGTCCTCGCATACGGCAGACCACCATACGTTTGTAACAGTGCAAGCACCCTGGCAGTGGATACCCTCGATCTGGTTGGGACCGATGATGACATTGGAGATGCTTCCACCGTCCTCAATCTGGAAAACGGCGTCTGAGTCGCCTCCCTCCGACTGGCCGGTGCAGGAAACACCACGGTCGAACATGACCATGCCACCATCAAAGGACTCGCCTGCCGCAATGGTCTGAACAGCGGACAGGGCAGATGTTCCGGAAGATGCGGGCAGGGAGCCACCGGCCGCGGTGCCGCCGGAGCTGGAGCCGCCGGAGCCAGTGGTCTGAGAACCACCGGCGCTGCCAGTGGCGCTTGGGGAGGAGCCTCCAGATGTCTTGGTGGCCGAGGAGGAGCCGGAACCCTTTCTAGCCTTAGCAGAGTCCTTGTCCTCGTCGTCGTCATCGCGGCGGTACAGGTCCCCGACGAGGCCCTTGCCATAGCGGCGAATAGCAAGACCATCGGCCCCGACGTTGTCGGCTGGCATGGCAGTGACTCCAAGAGCCATGGCCGACAAGGCAACGGTGCAAAGGTTGAACTTCATTTTGAAGATGGGATAGTAATATCTGAATAGGTGATATTGACAAGTTGGTACAGTTGTACAATTGTAGGGCTGTGACCGGCAGAGTTTGACAAGACTAGGGCAGTTCAACTGCTGAACGAAAGTATCAAGCACGGGAAAGGAGTGGTTGGATGAAGATGTGAAGGTGAATGTGATGAGAACGAAACTAACCATTGTTGTTCGAGGGAAGGCGCCTGTTTTATATACAAAGATTTCTCTCCTACCCATCCATGCCTCGAGGCTGTCTTCTCACTCCGCGATGCTGACCACTACCAAGCGAACCCAACCACATGGGTCAGTCTACCTAGGTATTCGGATGGCTCCATCTCACCACTGTCTGTTGCAAGCAAAGTGAAACCCCCCCCCGGTCGCTTGGCACGCTCTGCTGCCACACCTCAAAAAAGTTAAAAGTACTATTTATTTTTTATCTTAACAATACAATTATATTAACGCTTATAAAATATATCATTTAAAAGCTATTATAAAAACTACTTACATTATAATTTTTAAATACTTATTTTAAATATAACTAGCTTTAAAATATTAATTATTTATTTAATTTATACCTTATAATATAAATATAAAATTTAATGCTTTAATTTTTTAAATAAAATACTAATATATAAGATATATATATCGTATATATTTATATTAATATATATTTATTTAAATTATTATAAACTTTTAATATATTTTTAAAAAGGTTAATATTATATTACTTATTAATATATTAATACTATTTTTAAATATTATAATTAATAATAGTTATTTAACTATAATAAAAAATATTTTTTTAATTTTTAAAATATAAAATAATTATATAATTAATCTTTTATTTTTATCTTTATTACAGAATTATTTTAAATAATAGAAATAAAATATTTAAACTATTTATAAAAATCTATATTAGAATATATATTTTTTATTTATTTTATAGGGATTAACAGCTTTATAATAGCTATTATATAAAATTGAAGTTTTTTAAGGTGTGGCGGCAGAGCATGCCAAGCGACCGGGGGGGGGGTTTCACTTTGCTTGCAACAGACAGCAGTTTCCAGGCTTCCATTGGCCTGCCAAGGCCACGGTTCAATAAACAGAAAACAGATGCGGACTGGAAGTACGCAATGGTCACGGACTGTTTCAAGAACATCAACAAGGATGCGCAAGGGTGAGCAAGCACGACATGGGGTTGGGTTCCCAGCCAGTTCCCTGCGCTATGTGGTGAACACCGCAGATCAATCATAAATCCGGGACGATCTGCGCCAGGCTTCTGGCCTGAAGTGGATATTTTAGCAGGATGGGGCCATTGAGCCGCATCTCACTGGGGATTCTGACGATTCATGCTTTTGAAACGTACTCGTATGCAGCACGTGGGTTGAGCCTCACTGATGTCCAACGCCTTTTACAGTAAGAATCACCGGGCGGCGAGTATATTGTCGTAAAGATTACGATGGAATCATGGTGGCGGCTACGGAGCAGACAGGCCATCTCGGGCTGTTTTTCCATGGTCACGAACTTGCCGCCGCCCGCATCGGGACCACACATACCATCATCAACCTTGAATCGCAATATGTGGGCCTCGGCCCCCAAGATAGGGGGGGGGGGCAGTTGACGCTTCATACATGTTTTCTCCGATTCGAACACAACTGCAAGGCTCAGGACGTGTACCGTGATGCGATCCCCGACCCCACCCCGCCGACATTGATACGAAGTTTTCGTCCATGGACCATTCGGCTGTTTGGTGGAATTTCTAGAAAAGGGCTTCATCTTGCGACATTGCCAAGGCGCGGATTGAGGGATCGAGCTCCAGGGTTGGCTAGTCTCGGTAAGGGGAGCGACCAAGATTGAGCTTGTCCACTCGTGTAGCTCTTGGCTCCTTGGCGCTGACGAACATGGAAGGGAGCGCCAGGGGAAAGCGGAGAGACGCAAGAACTGAATAATTCAAACAAGATATTGGAGGAGCTTTGCTCTTGTTTCCTGCTGACGTTCGCCGTCATCGTCGGATGACTATGAATCAAGCATTTCCGATGGACGGCGCATCTCAAACTAGCAAACGAGCCGAATCCAACGTTGGGCTTGGACTTGCGTCCAGTGTTTGGGCGAATCGATATTATACAGAGTTGAACGACACAGAGCCGCATCGACACTAGGCGCGCGGCTGCTGAACCGAAGGGGACCAGGGAACGGATCGCGGCGCGGCGCGGATGTAACCTTCTCTCAGGCCTAAATTTGGTTGAACCAAAATTATTCACCCTTCAGTGCACTGTCACCCGCCCCTGCGTAGTTCGCAAACGTTTGTGACGAGTCAATCATCTTCTCGACACCCATTGTAGATGGGTCTCCTAGCCCCGATCGAGAACCTGTAGCTGGCGAGATTTCATGGGGTTAGTGGGGCTCCTGATCTGCTGTGCTAATTTACAGGGTTTTCCCTTAATCTTTATTTCTCCGAGACTTGCCTCACAAGCAATACAACGCTCTAAAACTCTATTTTAATTAATTAAAAGCCCCTATTTACCCTTATATAAATAAATTCGTAGTATTTTACTACCTATTAATACAATTTAATATTTATCTAGGCCGGCTAGCCTATAAGTAAACCTAACCCCTATTTCCCCCCGGTATACCTAGGGTTAAGGGTTACTATATTATTAAACTAAGCTATAAAGCCCTTATTAAATAGGCTACCTTATTAACCTATTTACTATACTACTATTGCTATTAATATAAAATATTATAATAAAGCTTAAAACCGCTATTTTAAATTAAAATTCGGATTTATAACTATTAAAAATACTTATTTATATCTTTTTTTTTAATTAAAATTATTAAAATTAAGCGGTAATATAATCCGATTAATTAATCCTTTTAATTAAAAAACTAATTAATTAATAAAATATATAGCATCTTTATAAGCTCTTTTATAACCCTTTATTTAAACCTAATTTCTATATACTTTCTTATTAAATTTTAATAAATACTTATATTTATACTTAAAATTATTTAAAGGCTATTATAAAACCTATTATATATTATATATTTTATTAATTAAATAACTTATAATAGCTTTTTTTTCCTTTAAAAAAATAATTTTTCCTATAAAATTATATAATAATCCCTAAAACCGTTATTAGCTATAGCTAAATAATAATAAATAAGTTATAAAATATAGCGGTAAATAGTATAATATTTTTTTAAAGAAAAAAAGCTATAAGAATATAGTTTAAAAAAGCCTTTAGTTTTATTTTTTATAATTAGTAAAATTATAGTTAAATATAAATACTTAATTAGTTTTATTATTACTTTAATTATAACGATAATAGCTTTCTTATATTAAAATTAAGCTATTAATTTTCTATTAGCTATATTAATAATTATTTAAAAGTTACCCTTAACTTAAATTTAAATTAATAATACCTTTATTATTATTATTATTATTTATATAATAGCTATTTAAGCTAGTAATAATAAAAAGTTTATAAATATACCTATTATAAGCATTTTTAATATATTAGACTCTTAATATTATTACTACTTTTACTTTTTTTATTATATTTATTATTTTAATTATTATAGCTTATTTCTTACCTTAGTTTTATTATCTTACCTTTAGCATTAATTCTGCCCCTTTCTCCTTTACTTTAATTATACGCCTTAGCTTTATAGCTTTTTTTAACTATAATAAGTTTAATATTCTTCTTACCGAGCCTTAACTTTAAAATTATAATAATTTAAGTAATAATAGTTTAAATAAGCAGCTAAATAATAATAATAAAGGCGATAAAGCTATAATAAGCGTTATTAGTAATACTTTACCTATTAATAAAAGCTAAGCCTTAGCTATACCCCTATTAGCTATTATATTATAAAAGCTTTTAATTTATATTTAGTTATTAAATATTTTTTAATAATAAATCCTATATTAATTTATTTAATTAAGCAATTACCTTTAAGCTTATTTATATTTAATAAACCTTTTTTCTTTTATACTTATAGCCGATTTATTAACTATATTTATTAGCTATATAGCGCTTTAATTAATACCTTATAGCGATTATACTTTTATATATTATAATTTCCCCTTTTTTTTAACCCCGGTTTTTTTTAAAATAACTTTATTATTATCGATAATAATAAAAATATATTTAAAAATAAAATAGCTTAGCTTAACTATTTACTTAATATTAAATAATTTTCTAAGTATTATAAATATACTTTAAATATTATAAAAAATAAGAGAAAGGCTTATTATATCCTATATTATTATATCGGCTAATAAGCTATTACTATTATATAAGCGCTTAAATTAACGATTAATTAAATATAATATATTTTAATTAAACGATTACTATTATAGCATTATAGCCGCCCTTTCTTAATCTTAAGCAATATTATTAGCTATATCGATTTTCTTCTTAATATATTAAAAAAATTATATTATATAATAATATATTAAAACCTTTAACCCTTTAATCTATTATTATTCCCCTATAATATAAAAATATTATATAACGCTATATTAGCTATAAAATATTAATAATAAATCTAGCTTAATAATATACCCCTTTTACTTAAAATTAAAAAAGCTTATTTATAATTTATATTATAATAATAATACCTTTTATCTATTAATTAATTATATTAAATATAAATTAATAAGATATAAATTAATAGCTTTAGCCCGGGATAGAAATATATTATTATTATATTTAATAAAAATATTTATAAATTTATATAAGTTAAGTTTAAGGCTTATAGTTAAATATTTTAAGCTTATTTTATTAATAATAAAAAGGGGCTATCCTTTATTTAATAAAAGGCTTAAGAAAAGATTAACTTTAAATTATATTAGCGCTATATATTATTATTACTATAAGACTTTTAATAATAAAACGATTTTTTTATTATTTAATAAAATAACGCCTTAATATATATTTTAAGATCGATAAAGATTTATTTAATTAATTAATTTTCTAATACTTATTTTATTAAATAGCCTACTTATTTATTAAATCTAAACCCGATTAAAATAGTATAGGTATATATAAAGTAATAGATTGCTAATTAGCCTAGTAAGCGGCCTAAAGGTAAAAATTTGCTAAATATAATCTCGGCGGCCTAAAAAGTAATCCCTTTAGCTATACTTAAAAAGCTTTATATAAGTATATTAAGGCGAATAAAGGCAATAATTATAGCTTATAAAGGTTAGATTAGAATATAACGCTATATCTAATTAATAGCTAATATAAGCTATTTTTTGCTATAGACTGCTATATTGTAAGTATTAACCTATATAGACTGCTAAGCGCCGGAAGCCTACGCTATTTATTAGAATCTGCGCTAGGGACCCTTTGCTAACCTTTTAGAAGTTACGATTTAACCTTCTTTCAGGGGCGACCCTGTACGTGGGACCCTGGGTAGGTGGGTTGTCTGATGATCTCTGGGAGCTGGGGAACAGAGTTGGACGCCGAGAGCACATCCATGACATCCCGGACGTATCGTTCGGAACAGAGGCGACAACATACAATATATGCAAAGCGGGCCCCTGTGCGTTCCGCACCCTGTTGGAGTGGAACCGACTCCACGGCCTTCAATATTAATCATGCTGTCTTCAGTAAGAAAAAATTCCAGAGCAAAGACCCTACTCTAATTCAGATTCTCGAATAGGACAACGGCTTGCTGATTCCGTATCGGGAGCCTTGCGAGGTTGAAAATGTTGGCCGAGAAGTTCATGTCACAGAACTGACTCTCAAAATGTACTGTGTATCCTAGGATGGGCGGCGGCCCGATTCTCGGTATCTGGTCAATCCTGGAAAGGGCCGAGGTTGTCTAACTGCCTGAGTTGTCTTCCAGTCGCCATCCGAGTCCTGCGGTCTATGTGATTCACCGTCGCTCCTCGACACCCAGCCCAAATATCGTGGCATGTCGCCAGCACCTGAGAAACATTGAAAGTGGTATGTGATCAGCAATCTGAAAGTACAAGGGAACCATGAATTCGAGAATGAAATTTTGTACACCCGGATTGCTTCTTCGGTCTTGACCAGTTGCCATAAGTGTATACACCCGGCTTCAGATGGGTGCACACCAACAAGAGTTGCTCTTATGCCACGTCGGCAAATTCCCACTACAGCAATATCATTTACACGACCTCTGGAATCGCAGCCCGTTACTTGTGTCAGAATGAGATGTGCCTATTCGCTGATTCCTTACCTATCAGTAGGTAGTCAATATCAAGGTGTATGGGAGGTAAATGTGCATCGATGTCCTGAGTTCAGGAGCTGGACTCCCTCCATCCATCCCATCGACGGCAGCGGACGGTGACATAGCCATGTTTCTATAAATGGTTGTGGTTCAACGACGAGTAATCAAACCCACATCACTTGGCCAAATCAGCTAGGCCGAGACGCTTAGAGCACCTGGTCGCAAGGGACACCGTCATAACGTAAGGATCAGTTCTGTCCCTGAGCTGCTGTGTCGCAGATGTGAACTCACCGGGAAAGTATGGCCACCGCTCGCATTTCAACGCCCTTCGCCCGGCCAGTGCATTGGAGTCATGCAAACTGAGGCCTCCTTCCTACAATGATTCTGCTGTGTAGATCGTACTTGAAAAGGACAGCGACAGCTGACCGCTATATCGATCGACGTGGCATTCGCCGTTGCACAATTTTATCATCGCAACACTGACTCTCCATTTCATCCACTCCAACGTACAAGCAAGACAGAGGTGGGTAGTGGCTCGCCAATATTGAAAACTCCCATCGCCTCTCTTGTCTCGTTATGTACTTCGAATTTCTACCTCCTAGCCACTATATCAGATATGTATCAAATACACATATTCAATGTTCATAAGATGTGCAGATGGTCAATATCCTAAGGTAGTTCAGCCAGTTTATTTTCTGTTGAACCCCAAGCGAGATGTCGAACCACCCAAGAACAACCACCATGACAGGCTTCACAAGCTGTAGATTTCGAAGTAATTTGTAATGTCATCAGATCTTCAGTTCACGTGGCCGTGGACGTCATCTTGCATCCATTATCTGTCCCAAGCACTACATTCCACAGCAAAAGGACAGTCACTGCGCTAAGAGATGTAACGAGTCAATGTGATCTCGCCGATCTTCCCAATACGATGACGATACTACGTGACAGTATTCTACTCAAGTTTCGTACATGCACGTGGCGACAGATTCCACCAGACCCAGCCCCGCGTCAGGGTGTTGCATGACTCTAGATGTCCTAATCTGTTGGTATAGTGACATCTTCAGTCTTGCAGGACCCCAACACGCCTTCCAAGGCTTTTCGCGACGCGTAGTCTACTTGGTTTGATCGATGTAGCCGCGGCCGACTAGGCCCCAGCCATTTAAAGATGAGCGGCGGATAGACTGACGCATCGGCTGACTACACAGAGCACAGAGTGGCTGCCTGACTGCAGATTTATTTTCTTCGTTTGATTTCTGCTGTTCAGGACATCTGGAGCTATGTAGAGGTCGCAGTCGTCAAGCGATAAGATTCGCTTACGCATGACTTCACCGGACACACCCTTGGTGGCTTGGAAACAGCAAGGGTCCGGATAGAAGGTTGATTTTTTTTTGGAAGGGGGGGGCAGGCGGGCTGGCGGGCAGGGCACTCGTCCTTCAGACTCCATCAACTCCCACTTCCTTTGCGGGATTGTGGCCTTAGTTAGCGAGCTCGCAGTCGCGTCGACATTGATGGGGCTTGTCGACGAAACGAGGATGGAGCCTCAAGAAGGGAAGCTACATTGTAAAATTGGTTGATTCATGCCTCAGTGACGGGTGAGATGACAGAGCCAATAACGAATGCGGGAAAAGGTCAAGCTGGCAACAGGCCCCGCAGGATCCAGTCGTCTCCTCTTCTTTGCATCGCGTTGTAGGCCTTCGCGCTCTCGAGTCAAGGCTGGCCGGATGTTAGACAACAACGTGGACTAAGCGCTGTCTTTCCTCTCCTGCGCGACAGGCTTCTCAGCCACTCAATCCACTTGGTCATCTGAGAAGTTCACGTCTCCCTTCCTCTTCAGCGCAACAAAATAAGCTTCTTTCGAGTCCTGTCATGTGCGCAAGTAGAAATTTGTTAGCCAGCACATAAAGTAGACCATGCGTGTCTTATCTCGTGTCTAGGGAGCAGACGACTAGGAGGACCGGATGTTGGGTTGACGACACATACACTCCTCGATGACTCGGGTTTCTCCCGGTGTACCTTGAGAAACATCTTCTCCAGCAGCTTCTGAAGTCTCTTGTCCTCCGCCCCCTGGTAGAACTTGCAAACGAAGTGGCCACCTGTTTTGAGCGTGTCCGAAGCAAATGTCAGGGCTGCATAGCACAGGTCCTGTTGATTTGGTCAGCTGTGAGCGTGGGCCACGACAGGGTACCATTCCCCGGGTGAAGAAGGCCTCTCTCACCATGCTGCCGGCGTGGTCCTTGAAGTTAATTCCGCTCGTGTTCATCAACCTGTGAGGGTTGCTTAGCGTCCTGCTCGAGAAGCCGCTCGTCTGGGGCCAGGGTTCTGACATGTCGCTGACTACCACCTGTGTCCCATGGATTAGCTGGGTGTCAAGATGTGTAGAAAGGCGACTATCGTTGCAAACATAGGACAAGATAGCAAGAGACACGGCGACCGGTCTTACGCCGCGAAGACAACTCACATCCACCATTCGCCCAGCCTCCTCGAGCGCCTCAGTTGCCGCTTCTATATCCTGGGTAGCCTGCTTCTCCTGGTCGATGTAGCTGGGTCGATCCGTCACCATGTCTCCCTCGGCGCTGTCACCCTCGCCGGCGACTTGGTGCGAGGAGTCAGAAGCGGCGACGGCGTCAGCCTCCTGTCGTTCCCTCCTGTCCCTCTCCCTCCGCCTGATCTGCTCCACGAGCACATCCTTGACCAAAGCCCTCACCCTCGGGCTGAGGAAGTCACCTTGGATGCTCGTCACGCCTCTGGGCGGCTGCGCTGGGATGAGATCGATCCCCACGACTACGCCGTTCGGGCCGGTGGCGTCCTTCGCGACCTGCGACCATGACCCGGGCGCGTAGCCCAGGTCCACAACGGTTTGGTTCCGGCGGAAGAGGCCGTATCTGTCATTCATCTGTGGCCTGATTAGATACTCGTAGAAGAGTGGGATCGGGGTGTGAAAAGGTGAGCGGCCAGACAGACCTCGATCAGCTTCCACGCGGCCCTGCTCTTCATGCCCTGCACCTTGGCCTGGCGGGCAAAGCGGTCTCTGTTCTGGCGGGACTTCCACTGAGAGCTTGACGACGCGTTCCGACGTACGTCCAGCGGTCTCAACCGGCAGCTTTGACACGCTTGAGGACCTGACGGTGCAATCTTGCGCGCGGGTGCCGTTGCCGCCAATGTGAGCTGGCTCAAGACTCGTGAGATGAGCCGCTCACTGAGGACCGCTCGGCGGCTTGACATCCCGCCAAGTGCTGTCGCCACAGAGAGGAGAACGGTTTTCCAATGCGAAGTACGAGTAAATGAGTTCGATTGAGACTTAGCAAGACTTGGGCACGTGGCCCCTGCGGTGACAGCTGTTACTGTTGGACGAACTTGGCATTACACAGCAGACGAAAATCTCGGGTGGGAGCTCGCGCCACTCGAGGATCCCTGCCAACATCACCATTATCACCACCAGCAACTCGCCAGACGCCTTGCAGTGCTGATGACAAGCCGAGTCAATCACAGTGCTGCAACACAGAAATCATGCTCACAGATATTTTCTCTAGTTGTCTTGCATGAAGTCCTGCTTTTGGCTTACCTGTGATGCATTACAACTATAGCTGCGGCGGTCAACTCGGCGGTCTCGACGAGCTTGGAACCCCGATTCGCGATCTACTACGTCGTTCTGCTTCAGATCAGGTTGACATCGTTTATTGAGTCAAATAAGACTTGAATAGGCAAGAAGAAACAATCAGACCGACTACGCCTTATACCCCGAACCTTTCCGGCCGTTATCCTGAATGCGTCCGTTCCAGGACGCCAGACCCTTGGCGAGGAGCAACACCAACAAAACTCCAGCACAATGCAACAAAAGAAAGTTCAAACAGCGGTGACTTTTGCAGCACAACCCGCCCTTTTGTCCCATCGTGGGAGAAAAAATCGAAGTCATCACCGAGCCGCGGCAATCAAGCCAAAAAGCTAGCGTTCACACCCCTTCGATCCCGCTTCAACGGTGAGAAAGCCTTCCCGCCAAATGCATTCTTAGCCAGAGACGAAATCGGGCCTTTCTGTGCTGAAGCCTTCAGGCCAACTGGCTTCCTCTTGGCACCAGCTGCCGTTGGAGCTGCCTTCGGAGCCACTGCGGCCTCCGTCTCACCGGCATCCTCGTCTTTGTCGAACAGCGTGCCCTTGTTGGTAGTACCAAGCAGCTTGCGCTTCTTTTTCTTGGGCTCCGGAATTTCTGAGCTGGCATTGTTAGTGTCCGCGGTGTCGGTGGCGGTGGAGTTGGATGCTGGGTTGACCTTGAATTCTCCAGATTTCTTGGTGCCGGTGGTCTCAGTAGGGATGTTCTCATTTCTGGGTGGTTCCTCGGGTTCCTCGACCACTTGCTCGAGTGATGCCGATTTGCTCCGGGGCGACCTTCGAGTGCTGGCAGCAGAGGGCACATTGCTATTGGGAGACGACTCTGTCAAGGCCTGCGCTTTTGGTCTGCCGCGGGCCTTCTTCTGGGTTGGATCCGTCGCCTTGACCTTCGTCGCTTTGAGAGCCTTGGCCACTGATTTCGCTGGCTTCTCCACGGTGGTAGCAGGAATATCGTCATTCGTCTCTGCTTCTGGCTCAACAATCGGTGCTCCTGGGTCACCCTTGCCCATCAGAATGGAAGGCTCTTCATCCTCCTCCTCAATGGTCTCCGCCAAGTTGATAGTGTTCGACTTTTCCAAGAAAGGCGTGATGGAAAATGTAGACTTCTCGCCGACCGATGTAAAGTCGACGCCTCTCTTCTTAAGAGGGCGCTTGGTCCTTCCCTCGGTATGGCCGGGTGTGTCCATCATCATCTCATCAACACTGATCTCGTTGGCGCCACGCTTCTTTCCAGCCTTGGCCTTGCTGAGCGGTTTCTTGGCCTCGTTATCCTTGAGTGGCACGGTGGTTGTAGTGGTCCGGACCGGTGCACTTTGGGCCTCTGAAAGCTCAGCACGGACTCCCTTGAGCTCGGCGCGTGTTTCCTTCAATTTGTTCTTGAATTCCTCAACACGTTGCGTGAGCATCTCCACCTGGTCATTTGCCGTGGCAACTTCCTTCTCGCTGGACTTTCGGGCCCGCTCTGCCTCGCGTGCCTCGGAGGCGAGTTTCTCCTCAAGTTCTTGTACCTTCTCTTGCACTCCGGCCTGGAGCCCGTTCTCTTCGCTGTCCTGCGAGCGCTTTGCCTTCTGAGCAGCACGCTTTTCATCGGCCAGCTTCTTCTCCAGATCCGCCACCTGCTGCCGTAGCTCCGCTTCTGTGTCACTCTGCACCTTCTGGTGAGTCTTCTTAGCAGTGTCCGAGGCTCTCTGCTCAGCCGCAAGCCTCTTCTCCAGGTCAGCAACCTCCTTTCGCAATTCCTCTTCTGCATCGCTCTGTCCCTTTTCCTGGGCTTTCTTGGCCTTTTGCGAAGCCTTCTTCTCGGCTGCAAGTTTCTTCTCGAGATCCGCGACACGTTCTTGAAGCTGCTCGCCAGCCTGGTTACCCTCACTCTGTTGGCGCTGGATCGCCTTTTCCACTGCGCGCTTCTCGTTGGCGAGTTCAGTCTCGAGAGACTTCAATTGCCTCTCCAGAGCGAGCTTCTCGGCAAGTACGTCTTTCTGGTGTGAAACCTGCGAGCGCAGGTGATCGATCTCGGGTTTTAGCACAGCCAGTTCGCGAGAGAGGGCCAGCTTCTCTGCGATGATTTTGGTGGAATCGTCGGACATGTTGTTTAATGATAGCAGCTCGGCCTGTAATCTGTCAGCAGGCAAGATCCACGGAGTGTTCACGGCATTAACCCAGGTGGCACTACCTTGAGGTCTGAATACTGCCGCGCTTGTGAGCGCAGCTGATCTGCTTGATCCTGGCACGTCTGGTTCATGCGATCAAGCTGCGTGCGTATATCCTCATACTGCTGGGAAAGATTACTGATGCGGTCATCCTTCTCTGCCAATTGATCGCGTAGGGCGGCAACCTCATCTCGGAGGACTATGACGCGTAGCTTGAGCCGTCGGGCCTCCTCATCCTTGACTATGAGATCTGTCTGATGCATTGCGCCGCGGTATTTAAGGTCGAGGACGTGAATGGCTTCTGTTCTCTGCAGTCGGAAAGTGTCAGTATGGCGGGCACGATAGTTGGCGGATTGGCTGGCCTGGGCTGGCTGACCTGATGTTGGTCCATGTTTACATGATCCGCTGTAGCACTGTTTTGTTGACCAAGTCGCGGGTTGGAGGCTTGATTAGATGCAACGAGTGGTAGAGGATGAAAAGCGCCGGAAGAAAGGTAGGCCTGTCACTTGGGTTGTGACTTAGAATCAGTCAATCAGTCATAAGTCCATGCGGAGGCAAGCAAGTGCGGATAGTGATAGGAAGCGAAGGCAGCCTGAGAGGGATGATGAAATCGGAGGGGGATGGGTGGCATTGGGGCCCTGACACTTGCTGTGTTTTCGTGGTTTGTTGTCCCAGAAACGACCCCTCAATCGAGGCTAGCTCCTGCGCCTCAAAGCCACAGTGGATCCGGGCATGTGGGAATCCAAACCGCGCTAGTACCGACGGTCGTGCAGGCTTGGCAGTGGGAGCTCCCAAAGCTCCAGATGTCTTTCAACTTCAGGACAGGTCGCTTGGAAGTGTGGTGCGTAATCATCAAACACAGGCTATCACCAACTGTGAATTTGCCCCTTTGCCGTCAACCACCATCTTTTGAGGATATCGGTGGCAAGAGAGACTGGTGCAAATCAGTATTTCGTTCATTCCCCCTTTTTCTTCTCAATTGGCTCTGATATTCCACAATGCGCTGGTCCTCGTTTCTTCTTCCCTTCTCCCTCCTGGGTGCATGTGCAGGTGTGCTGGCTGCGAAGTCCGACCCGGCCACCACGTTCCAAGACTTCCACCAGAAAGCCTTATCCAGCAACCCCATCAAGCTTGACGATGCCTCTTACAAGAAAGTCACCGGCTTGCCCCGTGACTACACGGTTGCTGTCCTCTTGACAGCCCTGGACGCCCGCTATGCTTGCCAGATGTGCCGGGACTTTGACCCTGAGTGGAAGCTGCTCAGCAAGTCCTGGATCAAGGGTGACAAGGCTGGTGACTCCAAGACACTCTTCACCACCCTGGACTTCAATGATGGTCGCGATACCTTCATGTCTGTATGTGCACAATATCAATTGCTCCTCCTGTTCCCGCTCCTCCCCACCCCCCCTCCCCTGGGCCTCGCACATCTGCTAACGATTTGTCACCCACCAGCTTGGACTTCAAACCGCCCCCGTCCTTCTGCTCTTCCAGCCCTCGACTGGCGAGTTCGCTGTCGCCAATACCGACCCTGTGCGATTTGACTTTACCTCTGGGTGAGTGCTGTTCCCGCAAGACATATATGCCCCCATTCTGACAAACGTATTAGTGCGCCCTCCGCCGAGTCCGTTAGAAACTGGCTTAGCCGCCATCTGCCCGGACGTCCTGTACCCGAAGTCAACAGGCCTACGAACTGGTTCGCCATATTCCTCGCAATCACGACCGTGGCTGGCATTGGAACAACGATCGTCAGTCTCTGGCCTTACATCGGCCCCATCATCCAGCACCGTAGACTATGGCAGTTTATCTCCCTAATGGTCATCCTGGGATGCACGTGTGGCACCATGTTCAACGTGATCAGAAACGTTCCCTACGCCGGCCATGACGGCAAGGGCCATGTCTCGTTCTTCGCCGGCGGCTTCCAGAGCCAATTCCAACTGGAGTCACAGATTATTGGTGCTCTCTGTACGTATACGCTCTCGGGACATTGGTGTAGGTTTCGCCCGCTAACATTCCATCCCAGACGGAGCCCTCGCCTTCTGCGCCATTGGTCTTGCCGACAAGGCCCCTCGAATCGGCGGTGTCAAGCTCCAGCAGACCATGGTCATCGCCTATGCCGGCGTCCTGCTCGTCCTCTACAGCTTCCTTCTCAGCATCTTCCGCATCAAGAACGGCGGCTACCCCTTCGCACTGCCTCCCTTCTTATAAGATCGCTGAACGGAAAGCTTGCGATGTAAAGAGGCGACTCGGACGATACAATAGAGCGGATGCGTGTGAGCTATGGTCGGATCGGATCGGAAAAGTCTTTTGGGAATTACACTTGAGGATGACGCAAGTATCGGAGATCTCTCAACGGTGTGATGGCAACCGGTGGCCAACTGCTCTTTTATCCGCACCTGCAGAGAGGCTGGCTCAATGTACAATAAAAGGAAGCAAGAGGAAAGATGAAGTCATGAGTATGCGGCATAGGTGAATATCAAAACACATCATCACATTGACTCTACCTTCATAGACATAAGAAAATATCAGCTGGCTTCTGCACGTAGGTCAGGAGACAGGCAAAGGCTGGTCTTTAAACAGCCCACCAGGAAATGCTCACACCTCTCAGCCTTCAAGCATAAATCTGGTGGATCCATGACTACTTGACCGGCGACCAAGTAGATTCCACATGCCCATTCTCCATTGCTTGTTACTATTCCTAATTGGGAGAGCAACTGTCGCCACATCACTTCACCATCGTGATGATGCAGCTGATAGGCCTTGCAAGACCCTGCAAGACAGGGTGACTTCCAGTATAGGTCTCCCGCACATGAATGACATGATACAACTGCTTCTGACCACGGGATTGGACATATTGGATTGTGATATGAGACCTTGAAAAGCCCTACAAACTCGTCCTCTCTCAACGTGGAAAATTTGACAGTTATTGTTGGCGTAGCTATTGACAGGAGCAGGACAGGGATCCACCACGGTAAGTTAGGCCGACGATGAGTTCCTATGCAAGACAACACTGCAAATTGATCTACCAAGAACACACACCCAGACCTAATACTTGACAGTTTATCAGACAATTTGCATTTATGGTGACAAAGCTGGACTGGCATATTGTTTCCTGGATTTGGTGAGACGCACTAGGCTTTCGGCACTGCTTGGACTTGAGGATATACAATTCTTGGAAGGTCAATTGCCTCTCCAAGTTCTCAATCTCACATCTCATGACTGACACTGCCTGGCGCAGAGTCGAAAAAGTTGGCCCAAAGTTGGCTCTCAATTCAGTCATCATAGCTTTTTGGTAATACCATTCCACTCCGAGCCAGACAAAACGCCCTCGTGAAATTATGAAAGCGGCGAAACACCGCATAGCCGTAGCTGTAACCATCCCAGGTGTGCCATCCAAACAAGGACCGCCGCACAAATGCCCATATCCCAGAGAAAAGTGCAGAAATCCTTTACACCTTGAAGCCGCGCGAGCGTCTGCGACCACGGGCACGCTCGAACTTGCGGCCCTTGGAGAGGACGTGAGGCTTCTGTAGGGAGTTGTTAGTTCTGTCCAGCCCGTGCACCAATCTCTCGATGACTGGTTCAATCGTACCTTGTTCTTGTGGGGACCGAAGCCGAAGTGCTTGACGGCCTCACGGTTGTTCTTGGGGCCACGCAGCAACAGGGTGTTGGCGCCGGTGGGCTTCTCAAGAGCGAGCTGATCCAGGGTCAGGGCGCTGCCGCCAGCGGCGAGAATGCGCGCGCGGGCGGTGGCGGTGAATCGCAGGGCAGCGATCTGGACCTTGGGGACCTCGAGCAGGCGGTTGTCGTCGGTGATGGTGCCGACAACGACGACCGTCTTCTTATCGTTGCCATTCTTCAGGTTGGCCTTAACGCGGGACAGAGAGACGGGAGGACGGTTGATGCGGGAGGTAAAGAGGCGGCGCAGGACAACCTTGTTGAAGGCAGAGTCGGTACGGCCTGTCGTCGTTGACGGGTTGTTAGCACACAACACTGCAAGTTGTTGCAATGGGTGCTCGGCGATGGGGGAACTTACGAGCCAGGAAGCGGTACAGCTTCACCAAGAGCTTGAGGTAGGCATTGTCGCTCTTGGGCGCCTTGCGGTGGGTGTTGCGCACGTGGTGGCGGTCGAGATCGATACCTACAAAGAGACAAAAAGTTTCCTCGTCAGCCTTTGGCTCAAGTATGCTCAGAGAAATGCGGCAGCACTCGCAGAGGGGAGGTCTTTTACGACCTCCACTCGCTCAATCCAACTCCTCCTCACTTGGAGGGGAATTGGCAGCGCCCTCATATTCGCAGAGACCGTTTCCGATCGTCCACTTGCATACAAAGGCTGGTTGAGAAGTTTAGCCTCACGTACCCATCTTGACTGTTGACTCGAGATGTTGATGATCTGGGGAGTCGATGGGGATGTTTCCTGCTGGGTTGGTCGAGCGGAAGGGGGAAATGGGCGGGAAAAAGTTCGCCTTGAGAAATTGGGAGATGCTGCTGCGTGGATGTGGGTCACTGCTGATTGGTGGGTGGAAGGGCAGCACTTACTAGCGCAGCTGCCACCAGCCGCAGGCCGTGGTGCTGCCAGCTGGCTCTAGCCGCCCCTGCCCAACCGGCCTGTCGGTTAAGTACCTAGGTATTTATGTAGATCAACAGACATCTCAGACAAGGTCTCTCAGGCTCAAAGCATTTCAGATCTGGTGTACACATAGTTGCTCCCTTCTCCAGACTACATAGGTTGTTGGCCCACCAGTTTGGCACTTCTTCGAGTGCCCAATAAGCCCATAGACTGTAGCAGCCACAGGCCTGGGCACAGATAAGCACACAGGTACCTACCTACCACACAGGATTAGAAACTGGTTTACACCCAGAATAGAATGCCTCCCAGCAACGCATTATTTTGTCTGCATGCTGCTAGGCAGTCTTTCCGGAAGGCAAGTGTGTTGTTCAGAAACCATCTGAACCCAGAGTGTATGTACAACAATTTACAAACCCATGATCACTGCAGGAAAGAGAACTTTTGTGATGCCGTCTTGCTCCTATCCTGCTTCCATCCTGCCAAACAAAGTCCTCGAGGAGAATGTGATGATACCTAATGTTGGTACACTTACAATTGAAAATGCATGGTGTGCCTGCCCTCTAGAGTCTAAAATCCCATCTGTCCTCCTGTCATCTTCATCTTCATCTTCATCTTCCCGACCAACTCAGCAGTCCCGAGTCTGCTGAGCCCACAGGCGCTCTGGTACCATTGGCTTGTACCTGCTTCAGCATGTTCTAATCGTCATTAAAGAAGACAAGGCCGTCAATCAACCGAGTCCTGATGTTCTTTTTTGTCTTCCACTGGCGATTGGTATGTTCAGACAAAGTCTGTTGGCGCACTCTGTATGATGGTTCCCTCATCCAAGCATCATCCATGAGCTGTCCGTCTATTGTTGAGCAACTGATTGCTCATGGTGCGCGACTTCCGTCGACACGCATTGTGAAGCCTTGACAGAAACTTGTCGGTGTCACTCTCCTCCATTGTTTGCTCATAGAACCCGCTCCTGTGGGGCCAAGGTCACAAGGAAGTCGCGGGTCATCTCAAAACTGAGCCAGCTCGAGGCCATGCTGGGAGCAACCTTTAACAGGTTTGGCACTATGCCCTTGTAAAGACCCTTGATTCCTTCGTGGGCAATGATCTTGGTCATGGCATCACCCACAGACTTGTATTTGTAGCCCATTCCGTCCATGGTATTGATCTGAAATCGTCGTCGCAAGACATCGCTGGATGCGAGGTCAGTTGGGGATGGCTATTCCTGGGTCATCGGTCCTGTACTCACAAAGGGTATGTGCAGGTCTGCGCCACGGCGCCTGATATCGCACCAGCAAGCAGCTTGCGCCATGCACTCGGGTTCTTGTCGCCTTCGGGCGTCAGGTACTTGCGCACATGCTCGTACACCATGAAGTTCAAGCCAACATATGGGGCAACGCCTGCAACGGTCGGAATGATGCCTCTGTAGAGTGCCAGAAGCCCACCCTCGTTCTTGTACATGCCCACAAAGGTGGCCCACATCCCTGGCAGCTCCTTGGGTTTTGAGCCCAGAGCGGCAAAGCTCGCAGACTGGATTGAGAGCCTTGTCCTCACAATGTCGAGGGGATAAGTGAATGTGACCGAGGTCACTCCCGCGAGGCCACCACAGGTGAGGCGCATAAACGGTGACAGATCAGCTCCCGGGTAGGCCTCGAAAACGTTGCGCTTGTAGAAATTGTAGCTACCAAACTGGACTGCCGAATAGGGCACAATCCGGATGCAGTTGGTGCCATTCCCGCGCATGAACCCGCGCCATCCTTCTTCTTGCCACATCTTCTTGAGAGCCTTGCCTACAGATAGCTTGTATTCCTCACGGCCGGCGGACTGTATTTGGAACAGGATCTTGAGGCGCTCCAGCGGCGAGACAACAGTCCGGGACACAGCTCCGGCGATACCACCTGCACAGAATGCTGCGACCACAGGCTGGCTGATAAAGGAGCGGAGATGGTCCGTGGGCCCTGGGGGCAAGGGCGGCGGGTCGACATTTGAGGGAGCACTCGGGATGTCGCTCGGGGACTTGATGGTGGGATTAGCTTGCTAGAGATTCGGGTTGGTTTCGCAGATACACAACAAAGCGCGACTTTGGGGTGGGACATACAGCGGCCATCATGACAAGGGGTGGTAGAGAAGGGGCTTGATTGGGTTGTAGAAGGATGTGACGCGCGAGTAGTGGCTGTTGTCGGAGGAGGCAACGTCAACTAGAGATATCGTTGGAGATACTGGCTGTGTCGGCTCTGAAAGCATCCCAATTGCCTGTTTCGGAACAATTGGCGGGGTATGAAGTGATTGACACCGGTCGCAAGAAGATCACAGCGAGAGTGAGGATGTATTAGGGGTGATCTCCTAGAGAGGACGTTGGAGGGTGCTCGACATGGTCGGGTTCGTCAAAAGGTGTTTCGCAGGCTATCATTAGGCAAGTGGTCTCTGCAGACACATTGGGGTTTTCCAATCGACAGTGAGATGGTGCGCCGTTGAATCGTGGTCCAGGCTGCCCGTAGGTTTGTTGATGTCGAGCTTGGGGCTGTAGGTTGTGTGGCTAGAACACTGGTGGATCGATTAGACCTGGAGGTGGGCAAAAAAAAGCCTGACGTCAAAGGGATGGTGCACCTTGGGGTCCCCACAGCCGGCTGGCAGACTGGGGACACAGACAGATAGCCGGGGCCCTTTTGGCTGGAGGGAGCCACAAGTCAGGTCTACCTGCAATTGCAAATCCGAGTACAGGTGCCGGTGCACATGTCAGATTAAATTTCAATCGATCTGCAGTGTTACAGAGTACAAAGGTTGATGCACAGAATGTTATTGTTATTGCTGCAATCGAAACAATAAGGAAGAGGCGGAGGTGAGCTGGTAGTAATAACACCCGAGCTCTGCTCTACTTGGGTACTACTGTGTGGCAAGCAGCTATCCATGCATGGGTCGAGGCGGCTCCGGCACTCGATGCAATGTCGCAATCCTGGGCTCGGCTCTGACCTCCTGGGCCCCCATCGCCTAAGTGGTCTAGTGTGCTTTTGGCCCATTGACTGACCCCTTGTCCCCAGTGAGACGAGATAACGTTGTCAAAGAACAGTTTCGGCCTGTCCGGTGAATAAATGGACTGTTGTTCACATCAACTCACTTTTGCAAAAGTGAGGCTGGACAACTATCAACACATGCATGTCCAAGACCGACCACCTGAGCTTGAGATCACAGGACTGGCAGTCTCCCCTCGTTAGCCCTTAGCATTGCTCATCTCAGCCCTCATCAGCTTCAACAAACAAGGCAACATTGCCCCAGGGTGGTACGTGCACACAAGATCTGCACATTCAGCTCCCAGAAATCTGAGACATCACTTATTCGTCTCACCCAGGCCACCGGCTTTTCAGCTGCATCTGCTTAGCGGGAAACCAGACAGTCAGACAGTATCCAAAGCTTCAGCTCAAGAACATTCAGGAGCTTACTAAGTAAGCCCTTCATCAGGCCATGATTGGGTGGCAGACATCAATCAAATGAAGACACCCAGGCCCATGCTGGGCCATGACCAGTAGTCTTTTGAGTACTCTCAGGCGGATTTCACTGTGACAAGTAGTAGGACATCTGGAATAATACAGGGTGCAGGTGGGGCTGACCAAATACGCTTATACCGTGCTACTCGCTGTGCACAGGAGAATTGAGAGTGTCCACCCTCATACAGCATAATGCTGAGGACTATATGTGCCCTGTCTTTAATCCTGACCCAATTTTTGGTATAGCCTAGGGTATAATGACTGTAAGCAACGGTGGAGGCTGTAGGAATGTGCCAACAAGAGTGCATTCTTCTAGTCTCAGCAGCAAAGCGAGATAAGCCTCCAAAAGGATGAGAGAAGAAATGAGGCCCGTTCATCTTTGGCACAGAGTGCCCAAACTGCAGATGAAAAAAAGGAGAGTCATTGAAGACAGGCGGTCACTTCCCCAAAAAAAGGGAATGAGAGTCTTGATTTTAAGCATTGAGTGTTCTTATTAATATACATACCAGGCTGGATCAAATTTGTCCAAATATTAGCATTAGTCAAGTTACTAACAATGCCCAGGTGCACCCCATTAGATCCTTTTTATCAGGGAAGCCTGATATGAACTTACTCAAAAATACACCGGAGAGCAATACGTACTGGTGAACAGAATGAAAGCTGTACCCTGCAGGACTTTATAAACCGGATTGCATAAAATGATTCCGGCAAAGAAGTCTACAGAAGAGTCTGGTGTACATATATAGGTGAGAGCGCTGTAAAGACTCAATGTTCACATGTGGAAAACCATTTCAAAAGCACTTAAACCTGCACGTATCAATCCTCCGCTTATCTACTCAGACATAGCTGATCAATCATATAATTGTGTGTATCTCGATGTTCTGAATTTGTGCTGCCATGAGGGAGAAATATATTCATTCGTCAATCGTGGCTTGTGGTATGAGAATACTTATTCAACGGCGCAAGCCAAGTCCTTGCTTTGATTTCTAAAGAATACGGCCCCGTGTATCACAGTCCTATCTAGCACCAATCCCCTATGTACCAGCTGCAATCGCACCCCTAAGACTGTCACCCAATGCAACGCCCGATCACGCTTATTATTAATATGCTCCTTACGCGTACTTCATGACGCCCAAACCAACCTCTTCAGATTGTATCCCAGCGTCTCAAAGATCCCCACGTTCCTCTTCGCGTCCGCCAGGCTCACAATGTCACCCTCCTCGATGATGCTCTCCCTCTTGGCCTCCGCAGTCCCGGACACAGGCTGGTTCAGGAACGCAAGCCGCTCGATCTCGTGGGCAACGGCTGCCACGAGCTGGCTCTCCGTCATGCGGGAGGCGTCGGCCTTGCCACCGCGGTCGGCGAGGGACGAGTGCGTGTACGGCGCCTTGAGAGCGATCCTCTTAGTCTCTGCCGGGGCTGCGCCGCTCTTCCGGCCCAGGAGGCCCGTAAGCCTGGACTGGAGTTGGGATGGGTTGGAGGGATCGCTGGTCTTGGAGGGTTGATTCTCGTCGGAAGCGATTTCTGCGCCGTTGTTCTTGGTGCTCGAGAGGGAGCGTGTGTTGACACGTCGGTAGTCGCTTGAGCCTGGCTCGTACACAACGACTAGGCCGATATTCTTTGACTCATCTGTCTGGGTCCCGGAGACCGTTGAGGTGATGTAGGTCCCGCACTTGATTGCTTGGACATGCGACAGATCCACACGTTCAAAGGATGATACCTTGTCAAGGTTCCAGTCGAACCGACACAAGTATATTGCGGCGTCGGTTACCAAGAAGACAACCTCCTGGAGTGGCGTAGCCATGATATTGTTTGTCACGGCAGGACTGAGGAATGTCCAGCCTCCAATGAACTCTTCTTTGGCATCCTCAACGACACGTTTCTGGCAGAGCTCGATGGCCTGGTCTCGCATCTTCTGAATGGAAACCGCGGGGTCTTTGGTCATCATATTGGTTTCAAACTCGTCAAAGACTAGGGAAGTGACATTTCCGAGTAGGAAATCGATAGTGGCTTGCAAGAAGAAGTCGTTGACCATGCTGTGGACTAGCTGTCAGTACAAGGGTGACAAAAGGCATTCTCCCGGGACTTTTTGATTGAAAGATGCGGATCTTACCCGTTGAAAAACCGCGTCAGCCCCAGGCCAGCATCAGCCAAGGCACCACGGTAGTTCCTCTTTTTCGTGCGCGTGTAGTCACCTTTCATCGCCGCTGTTGACGCGTATTGTTTCGAAATAGCATCCCCGTTGTCCGCCCACAGGGTGTTGAACCAAGAATTCAGCTGGTCCACTTGTGCCGTCATGTCGTAGCCTTGCTCCTTGAGTTGGGCATCAAGCATATACTTAGCGAATGAACTCTGACAAACATTCGTCCGATCCAGACAGTCCATGCAGTTTGTCCTGATCGCGCCCTTCTGTTGTGTTTTGATCTCACCGGCTTCTTCCACGGTGCTTCCGAAAGAGTCGAGCTGATCTTGAAGTGTCTCTATGAGTTTCTGGACGTTTTCGAATTTCATACCTCGGCAGGCATCGTGGAAGTCAAACCACTCGAACGGCACCACATCGTCCTTGGAACTGCTCTCATTATACCGCTCCATCCCCTGCTGGTACTTCTGACCGATGGGAGCTTCGACTCCATGTTTTTCCACCAGGTTGGCGATTTGAAGAGACCCGTATTGCTGACGCAGCCTATCAAAATGTTTCTTCAATGCCTGGAAATTGGAATCATCTGAGTGCTGGAACACTGGGCTGGGTTTCAGCGAGTAGGGGCTCTGAGTGAAGAACACCGGTATGCTGCCTCGGATCTGTAGAAAGGAGTATGTTTTCGAACTCGGGTCAATGATAGCAGAGGAAAGGATCTGCTCGGTCTCGACCGAATTGGCGCAGCATCCTTCTTCGTCGATTCCCCGCCTCAAGTAGCGTAGTCCAGCTCTTTTCACTGACCGCCTCGATATCACAGTGATATCAAACTGCCGTTCTGATGACCTTGGGGTGACTGAGACCTTGGCACCCGTAGACGAGTGTTGAGCCGCTTCAGATTCTGGCCCCGATACTGACCAATTGCTGGCGAAATCGTTCATCTCAACAGAGCCCTTGTATTCGTCCAACTGCTCTGGGTGCCGATCCACAGTAAATGTCCTCTGTCCCACGAAGCCCTTCATCAGCGGTAGCGCAAGAGAGTCCACTCCTGCATCGATAAAAGGCTGTATCACATTCTGATTCCAGAAGAACATAGGGTCCGTCTTCCGGTGCAGCGGTGTATCGCCCTGGGGAGTTGCCTCGCGCTGCCTCGGCAAACTCCGTGTTATGTCGTAGTCATATGAAAAGAAGTAGCTCTGGGAAGAGCCGAAGAGAATCTGAGTAGTCCGCAGCAGTTTTGGGAGCAGTGCCGGGGGCGCCAGCTTCTCCTCCTTGGCATCTTCTACGGGAACACCCGCTGCTTGTGGCGACGTGGTATCCTCCTTGGTTGCAGCAGGAGCTTTCGGGTCGCTTGCCAAGTTGGTGTCCGCAGTCTTATCCACAGCGTTACTGACATTCTCCTCGGATTGACTGAGGCCCATGCTGCGTTTTTGCTCCAGTGTCCAGCCGCTGCTACTGAACCACCGCTGGGCAAAACGGCCGTAGCTGCCACGTCGGGTCATCACATCCTTGGCCACACTGGTGGCGGAACGCTTAGACCCATCTGGTGCATCAGGCTGCTCGTCATCGGTAGGCACCTCGTCACTCTTAATTGAAACCGTGTCTGTGTCGGTGTCGTCACCAGCCTCAGTATCCGTATCATCATCCGCTGTCTCACCGGGCGCTTTGTTTTGTGGTTGTGCCGCTGTCTTTGCAACAGATTCGCTGGCATCGTTGTAGGAAGAGCACGGTGTAAGGGCGACCTCGGTGATCACATAGACTGGGCAGCCGCGGATCACAGCGACCTGTTTGCGCCGGGTGATGGAGACGAGATAGCTGAAGCGGGATACCGTGATCAGACCTGTTCATATGATCTTGATATTAGGTTTTGGCTTTCGAGAAAGAGCAAGAGTACGAGCCGGGGGGGGGGGGTTCCAGGCTCTGCTGCGCGGACATACCGACGATTCCGTAGGCCTCGAACGAGGAGTTGGGCTTGGACAGATCCGGCAGCCCATCCCGAGGGACAAATGATATAGCAGCATCCCCATAGCGAAGCCTGACGGGTGGTGAGGGCTTGTGTTTTTCCTTGGTCGCCAGAGGCTGTATTAAGAGGCCGTCCACTGCGGCAGCAATAATGACCTTGCGTGCAAGGGATGGCATCTTTCGGCGGCGTCGCAAATATTGTTCAGGCACGCAAGAGACGAGAAGAACGGAGCCCACTGATATTCTTGGGCAGAATCATAGCTATAAACGGAGGAACATCGTTATGGTGTATATTTAGGGTGCGGGACGGCCATGGTCACAGGTTAAAGACCGGTCTCAGGTCTCGGCCGATGTATGATGTCGAGGTCGCGTTTGGCGGGGCACTTGCTGTGTGCGCATGCGGACTGCTGTCTTTCTTAAGCGAAGTGAGCCCCCCCCCCGGTTGCTTGGCGCGATCCTAACCACTATACTAAAATTTACAGACGGGTTAAGGCTAACGGTAATTTTGACTAATTCCTTATTATTAACCTTATTACTAATACCCTGTTAAGGTTTTTATAATAGGGGGCTACTGCCTAATAAAGACCGAGTTATAAAGTTTATAATTTTATTTATACCTTAACCCGTTGCTGCTTAATAGATGGATTAAAGCCGAATTCCGCTATAGTTAAGCTATAATAAAGCGTTACTATAGTTGGGTTGCCGTTATAGGTATTGTAGCCCTAACTATACCGTTGTTATTGCTATTAAATAGCGTAAAGCTAAAGTAATAGGCTTTAAAGGTTTATAATTTTTTTTTTCCTATAGTAGAGTTGCTAAGCCTAATTAATACCTAATTTATATAGTTTAAGAGCTAAAAGATCTTCTAATTAAGAAGCCGGATATATATTTTAACGAAATATAGCTATTTTTTATTAATTACTGCTATATCGATTACTTAATTAGGATAATCTCGTAAGCCCTAATAGAGAGCGATTAGTTAAATAAAAGAATTTATATATTAGCTTGCTAGCGTGATAAGGATTTCTACGGCTATTACCTTTTTAAGATTTTAAAAGCTATATATACTATCGATATATTTATTTTCTGTAATAAGTCTGCTATTAATAAGAGGAATAGCGTAAGAAGGATTAGATAGGTATTAGTTAGATATATGCTATAAGTATAGAATCTTTTTAAATAAGGTATTTACTGTTATATATTACCTGCGATAATAATTAATAGCCTGTTTAATATAACGGTATATAAGGGCTATATTATAAAGAAGTTCTTTTTATTATAGCTAGAAGAGAAGGTTTTACTTTAAATAAATTTATACCCAGGCTTATAATCGATTCTGGTGTTAGATAATGCCTTATAGTATTATAATAAAAGAATTTATATAGCCGTTAAAAGAAGAGGTATTAAGCTAATTTATCTACTATTATACTTACCGGAGTTTAACCCGATTAAGGCCTATTTTAGTGATTTAAAGAAGTATATATAGCGTTAGTATTAGTTTAAAATAAGTAATTTCGATATAGATAAGGAATTTATAGATTTTTTATATTCCTGCGCTAATAAGGTTAGTTAGTGTATTAAGGCTATTAAGGGATATTTCCGCTATATAAGGGTATTAATAAAAAGGTTTAAAGCTGCTAATTAAAATAAGGGTAGTTAGAAGTAGTAAGGAGTTAAAAAAGTGTAAGTTTTTAATAAGTATAGGGTAAAGGAAAAGAGGTATAATTAAAAAAGTTAGTTAATAGGTTATAAGTTAATATTATTTTAAAAATAAAAGCTATAATATAGCAAATATATTAAATTATCTTAAGCCCTATAATATATAAAAACTACTTTCTATATATATACTTTTCTAATTAATTATAGCTATTTTATAAATCGAAAAAATATTATTTTTGCTTATAAACCATTTATTATCGTTGCTTATACTTTTCTTTATATATAATTACTACTTTCCTTATTTAGAAACCTATTAAAATACTTGCTAAATTACTTTTTTATAGCCGAAAACTAGTTTAATAACGCTAGTAGGCTTATAACCCTTCTTGCTAATATAGTTTAACCTATATATACGGCCCAGTATTAAAAGAAGCTATATAGTTAGTTAGGGTGTATTTAAGGGGCTTATTGCTTTATATACTTTTAATTTTAGCTTATAGATTATATAGCTTATTATTCGCTATCTGCTGCGCTAATGGCGGTAATAGCGGTAGTAGGTTCTTATTATTATTATCGCTATTATTGCTTTTAAAGAAATTAGAAAAGTTTTTTTTCTTTTTTAAGTATAGCTTTATAAGTTTTCTAACTAATATAATAAAACCTAGACCCCTTTTATTAAATTAGGTATTATCTTTCCTATAAAGGGCTTGCAAATTTAAATCTTTTTTTTTTATTACCTATTATAGCTGCTTAAGTTACTTTCTTTCTTAAGTTAATGGAAAGTGCTTATAAACTAATTCTATAATAAATTCTCGATATAAAACCTTTTAATTACTAGTAACCTAAGGCGGCGATAAGGATAATATTATAAGTCTATATTTTTTTTATAAGCTTTTAAGCTAATTTATAGAAGGGGTAATTATTAATAGCGGTAGCAGTAGAGGTAATATTAGTAGTTTCTTAAAGCCTTATAATAGCAGCGGCAGTAGCTGCGTTTAATTATACTTAAAGCCTAGGGTGTAAAGGTTTATCGATAGGTTAATTACTATATTAAACCTATTTTCCTTTTATTTTGCCCCCTTCTTTTACTTTTTCTATAGCTAATTAATACTAATACTATTATTAGGAGGTCCCTTATTACTCTAATTGCTTTCGGCCTGCTGTTACTATTTAATAAAAAGTTTTTTTAGTGGCCTATAAATAGCAGCCTTACCCTTAAGTATTGCTTACACTTATTTTTATAGATTATTATTAGTTAGATTAGTATATAAATAGTTCTTTACCACCTAGCACTATTATTATAGTAAGTTAGCTCGGTTATAGTAATAATAATTAGCCTTATAGCGTATGTTTAACTTATATTTCTATTAATTTATTAGCTTTTTATATATTGCTTATAAAGGGTTTTTATTACGGTTTATATCTTTAAGTTACCGGGTAATAGTTAATCTAAGCCGAATTATTATAGGTAGTAGATTTTTACTAGGTGTAATAATACTTTTTATATACCTTACTGCTATTTAACCGTTTGTAAGGCTAGTAATATGTTATAGCCTATTAAAGGCTTTAGAAAGTAATTACTTTAAAGTTTTTTTCGTTTATAGCATTACCTATGCCGGCGGTGCTAGTAGTAGTGGCAGTAGTGTAATAGCTACTTTATATATATAGGTGAAGGTTAAAAAGTAAGGGCCCTTAAGTAATAAGAGCGTACCTATTAAAGCAGCATGGTTAAATACTTCCTCGGGGTAGTTTATAATTAGTTTAAAAACTTTTAACTAATAAGTTAATAATAGTTATTATAGCGCCCGGCTAGCTTTAATAAATATTTTAGTTAATTCGATTATAACCCGCTTAATATCTTTAAACTTAATATTAACCTGCTTTTTTATACTAATAAATAAAAGCCTTTATTAATTATAAATCTTAATTGCTATAAATTTATTACCGAGGTTTATAAGGCAGTATATTATTAGTAGTATTTAAGAAAGCTTTATATTAGTAACCTTTATAATTAATATTAATATTATATTACCTAGTAACTTTAATAATAGGCGGCTTTCTAAAAGTTTAATATTATTTTTAGTATTATTTAATATTATAGCTATCTTAAAGTTAAAATTATTATTACCCGCCTTAAATAGATTAGAATTATTATTGGCCGCCTTAAGTAAATCGGAATTATTATTAGCCGCCTTAAGTGGATCAGAATTATTACCGGCTGCTTTTTCCGGGTTATCCGGCTTATTAATAACCTTATTAGCGTTTTTTGCTATAAGCCGGGCTATATATTTAAAAGCTATTAATTTATCCCTAATAGTTTTTAAGGCGGTATATAACTTCCGCTTATTATTATTATTATTATTACTGCTACTTTTTTTTTATTATATAGCCTATTTACTTATAGCGGCAGTATACAATCTAATAGCAGTAGTAGCTTTTACTATTAGCTTATATATATATTGGCTATTAGGCGCTATAGCAGTATTATTAGTAAATTATATAATTTAGTATTATAAGCGGGTTTTCCGGGGCGATAGATAATCGATTTCTGCTTTAAAGGGCAGTTAGAATATAGTAATTATAGATTTAGGCCGGTAAATATTACCTTTAGCTAAGGTAAGCAGGGCTTATATATCTTTATAAAATAGGCTAAAATTAATTCGGCTATTAGCTATTAATTAAATATAACCTTACCGGCGGCGGCGGCGGCGGTAATAGTATATTAATAATAAGAAATTGGTTAAAATTGCCGTTGGCCTTAACCCGTCTGCAAATTTTGGTGTAGTGGTTAGGATCGCGCTAAGCAACCGGGGGGGGGGGCTTACTTCGCTTGAGAAAGACAGTGGCAGCTGGAGCATCACTCACCCATAAGCTGCTGCTCAGCTGCAATTACAGCATGACGTATGTCTGAGATTAGCATCCCCCAAATTCGAGCTAACTTCTTCGAATATTTAGACTTAGGAACCGCAATCGGACTTTGGAATCGTCAAGCTGTTCTCTGCAGGTGTTGCATACGAGATCTCACAAACTGAAAATAAAAAGAACCCGCACGACGATGATAGTCAACAGTGAGTTTCGAGTGACAGGGCATCGCACCGCGGTCAGGACTTGGAAACCCATTGGTAATAATTTATTGGAACTCGGCATTGTTGACGGTTAGCTAATAGCACATGCTATGCCGGACAGCTGCGTCAGGTCAGGAAGAGAGTCATCCTCCGGACAACTCATTTCAGAAAATTCGAGATGTAAACTACCATTCCGACAGTCCTATCCCAGAATCGTATCTCAAGGAGTTCAGGACCAAGCTGGAGGCTTGGTCGTCAACTCACAGTCCTTTTGAGTTTCCGATTGCTGCATATACCAGAAGTAGGTGCTTTGGCAAGCACACACCTGCCATTATTGCATAGGTCGAGATCAGAGACCGTTTGGGAAGCATCTGAGCCTATATTTCCACCTTGGTGTTGTGCATTTCTCTCGACGCCATCCGGCACGAGGTGTCTTCCTAGCCATCGATCACGTTCTCCAAATCGTATATCCAGACATTCCTTAGATAGCCAATCTCTCAACCTTGTCCTTCAGAGCGCGGATCTGGCCCATCAGGTCTGATGCTTCGTTGCTGGTGATCGCGGCGGAGATAACTGCCCTGGAGACACCGCAAGCACGGCCCAAAGCGACCTTGCTGGGGACGTAGACGTAGGGGGTGTTCTGTGTGAAACAAATCTTAGTATCTAAACGCAGCGTGAGATTGATTGCGGAGAGCAGCTTACCTTGTCCTCGGCCAGGAGAGGGATGTGCAGGAGGATAGCGAGAGGCGTGGTGTCCTAAGCGAGCAAGATTAGTTTCTCTGTTGTCTTTGAAGGGAGAATGATTATATTCGAGTTGTAACCTACAGCAGCGAGGACGACAATCTCAGCAGTTCCACGGTTCAGGGCCTTGGTCGCCTCGTTGGCTCCCTTCTTGAGCTGCCTGTAATGGGCGCTGGACTGCAGCAGATCCAGGATTTCCTGGGTCAAGGCTGCGTCGGCAATGGGCCAAGCGGCGGACTCGTTCTGGTTGGACATTTTGTGCGGATTTAGAGGGACAGGGTTCCTTTCCGTAGATCGCCCTGCTGTCGTGAGAAGAGGTGGTGGTGGTGTAGTCTTCACGTTGTAGCCAGATGCCAGGCCCAAAAAAAAAAAAGAATTGAGCTCTGGGCACCTGGGCCGGGGATCCAGAGAAAGGCGGGTCCGCCGATAAGCAACTGATAGGACACCTCGTTGATGCGGTGCCGGTGCAAGGAGCTTAGGTAAGCTGAGTGGTCTGTGCTCGCTTGCCCAGACTCTGCCCCAAGAGTAAGCAGCTGGTATCTGACCTGACTTGCTGTGTGCTGTGCTGTGCTGGTCGGATCCGCCTGCTGCAGAGAGAGCAAAACCTTCGTCCAATCAAAGGAAACCTGGGAACCACCTTGGCAACGACTCAACGCAACTCGAACCGTCACCATCGCCCGCCCATTCATCTATCCACAGCTTCACATTCCACTCCGCCACCACTCTGACGACTTCAAGCTGCCATCGCACCAACTCCAGTCCAGATATCACATCACCTGCATATCATTCTTTCCACTTTGACTAATTTCCGTTCCCCTCACGACCGCCAACATGTCTACAGATCTTTGGTAAGCCTGCTTGTTGCTCTTGGGAGGCCCCCTTGAGCTCCCCAGCCATCATCTATCAAACTGGAGCTCAGAGTCTGGATGTCTGCATCCATGGCGACCGCCATCTACCTTGATACCATTTTCCACTCGTGTCAGAAGCTAATGATGTTATATCCAGCCCCGTCTACGCGGTTAGTCTCACCTTGTCAACGTCTGTTCATCGTCGTCATCCTGCCGAGCTCTGCCGAACCCGAGCCCATCGTCGAGAACAACACTATCGAAGCACGATGCTAACACATCTCTAGCCCTTCTTCGGCGCCATGGGCTGCACATCTGCCATCGTCTTCACATGCCTCGGCGCATCATACGGAACCGCCAAGTCAGGTGTTGGTATCTCGGCAATGGGTGTCCTGCGACCTGACCTGATCGTGAAGAGTACGTCACCATCTCGACTGGACTTGTGTACAACGTTCAGCATGCTCACCCATAACTAGACATTGTGCCCGTCATTATGGCTGGTATCATTGGTATCTACGGTCTGGTCGTCTCTGTCCTGATCTCCGACGGCCTCAAGCAGGCTGACTACCCTCTGTTCACCGGCTTCATCCAGCTCGGCGCCGGTCTTGCCGTCGGTCTGGCTGGTATGGCTGCTGGTTTCGCTATTGGTATCGTCGGTGACGCTGGTGTGCGCGGTACTGCTCAGCAGCCCAGGCTATTCGTTGGCATGATCCTGATTCTCATTTTCGCTGAAGTCTTGGGTGAGTTATTTTTAGCAACAACTCTCCCTCCCTGTCGCCGAGCTTCGCCTCTGTTCACAACGTGCTAACTGCAGTCACAGGTCTCTACGGCCTGATCGTTGCCCTTCTCATGAACTCGAAGGCTGCGCTGAACGTCTCGTGCTAAGCGCATAGCTACCGACCTCCTCGGCCGCGAGCCAACTTTGGGATACGCTGGCAAGACATTCCGCAATGCCTTTCTCAAAGCTTCAACGAACGAAATCGCGGTCGCATTCAATCAAGTGGGGATCAGCTTGCAATTATGAAAAAGTTCGATCTCTTTTGAGCATTTGCATCTGGTCAGGACGTGACTGGGAGGATTGAAACAAGTGGAACGAAATGATGGATGTTTGGAACAGCATCCAACTGGCATACATATGTACTCATTGTCTCATTAGGCTATGACTCGGAGCATTGGGTTCTCGTCATAGATGTAGGGAGGAGCAGAAGAATGTAGTTTAGGATGGGAGTAGTGCTGCTTTGGTTTCCTGCGACATGGTTTCAGATGGCTGCATTGTATTGTATCTTTACAGCACCGTGCCTCTTGGTTCCTTGTGACTGGATCGTTTATTGTCATAAGCGGACACTTCGAGCGAGGCGTCCACGCATCTGGCCGCCTATTAGACACCCTTCCCACTGGCTGTCCTTTCTAGGTCACTCATACCTTCTTCGTTTTAACTAGTTGAATGTTGGGAACCAACATTTACTGACGCCTTTACGCTCGCGACTTTGATGATCTGGTGAGGCTCGTGGTTGTCACGCCCCTGTATAGTTTATTCTCGTCGCTACACAGTCTTTTCTTTTCTTTGTTCTCCCAAGGTACGTCAAATACTGGACTGAGTTCTTAGTTCTTTTTCATGGGCAGCGTGTGCAATTTTGAGTTCTATTTTCTGAAACTGTACCCAATACGGGTGGGACTTACTGGCCACTCGGCCATGGTTGCAGGAAGAAGTCGTCGCCCGGCTATTATCAGCTCTCGGCGCGAGTTACTATGCCAGAACATTTGTTCCTCCATATCCTCTACCAGCGCAGTTTGTGAGACTGATTGCATCGTCGCCCGCTATCTCAGCACCTGATTGATCACAACATACATGCGGGAGCCTTGCTCCGGACAACGCACTTGTATACATGATGCATGACCAAAGTTGAATTACAACATATATTTGATATAGTTTACACGGTTAAACAAATATATAAGTTCATGGTGTGCCCAAAGCCGTAGGCCCGAGATCACAGAGCCACGCTTTGCTACCGAGTTTATAATATTGTTCCCCTTTGGTCTTCGCACTATCAAAACAAGCCATGTGGAGCAAATGCTTGTAACTTGTCGATGTGTCATCACGGCCAGGGCATCACCGACGCAAGATGGGTTCCGAACGGTATTTGCAACTACTGTACTGTCATTTCCTCTTGGTTCCATGACCATGCTGCTAATAGACAAAGATTATTGGTTGTATATGTGTTGCTGTGTCATCGCACCAGCCCATGCCAACTACCGGAGTAGAATCGCAAGCAATCCACCTGCTTTTGCTTTTGTCGTCCCATTTTTATTTCGCGACTCAAGTTCTCAGTTTATGTAATAATTAAAGGCGAGTACTGATATTGAAACTATGTACGAATCGAAGTAAACACGCCACACATCGCCTCGAGCTGTCTTGGCCACGATAGGCCCACCCACTGCGGGTGTTTAGATGACATACTGTGGCAAAATACATGTCAGCAAGCAAGCTATAAATATATATAGATATATATGTATATATATATTAAATGATCGGGAGTGATTGTAAAACTTACGGGGATGAACAGATAGGGGACCTGTCTCTCATACTCCTTCCACGCATCGCCGTACTTCTCCCTGCACCTCTCGATGTCTCGAGCGGCGCGATGCGCGATCATGCAGCAGAAGAAGACGGGGTAGAACCATGGGAAGGGGCTGCTGAAGCCTGTGATCAGGCCCCAGCAGATGGCGAAGAACGCGTCACAAGTGTAGTGAAGCTTGCGCGCCTTGCCATACCAGCCGTCAACGAAAAGGCAGTCACCGGTGGAGGTGGGGATCTTGCGGGGGTTCTTGATGGACTGCCACGGAACCTGGGGGAAGGTGTTTCGTTTGGTGTATGTGCCCCTCTCCATTGATCGGAAGCTGTTCTTCTGGGCGTTGCAGCTGTCCCAGACCCAGTAGACGAACAGGTAGGAGACATACAGGCCGACAAGGAAGGCGCGGTTCCAGCGGTACTCGTCGGGGGGATGGTTGGCGAGATAGATAATGCAGTGGCAGTAGGAGAGCGGCACGCCGGACATGTTCCAGAAGATGAGCATGAATCCCCACTTCTCGTAGTACATGTCCCAAGTCGTGACGATGAGCTCCTCGCCCTTGCCGCACGCATTGGCATAGAGCCAGTGTGCCATCACAAGGAACATGACCTCGCCTGACACGTAACCGTACTGCTCGTACTGCCGCACAGCGTTGCTAATGCT
Organism: Diaporthe ilicicola; assembly: GCA_023242295.1. Classification (NCBI taxonomy): domain Eukaryota; kingdom Fungi; phylum Ascomycota; class Sordariomycetes; order Diaporthales; family Diaporthaceae; genus Diaporthe; species Diaporthe ilicicola. The sequence continues at coordinate 76,447 of JALPVH010000098.1, read as the reverse complement.
GAGCAACAGCAGGATGTACCAGGGCAAGCGGACCTCAAAGAACATCTTGAAATCAAGTATGCCAAACATTCGCGGGTTAAGCTCTGCGCCCATGAAGAAGTCGTAGATGGGATAACCAGTCATACGGTGCTGAGCGCCACGGTAGATAGCGGAGAAGTATGCGACGATGGCGACAATGTACCCCGAGATTATCGAAACGGACAGCAGCGGGCCGAAGTCATCGAGAATGGCGGAGATTCTGTAGACGCCCGTGAGGTGCAAGACAGCCGCGACGGCCAGGGTGGCGTACAGCGAGAAGAAGCCGGAGCAGTAGTACTTGAGCTGCTTGCCACCCTCGTGCGGCAAGGGCTTTCCGTATGCGTAGACACCGGGCGCATAGATGTAGAGGATGACCTCGAAGACGCCAAAGATCCAGTACGCGGCCCATGCCCTGAGGTGAGGGAAGGCGCCGGTGTAGACGAGGCGGCCGAGATGAGAGAGGAAGTCGGCCCAGCTCTGACCTTGGGCGCGCGTAGGGAACTTCCCATCGTAGTAGGTCGCACCGATCCACATGTACCACATGAGCAATGGGAAGCCGATCATCATGGCCGAAACCCCCAGAGAGCCGCCAAACTCAAAGTTGCCTGAGTAGTCAATCTTGGGGTCCGTGCCCGGCTTCCAGCCGTCCACGACCTTCTCCTCAACCGCCTTGCCATTGGCGCCATTCGCGTGACCATTGGTCGCCGACCTAGGCTTCAAGTCTTCCTCAAGGTCATGCTTGCCATTCAAAGTCGTTGGTGGTAGGTTGGCCGTGTCTGGCGGAGGACTCGACGTCGGCAGCGTATCATCGTCGTCGATGTGCTCGGTGAACTTGGGGACGCCGCGTTTCCGCAGCGATCGTGTGCGCAACGAGGTGGATTCAGCGGCAGAGCTCGAGTCGCCATCGGCATCGGATGCGTCGAGGGTGAGAGGCGTCTTGCGCTTGCTGGAAACCCGACGGCCAGGGGTCTCGACCATGCCTTCGAAAGGCTCTTTCTTCCTGTGAGCAGGACATTGGGGTCAGCACAAAGTCATGGCCATGAATGCAGCCCCGGGATGCGCGCATTGGCGTGCCAGCAGTAGGCGGACCGGACGGTAGTGAACATGTGGATATGGACAACCGACACCGATGCGGTTCAACATGGCCCCTGTCCGCCAGTGTGATTGTTTGGCGACAGCGTCTCGCATAGGTCCCACAGTGTGAAGTACAGTCGCTCAGTTAGGCTAGGCAGAGCAGAGGAGGAGAGCAGACTCGCAATGCGATAATGATGTGCTTGCAGCTTGCATTCGTCCATTGCCTGCCTATTCCGGCATTCCGTCGTGCTGCTGACAGCTGGCTGCGCCTCAACTTGGGCCCCAGGCAAGGGTGTGGGAATGCGGCGTTGTCTGATTGGCAACATGACGGGGCAAGACAACAGACATAGACAAGACCGAGACGCGGGATTCGCGACTTACCGAGGCGTTTGGCGGAGTGAATATCTCGACGACATTTTCATGGAGCTATGCAAGCAATACGAATGATGCGTGCAGTAGAGGAGAGAGGGAAAAAGAGAGAGACTCGATATTATTATTGAAAATTGCTTCCTGACATTGGACCAGATTGCAGTAGCATGAGATAGACCAAAACCAGGCCAGATCGACACTGCTCTCTCGCGGCTCGCCCCTTCTGGCAGCTGGCCCTTGGCCTCGGATCGGAAATTCGGTAGAGCCCCAGGGACCCAGCGAGACAGAGAGCACAGGGCACAGAGACAGAGACCAAAACCTTGTTGACAAATTTTCTTATTCGGCATCGGTTGGCCAGGTTGCAACCTGCAGGGGGTGCCACCAGCCTTAGCGTCCTTGCAGGGAAATGAGTGCCCCCGGACCAGAACGTCCTCTGCCCCTATGCCTGTTCAGGGACCCATCCGATGACTTGCAGAATCATCACCCTACCTAGGGAAGCCAAGCAGACCTCGGCAGGTGACGACAACGATTCATCCAAGTAGCTACCTAGGTACCTAGGTAATAAGCATTGTATCTCAATGCCATTCGGTACCTAGACACATTGCACACATGAATACACACTGCTTGCTGTTTCCATCCATCAGGATATTCATAGCTTATCCTCCCGAGCAAATACTGCCCCCGCATGAACCTTGTAATGCCTCACTGGCACAGCACGAGACAGCAGAAACCGGATGCTGAGTCGAGCTTGTCATGGCGGCAATGCGTCCTGCAGCCGTTCACCACGCCTCATTGGCCATTGTATCTGTGTACTTGCTGCCATTTACTGCATGCATGACGCTGTCGTGCAGAGCAGACACCTTGTCTTGCCCCCGATGCTGCACAGTGAGCGGTCTCGATTCAACGTTCGTCCTTTGTCAGTGGGGTCTTACGCGTAGAAGTGCTTCGGACTCTCGGTCCAGGAGGACTACTGCAACAACTGGAGAGTTTCTGGCGACACGAGAGTCAGCAATAGATGTCTCAATGACGACTATATGCGCGTAGATTCATAAACAACCACCAATGGGCTGGCTTGCGGACCGCGGTGAGGAGATGAGCGCAAGCCTTCAAAAGCACCGATCAGGAAAAGCAGGCCGATAGAAGGACTGCTGTCCAAGAACTAGGTAAGACGAGTCCATCTACATGTTAGAGTGTGTCAGAAGTATATTGAACAGGCATCATAGGATTCGACGTCTATCTACACTTCATGCTTGCAGAGATGGTTCCATTCAATGTTGGCCCCTAGACAAGCCCATGATAAAGCCATATACTGTTGTACGAACAGCCCATTACGATCCGTTGTCACGTGGCCCCATACGAGGCCTTGTTGGATCCTGCAACCTTGCCATCTCCAGCATCAGGCGATATATGTATATAGTCCGATCGACCTCCCTGAAAGCCATATTGAACCACTCCCGACCCTGCTCAGCAACGTGCTTCGCCGCCTCCCGCCCCGCCTCAGTCGACGTGAGATGCGAGACCAGCTCTGGTAGCTCCTTCATGCCCTGGCTGACAGGGAAATAGTGAAGCCACGGGATAAGACGCTCGTCGTGCCACTCACGTAAAAGTGTTCGTTTCAGCGGGGCCGAACGCGATGCCAGAAAATTGTAGTAGCGCCCGCTGATACCATTTCCGTCCAGGTCGAATACGAGGCGCGACTCAAGGGCGCGATCCTTGTCCTCCCAGGGCTTAAGGTTGAAGTAGGCCCGCTGGTCTCTGCATAATCGGCTCTTGCACTGAAATATCCTAGTAAACGCGACGTCGAATAATCTGGAGTTCAGGAATGATGACTTCACGCGGCTGAGTACACCCTCCACCTCCCGTAGGTAATAATGCTCACGCCTGTCCAGGTTTTGTGCCAGCTCGACAAAGCTTTGGCGGTGGTAATGTCGCCATCGGTCGTCCGAGACAAAGCCACCGGTGGTGGACCCAGCCCAGTAGAGATTGTTCCGCTTGTTGTCCCACATAATGTCGTTCGAGTCGTGGTATTGGAATTCATCCTCCAGGTAAGCTGGGCTGGGATATAAGATGTCGCCCATGGTTGATAGTGAGCCGGTTGAGAAGACCGGGGCCAAGCCTTCCAGCAGAGGAAACGACGCAGGGCTCATGAAGAGGCCGTGCGTGGTGCTGTACTCTGGATGTTGACACAGGTTCATAACAGACACTGGATCTATGACGAATGGGAGGCCAAAGTCCTCGGCCAGCTTTTCAGTCCGGCTGCCAGTTGTGTTCACGTCTTGGGATGAACAAGACTTAGTCAGTGTATCCCAGGTGGGCCGCCTTGACATGTTATTGAGACTATATCCTCCTCCTGTCTTATGGTCTCCGTTTCGAGGCAGCAGCACCCTCGGCTCATCAATGTGATTCACCAGAAACTTGATGTCGGGAAGATGATCGCGCAAGTCTCCCAGCAGCTTGTCGAAAGAGAATTGGATATGCCTGTCAAAAATGCGATAAGGATGGCTGCAGATAGTCTTTGCCTCCCGTCCAGAGAAAGCACAGAGCCACAAGTCGCTGCCCGGAAGATTCTGCACGAGACTCATTGTTTCCAGCACCTCTGAGCCATTCAGATTCCAGAATGGTGCGATGTTCTCGTATATCGTGTCGAACTCGTCAATAATTGGGGATTGGTGAGATTGCGCAAACCTGAACCAAGTTTCGAACCCAGCGGGTGGTTCCAGCCCATACCGGCGTCGATATTCCTCGTGAGCGACCTTGTAGGTCTTTGACTGTTTTTGCAATAGTCTTTCAAAGTCTCCTTTGGCGTTTTGTACCAGGTTCTGGATGGGGTGTTCTTGAGGCTGTGTCAACAGTGATGAAGACTGTGCCGTTTGTATGGCATAAATGTTGATTAGGTAGGGGATGAGGGAGACGAGGAAGAAAACCCAAAGTGCTGACTTGGCTTTCGCTTGCTTTGGAAGGATCTGAATAACCTGACCAAGTGACAAGAATGATGCCGCGACGTGAGAGAAAGCAACCAAATCTGAAGTCATTGTGAAGGGATCACGAGTGGCCACGGTGCTATATGTCGCCATCGCTGCGGCACTACGCCAAGATGAGTGTCGAGCCTAGGTGCTTGATTAGTTTTGAAGCCGTGCACGAAAGGCTCGGTGAAATACAAACTGTTTGAATTGTGAAGTACCAAGACAATGCTTTGATCAAAGCCAACGCCGGGGTGTATGCGGAGTAAACAGGGAAGCCAAATGCGAAGGTCTCTAGGCCCAGCATGGTGACCAGCAAAAGCGTGACGCGCAGTGAGAGAGGGAGGACAACATCTTCAATATCGAAAGGTGGGAGGACTCGATAGCATGTGTTAGATACCCTAGGCCTGGGGTCGAGAGTGAGGTAGGCTACCAGCAGGAAGCCAATCGGAATGATCGAGAGCGTATCCGGTGTTACGATATGCCAATCCGATCTGAGGGTGAGAATGGTAAATAAAGCAGCCAAAACGCTGCCCCAAGCCGTGTCAGAGAGAGAGGAGAAGAATTGGGAAGCGGGCAGTGATGAGGTATCATGGATGTCTGCCTCTTGCCAACAAAGATAGTTCTGAGAGACCAGTAGTAGAGGCGTCAATGCCGGGAGAAACGCGAACACGGCCTTTTCCGCAGCGAAAAACCAGTATATAGTAAGGCTTAGAGCAACGACCCATAGAGAACGATCGCATGCAGGTGATCTTTTCTCGGTAATCCAACCGATGATATCTGGATGTGCCTGTGTGTATTTGGCACTCCTGCTCGCAGTCGCGTACTTAAACACTGTAGGAAGTATAATCCAACACAGAGTCTCCGACAAAGGCTGGAGCGTGGATCGGTGGTCGAGAAGACGTTGGTTCAAGATGCTGCACAGCAGAGCCGCACCGGCCGACCTGGTGACGTGGTCGCCCTTGATGTTAATGTTTTTGTCGAGAAATTTGAGTGGCTTCCACATTGTCGACGCCCATATCCGTGAACCTGGAAAGGTACGCAGAAAATGCTACCATATCGTGCTGTAGGGGTGAGCTCTCATGTGTGAAGGTCCGAAAAGCAGTTTGGACTCAGTTCAAATCTGAGATCAGCTAGAAACCGCAGCCACAATCTTGCTCGAACCGTTCCTGCTAGTACAAGTTTAATGATCTCTTTATTTTCAACGGCAGGGGAAAAGGTAGCGAGGTACACGTGCTTCTTTGTAATTATGAGTGTGGCTCCATGTAGTAATCCGGGTTTATGCAGTCATCAAATGGTGCTAAAAAGATCTGACATTCCAAGAGTTCCAAAGGACGTGATTGTCGTGGTTGCGAAAATCTTTCCCCCTTTTCAACTAATATTACCTGACACTGGCACTGCCACAGCCAGAAGCGGCGACTTGGCGAAGTGTGAGACAGACACCCAAACCATAGAAATCCATTCGGGGCCAACAATTTTGTGTCGTTCCACAGGCCAGACTACCAAGTAAGCGAAAGTGGACATCTGATGGGTCTGCCTAGATACTTAAGTACTTGGCGTTCAATCCATGGGGCTGTGACTGAATACGGGATGGCCGCTACGAAAAATTACATTACATTCTGTTTTCTGTGCTGTTAATTGCAGTCGATAATGTCAACCGCTATGTGGGTCGCCGAGCCACAAACGTACACACGACACGTATACCTGAGTAGGCCACAAAAGCAGCCCATTACCCCCGAGGGCCGAGTTCAATGCGCACTGTTTGCGTCACCACTTGTAACGCGAAGTTCAGCTGAACAATTCTTTTTTGTATTCCATGGATGATGGCGGCCAAGTTCTGGCGGCTGGAATGAATTCATTTCTCAATTAGGCAAGTCCACGTGGCCCATTCCAGTGAGACCACAAAGGGCGTTCCGCACCGACTCGTGTGACTGACCCATCAACAATGAATATAAATCTACCTTCTTCACAAAGCCCTCGTCAAATTCTACTCAGCAAGCATGAAGGGGGAAAAAACCCGGGTACTTTTGCCCGGGTACTTTTGCCCTCCTTCCGTTGCCATGTGGCTGTCTTACCTACCTACCTACATGCCTACATACTTAGGTAAGTAGCTATGTATGCTTCACAAGCGCCCATAGATCCATTGCAAGTTGGAGGCTAGAAGAAAATCGCCAGATGTATAAACTCGTCCCTGGGTACATCCCAACACGGCAGGAGCACTTGCAATACGAGACTTAATTACTATGAAATTTCATCAGGACTAAAACAACATCGAGAATCATGTACAAGGAAGAGTCTTTATTGGCAGCTCTAGCCTATTGCCAACTTCTCTTTTTCCGTATTTGACAGATTCCACAACTGGGTCAGCCAAGTCATGCTTAGTGGGCTCTAAATAACAGCCCCAAGAGTTCATATTGGGTTGTCAATATAGATTTCGTCCGTGTTATCGATGCTTTCGGACTGAAGGGCTGCAGGGCTGCAGGGCTGCCATGCCTGGACAAAGCCAGTCAGATCAGCATGCGTCTCTAGGAGGCTTGCACCTCCAGATGCTATGGTAAGCCGGAATGCCCCTAGAGACTTTGGCCCCAAGATTGCAGTCACCGCAGGTCATCGTATATCGAAAAGTCATATGCACCGGACATTAAGTCTCGGTTGGAGGAGATAAAATAGAAATAAAAATGAAGAGCCCTATAGAGTTTGCTGCTGCGGGAATGTAGGCCCCATGCGTCCGTCCGGTTGACCGGCTCATCACAGACAAGTCCAGTTTCGTAAACAGAAAGCAACTACGCAGAATCATTGAAGCAAACCTGGCAAGCGCAGGTACCTTGCTTCAAACAGCTAGCTGCAAGGGTAAACCCGTCCCTTCAAATCTACTCGATTCTTCGTCTGGGACAAGTCTTGCGGCGCTCGGGCAACCTACCTTTCTACACCTGGTCTTTGATGACCACCAAATTTCTTCTCACTTGATAGAAGGACTGGGTTGGGAATGACCATGATTCTTGGAGCCATTGAGTGGTCCTCGCGGGTATGTCACAGCCAGCCCGCGTCTCTGCAGCTGAGGCCATGGAGAGGTGGTGTGAGTGAATGAGGCTTATTCCTCCTCGATCTCATTCGTTTTTGTGAAACAGCTGATCATCTGGCTCGGCGCTGCATTGGTAGATCAAGGAAGAGCGAGATTCTGGCAGTGAGAAGGAACAGGGGTTTCGAGAACGGGGCGGAGTTGAATGGCAAAAGAGGGCTAGGGAATAACCCAATCATTTGGTGGATGCAGCAGAAGCCGCCTGATCCCAATTTTGAGAGCTATTGAATTGGGTCCCAATTTCTGCGTGGATGCGATCTTTCTAAAAAGTAATTTGATGTTGTCGATGAAGTTCCGGGCTTTCGGTGCCAGAAAAAGATCAGTTTCCTGGGATCTTGGACAAGCCTTCTTCAGCTGAGGAATCAGAATCCAGCACAGGGAAGGCATGAGACTACATTCCATTGACATCCAAGTCAGGGGGAAACCACGTGAAGTCTAAACCCACAAGGTCACATAAGCACGTCACAGTAAACTAATTGTTGGTTCTCAAACTCTTCAGCCCAAAGCCTTTTGTTCGATACATTGCTATTCGCCCTGCAGCTGGCGTGCGTTCAGGAGGAATAAGCCTCCCTTCCAGCCTCAGAATTAGATTTGACGATTGAGTGTAGGGCTTCGACGGACGAACCATCAACTCCAGGGGAGCAATGGCAGCCCTGGCATCAAGCACAACCCATGGCCGCAGGGACGTCGTAGATCCCGTAGCCTCGTACCGCAGATGAGCGGGTCAAAGTACAGGCCATTGCATTCTCCTTGCCGGTAGCTCCCAACACAGCACAACTTCACATGCAGCCTTAGATCTGCGAAGCTCTATCTAGATATACGATCCGCGCCTCACCCTTGAGGTCCACCCGCGCCTCACCTGGCCACGGCATTGCAGTGCGTACGTACAACTTGCGAGCACAACGCACGTACGGTACGAGCCACGGCAGGAAGAAGGAACATAGGATTGTACGGATACAACCGACCCTTTTACGATCGGCACTCCAGGGCGCGCTCGTCAGGGCCCCATCGTACCAGACGCTCGGAACTGGATAAGGCTGGCTAGGCAAGTTCCGATGCCATTTGACGCCGGCGATCCAACCCTGATCTGTGATCGCTGCTTTTGTACGCGCGCCAGTTTCGTCGCGACCTGGATCCATCTCCTTATTACACCAGGGCGGACCAGCAATGCGCGCCCAGCCTCGGCATGATAGGAATCTGAACGAGCTCACTCTGTCGCCTCGATGCACACATCATTTGATAAAGGCGAATTTGTGTGCGGAGGTCACCTGAAGCGCCAAAACCCCTCCCAAGGCCGTGCGGCTGCGATGCGGCAATGCGGTATCACCGTCTCCAGTAGAAGCCGGCGATCGACATGACAGCCCCAGGTCTCAGATAATCTGTGGGAGCGAAGTATACCCGGCAGCACGGGTGTCGATATGAGGTGCCGAAGACCCCCAAGGGTTGTCTAGTCCCGATCCGATCGGGATATCCGCAGATCCGTAGGATTAGGGGTCCTGGGGTCCGGTTTATGGGTTTCGGGAAGAGGCATTATCCTGGACCGGGACGGCAACTAGTTGGTAGATGGAGGGTGTCTAAACCAACTTTGATGGGTGACGGGCAAGAATTAAGAATCGAAACCCTTCTCCAACCGCGACGATCACTTTTTTGACTTTTGATGGTGTACTTTTGGGGTGCGTGATGAATTCTTGGAAAAGGGACGTTACGGTGGGGAAGGTCCTCAGAAAGTCTGGAGCTCATCGAAAACACAGAGCTGGCATGCCAAATTGACTACAAGCAATACTCTACAACGCCACCCCACAAGACTTCGGATGCTGCGGGTTCTGACAGCAGATCAAGCCACAAATGTCAGATTTGCAGCATCGAACAAAATCTGTCTTCCTTTACTGGATATGGGCGGCAAGACCCGAACGGCGACCTGAGTCCGTACCTAGGGAACCTGCAACGAAATGTGATCTGTGACACCTGAGCGCTCAGGATCGCTATTGCGTCTCTCGCTTCAGCAGGAGGATGGCCTTGGGTGTCAACATGGTCGATATGTGGCAGATTATGTACCTAAGATTGGAGATCTATAGCCAAGTGAGGGGTGCGCTGTAGTCAGTAGGTGGTGTAAGTGATGTTCCAGGGCGGAAAAGTGAGGCGAACGAGGTGCGCCCACTAGAATGGGACCCAGACAACAGGGGTGGAATCCCTTCGAACCTGGGAAATTATGCAAGCTGCTGCGCTTAGCATGTGTTCTATGCCGCAAACCGTCGCAGTCAATGAGTGTCTCGACATGGCCCGGCGGTGAGTGCAGGATGGAGCAAGTCTATACTAGTCCAGACCTGCTATGGCACCAAGGCTGCGGCGGCCATTCATCTTGCGCTCATCAGTGGTCAAGCCATAGGCAGCAGACCAGACACATGGGCAACATAAATACCACCAATGCCCCTTGATCTCTGCTACGATCGGCAACTTGGAAGTCCAAAGAAGTCTGCTGATCTCCTCCGAGATTTCCGTGTCATATGCCCAGCACGAGGTGATGATGTCGTCCTCGTCCACCATGAACAAATACTGGATTCCTCATCTCGATATTCATAAGAAGGTCATCACCCAGGAACTTCAATATTGTAGGTGGAATCCAGAGTCACTTGCTTCTCTCCCCCATTTTGGAACGTGAGGCCATGCTCAGACAGTGTTCACTGTCGCCACCTGTGCGCCATGGCCCTACGGAACTCGCCCACGTTGGTGATGCTAACTGCCACTATCGAGCAGACCTGGGCCCCGAAGCGACCGTTCGGCCATTCACGCGAGACGTACGCGTTCCTGACTAGCCACAATTCGAGTCCTGGATTTTGCTGACGTTACGGCCGCGGATAGGGTGAAGATGGGTTCCTCATCACAACGCCAGGACCCTGCTTGTCAGATGTGAGCGTTGCCGGCCTGTGACACGGACGCTGTTCCCGCTGTTGACCCTGCACCCAGGAGCAAATCGACGACATCTGCGTCAAGTCGAAGGAGATGTGGGAGAGGCAAGCCGCGAGCAGGGCCACGACCGCCTCCGAAGCAAAAAAGCCCCTCAAGCGGCCACTACATCAACCCGTGGTGATCTCGAAAGCCAGCTCGAGCCGTCGGAGGCACAATGACCCGAGGAGAGATGCCAGTCGAGGCTATGATGATGGCCGATGATCTCAAACTCCATAGCATGTTGGGATGTGAGTAATTTAGGAAGAAATGTATGGGGGCACCTTCGATGCAAAGCCTTGAGGTGGAAGGTACCTTGGCCGCAGCGCGACCGCGACCAAGTGCACGAACGGGGCCACTCCTAAATGGAATCGACCGGGCAGCGCCTCACAGGATCCACCAGAGGCAGTGCTGCTGGCTTCGGAAGGGATCATTGCTGGGCGAATCGTAGGCGTAGCGGCGTGAATTGCATTGCTGTGGTTTTGGTGTGGAGGAATTTTCCGAGCCAGCGACAGCCCGCCAGCTGGCACAATAGACCTTGCGTTTCCACTCGAGCCCGCATGAACCATACAAATGAAGGTGTGATATGCAAGAGTACCCAGTAAGTAATCAATAGTCACAGAACATCTGGACCAACCTGGCTGACCATTGACGTCCTTCGAGCTCATTTGTGCAAATCCACAGCTGTGACGCAGGGGGTTGTGCTGGTGGGATGCCGGCCGCAGATTTCGTGCAACGCTCACTTGCGCCTCGGCGTGTGTAACTCGATGCCCAAATCCTCAGAGAATCAATGGCTGGCATCGACTTTTTCTCTGGCTTTGCTCTTGCTCCAGTTGCGGAGCGGATCGGTGGCGAGTGGTGTGCAACGCCTCAGACCCCACCTCCCAAATTCGTGACCGCTGTACGGCGCCTGATCGTTCGGCTTTGGCACGACGCCGGAACATTCACATATCCAAGAGGCTGTACCGATTCGCAATAGTGCAATGAATCCAGGTGAGGCTCATCGCGCACCATCTGCAAAGGGTGCCGTCGAGGGAGGCCACCCAACTTGAACGAGATCCTTCGAAGGAAATGTGGCAGCCCGTGTTATGCTGAGACGCGGTGCACGTGCTCGTCGAATTAGCCTCCTTCAAGTGATCGCAGTTGGAGATTCACCTCTGGGGAAGAAGAGGAGAGATTGATAGAACAAGCAACCAATCAAGAATATCTCCCAAGTATCGCTATCAATCAGCGCCAACGCCGAAAGCAGATGTGGAAGTCAGTGTCCCAACAGCCCCGTTCTGTGCCCCCAGGTCCATCTCAAAATTCGAGGCGGTAATCAAAAGACTGGCTATCAGTCCCAGGCATGCGACTTACTATTTATGTAGCCACCGCAAGGTATGCAGCATGCTTCATGCCCAGTCGAGCTGACAGACGTCGCTCGTCCGGGCCGTGAGGCCTGTAGTCGATTCATGAAGACCAATAGATGGATTTCTCTGCGAACTTTCATGACTTTGCCATGGCTCATGATCCCGCACCAGGCCCACTGCCCACGGGCATATTCGCCAGACATTTCTCGTATCGGCCAATATCCAATGAGCCTGCGGACCAAAGCATCAGTGCTTGGACATGAATAGCCGAGAAGCCCATTTTGCGCTTGGAGGACTTCTTGACCGGTGTTGACGGCGGTGAGTTTATGTAGCCTATGACATTGACCCACTGACCGACCGAGGTTTGCTCTGCTGTGAGCTTCTCGAGCAGTAAGCGCACGTCGACCAATGCATGAACTTCGGTTGGCTCAGGAAATTGGTGCTGCAGCGTAAGCTGCCCTGAAGCTGTAGTGTAGGACGTGACACTGTAATTCAGATCAGCCGAGATGGCCCTTAACCAACACCGAAAGAGCTCTGAGGCAAAGCCGTAGAGAGCTCACAATCACATGAGCCGTGGCTTCATGTTTGTGGTCTCGGATTGAACTGCCAGCAAACATACCATCCTAGGAAGCGCACCTTGGTGCCGAGGTCGTGAGAGGGAAGAGACGACAGTAGCGCAAGCTTCGATGGCAAAGGGGTGCTGGACATTTCAACACCCAATGAAGAAGGTCAGGCTTCCGGAAGGCACAGGACCGATTTGCGACTCCATCTCAGGGGGCGACGTGGGCAAGATTAAAGAACCGAAGTCCCCTACAATTACGGGAAATGAGCAAGGAGTATGGAGCCAGGTCAAGTGCGAGGGCGATGACGAGTTCTGGCGAGCTCTGGCGAGCTCGAGTCCGATGCTAATCAATCTAATGTCTTAATGGGGTCACCCCTCGCAGGCAGCAGAGGCAGCAGCGGATCGGGCAGTGTTGACTAAGCAGCCGCGGCTAAAAATCGGACACCTGCGGCTGCTTGTTGACTAGCGCGGGCCATCACAAGGCCAAGCACTGACGAATCGTGCTTGCATCATACCTCGTCCTTTCTTTAGGCTTCTACTTACTCACCCCTGTGTTTTCACTGCCCTCGCGAATCGAGTGACACTGACGACGACTTCTTCTGCGACGATCTCCGCTCAAGTCCACTGAGCAAAATTTCGAATCTATAAGGACCAGGCTGCAAGACAGGTCCGGCTGCGGTCAAAACCCCGCTATCGACGGACGAGTCCCAGGGTCCAGATCCAGATCATCTGCCACCTACCTTTCTCCCCGACGCCCTCGATAAGCGACCACGACGCTCGATATCCCTAGGGGCACATCTCACCGCATCTCTTCGCGTACCGATACTCCTAGGAAGCAAAATGTCTGGCTGGGGCCTGGGCTGGTTTGGCGGGGCTTCTGCTCAGAAGCAGAAGAATGCCCCCAAGAACGCCATCCTGGGGCTTCGGTCACAGCTCGACATGCTGCAGAAGCGTGAGAAGCATTTGCAGAACCAGATGGACGAGCAAGATGGCCTGGCCCGGAAATATGTCTCCACAAACAACAAGACTGGTGAGGACATACATACTTTGCACAGACAATGTTGCTCGCGTGGTCGCATGTGCTAACCTTGCTCTCCTCGGGGGTAATAGCCGCAAAGACCGCACTGAAACGCAAGAAGCAGCACGAGCGCAGTCTTGACCAGACCCAGGCGCAGATCGGGACATTAGAGCAGCAAATAAATGCCATCGAGTCGGCCAACATCAACAAGGAGACACTCCTGGCAATGGAGAAAGCCAGCGAGGCGATGAAACAAATACACGGCAAGCTCACGCCCGAGAAGGTGGACGAGACTATGTACGTTCCCCGGCAAACTGTCTCTATTGCTCACACGTCTGTATGGCAAGTCTGGCTAACCCTTTTTGCGATTCAGGGACAAGCTCCGGGATCAAAACGCACTCAGCGACGAGATCGTCAACGCCATCACGAATAACCAAATCGGAGAGCCCATCGACGAGGAGGACCTGGAGGCAGAGCTGGACGAGTTGCAGCAGGAGCAGCTGGACGAGCAGATGCTCAAGACTGGAACAATGCCGGTATCGGATCAGATCCAGCGAGTGCCTGCCGCACCTCAAGACAGTGAGCTTCAACTCTGGCGACAAACCGCCTGTTGCATTTGCTGACAAGTTTGAACAGTCAAGGGCAAGACGCCGGTCGCGGCACAGGAGGACGACGAAGAGGAAGAGCTGCGAAAGTTGCAAGCCGAAATGGCCATGTGAGAGGCCACCAGTGCATGAAGAAACACATAGAGAGTGCCAGCAGGATACAACGAGGGCAAGTCCACAGACTCATGGCCTGGGGGACCTGGAGATTGTCCAGAGCAGATGCACAAGAAGCACTGGAGAGCAGGGAGTCCTTCCGCGACTGGCGTTGGCGTAACCGGAGGCTGCATTCTTGATTGCGAGGAATTTGGGAGACAGGATCGAGGCAGCCAGCTATACAATTTCTGAATCAAATTGAAAAGCCTGCCGCACTGCCCGTTCGTGGTTGACAGACCGGCAGGGTGGCTGTACAGACTATTGTATGAGTTCTCTCCACGGCACGTAGCTGCTGATGCACACCAGAGCTTCGTATGTTGGGCGAAGTCGCATAAATCACTATTGCAGTACCTAAGCCTGTTCAACCTGAATGGCAGCCTTGCTTTTGCCATGACCAAGGATGGAAGACGGGCAGCGAGCCAGTCCTGCCTCGGAAGGTTGGTGGGCGCTCAGCAAAGCGAGCGAGGCTGTCAGCAAGCCAAACCAGATGTTGCTCAGCCTGCCCTTTTGGCGGACCCGTCTGGTGGAGAGCGGAGATTCTGCATTAAGACTGGGCCTGGTTCGATCATGCTTTGTCAATAGTCAATACCCCAGCGGGCATCGCGAACCGTGTTTACCGGGCCAGACTCTTGTGTTCATTGAATGAATCATCAAGATGCGGACCTGGGCACGTTCTGTACTGCCCATGGCGACGGAAGTCTTTCTATAGCCCGGGATGCACGTGCCTAGGTGTGCAGTTGGAGTCATGCGATCAAGTCCACCTGTCTGGGCCAAGGGGCTCGGGGAAGCCAACAGAGCAGTAGAGGATGGTTCAGTCCAAAACATTTCGTACAGCATATCACGCACATGATCCACTGCATGAAGTCACCGTGGGAGGCCATCGTTCACAGGACACTGGGCTTTGCGTGCTTGCTATGGTGTGAAATGAAACTAAATGAAATGAGGAAGATGAGTCGTGATCAATGCAATCCACGGGAAGTGGTCAAGAGAGCAGGGAAGACGCGTCTCTCCAGTCTACAGTGGGTGGTAGGGAGGTAGGTCTATGTATAGATACCTCTGGATGCTGGCGAGCAATACCTTGGAGCAATGTAGTGGCTACTTGTGCACGTTTGCTGACAGCAGGCCACGGAAACCGGGAGCCACACACAGCGTCGCTCCCGCGTCTCTGGTCTGCGGTCACCACCCAGCTCACAGAGTCGACTACTAGTCTGCTAGATACCAAGCAGACCAAGCAGACTACCTAAGCAGTGATCGGGAAACCAACAGCCTCGCCGATGCAACCTTGACACAGTTCATCTGAAATCGAGTCTCAGCCGTCATGTGATGTTCCAGCAAGATTATGGAATGCTCGCCAGGTCAGGGCAGGCACAAAGTGTTGGCTCGGTTCCAGCGACTGCAACCTTTGGAGCCATGTCAGGCCGTCAGCATCGTGTCGTCCAATGTGTTGGAACCCATGGGCGCCTAAAACAATCTCCCGGAAGCTCGCGGCCACGGGAACCAAAATTTGAGGGATGACCCATCGATGATGAGGGAGCTACAGCCTCGTATGCATGAAGGACATCTCAGAAGCTGTCTTCCGAGGCGTCAACAGGCCGTCCTTATCACTCCGATTATCACCGGGTACACCGTAAGTTTCATGCTTTCCTACTCCCCACTCGGTAAACCGATACGGAGTACACGGTGCCTCGACTCTTGTGGGTGACTGCCGCACCAGGCGCTGCCGCACCAGGCGCTGCGGGCATCAGGTCATCAGGTTCGGGCTGCTCAAGCGTTGACGCCCACATCTCAGGTCGTCACGGATCCTAGTACAGTACAAACACTGCTGGCACTTATTAAGCCAGATCAGCAAGCGACCACCCAGCTAGCGAGCCACGTAGCACGCAGGAAAAGTCGACATCTGCAAACCATGTGCCAGCGTCCCGCCTGCAGCACGGCCGTGTCCTGCCATTGGACGATCGCCACACCTTCAACATTTCCTGGTGACCCTGTCCCGTCTCTGATTGTCTGTCACAACGGGCAGTCCCATGGTTTCGCGCTTGCCCGTCCAGCGTCCTGACGACTCCCAACTATTGCTGGACGACATCAGGACCCGGCAAGCCAGGAACCTTCTCAGGTCCCAAGCCGTCAAGGACGTGGCAGCCATCAGAAGGATAGCTAGCAGGTCACGTTTCGCTCGAAAGGGCCTAGCTCGCGCTCTTCCTGCACTGTCCAGTGCCTGACGGCGGGTAGGCGACATGCATCCCCGGCATGGTGAGAAAAGATGCTATCCCGCGTCGACCGGCAGCTTCTTTGTTATTATAGCCGCGGACAGGTCGACAACACTGTATGTATATCCCGCCTCGATCACGGCCTTGCAGATCCAGAGTACATACCCACGTTCCGTCTCATGCATGAGTCTGAGTTTTGGGCCTGTTGGGCCGCCATGTCCCCCCCATCCCCGAATCTTTGGCTGCGTTGCACGGAGTGACGTCCCTTCGTGGTAATCCTATACACAGTACAGCCCTTTCATTTTCACTGAATGATTCGCATTGCTTGTCTGCCTCGGCTTTCCTCGATGTGTCTTGACGTGGCGCCAGTGCCAGTCACGACCGCGCATCGGCCAATCGATCCCCGGCAAAAATGCTGGTCGCGGGCGTGCCAAACTTTCTCCATTGAATCATTTCGTTGGCATTGACAGGCCCTGGGAAGTTTTTCTTAAAAGTGGAAACTGTGGAATTTCACACCGCGGGGCATCGCGATCGTAAACTAATGGACCCTCTTCTCTTCGCTCCCGTCTTTCAACAAACTGTTGCCGGGACACCCCATCCCACCGTCAGACCGTTTCTCTCAAATTTTCAAATCACCTCTTGATTGCCCTCGGCGACCTTGCAAGCATCTCCCTCCTGGCTCACCGTATTAAAGTCGTTTGATCCGGTACATATCTCGTCAGGCCGAAGCCTGCATATACATCCGGCACCCTCATATCAAGTCGTGCAGCTTGCAAAACTTTTCCCCCCATTCTTTGTGCATACAGTATCTACCAGTCGTGAAGCGTCTGCAGCATTGCTTCTTTTTGTCATATACCCAACGATCAGGTAGCTATCTGATCCTCGTCTGCGTGCCACGACAGCACACCCTCGTGACCGCATACCAACCAATCGACTCAAGCGTCTCCCAAGCTGCCGCCCCACAGGACGCAAGAACCCTTTGGGCATTGATTCTCTTGACCTTACCTGCATCTGCAAGACCCGAGACCAGCATTGTTGCGTCACCTGTATGGCGAACGACATTAAAACCCAGGACTTGTCTTCTCTTGACACCTCCTTCAAACACCAGGCGTCCCAGCCCGCGGTCCCACCAGTATGAGCTTCCCAACTAACAGCATCGAATACTGTCCGGTCCGGACAAACATCGACTGGTCCCAAGTCCAGGTTTCGGATTATCCTAATCAAGAAGTGCAGGTAGCGGACTACTCAAATGTCGAGTACTTTCAACCCTCTGACTCCGACGAGGAAGAGAGCGATGGCGCCGCCCAAAACGGTGAAAGTAAGTCACCTTTGCTCCTTATCATGCACACACGCGTACTTACAGTGGTGCAGATGGACACGCTGGTCAGGCCGGTGGTGTAAGCAACGGGGAAGGTCTCGCTTCTCCCACATCACCCGTCGAAAGCACAACGCCTATCAGCAGTAAGGCGGCCAAGAACAAGGCCAAAAAAGCAAAGCAGAAGGCCAGAGAAAAGGCAAAGAAAGCTGCTGCTCTGTCCGGTGACTCAACCCCGTTGGAGACCCCAATGACACCGTTGTCGCCCGTATCACCTACTGGCGAGACTGGCGAAGGTGGGCAGGTAGCTACTCCCAAGAGCAAGTCCAAGAAGAAGAAGAAGTCCAAGTCCAAGAACACCTTGGACTCGGCACCGGCATCTCCACCACCGGAGCTTGCTTCTCCTGATGAGGCCGCCAGCAAAGAGCCGGAGTCCACTGCAGTCTCTGAGCCGGCGAAAGACCTTACCGAGACCATCCCCGCTCCTTCCGCTGAAGTTTCCAAGGCTGCAGAGTCGGAAGAGCCAATGACAGCTGCGGAACCCCTGAACGAGCCCAGTTCAGAGACCGCTGCCCCCGTCGAGATCGAGAAAGTCGCTGAACAGGCTCACACCAACGGCGATGGCTCTGAAGCGGCAGAGGTTAGCAATGACACTGCTGGTACCGGAGAGAAGCAAGAGACTGCCCAGGATCCAGCTGAGCCTCTCGAGACAAAAGAGGACGCGACAGCCGATATATCTGTCAATGACGACCCAGCTCCTCCTTCTTTAGAGGAGCCAATCAGCAGTGATGCACCTCAGCAGGTTGCTCAGGACGTGCCAAGCCTCGACAGCAAGGAGGACGCTGCTTCTGCTTCTGCGGAGACCACCGAGGCTCCCAAGGAGGCAGATGCTTCGGAGAGCAAAGAAGATGTCAGCCCGACGCATGATGAGCCTGTTCCCCCAGCGGAGGAGGATCAAATCACAGAGGCCAAAGAAGAGACCTCTCCCTCAGCAGAAGTGACAAGTGAACCAGCCAAGGACCATGAAATTGTCCAGCATCAAGAGTCAAGTGGGGTCACAAGCGACAGCGCAGCAGCGCCGGAGCAGCTCGAGGGCGACGTAAAATCCACAGAGGAGGCGCCTCTTTCGCAGGATGAGGCTTTGCCTTTTGAGGCTACGGACGCAGCCCCCAGTGTGACCGAGGATACTCAGGAACCAGCTGCGCCTGAGCCAGAGACCGTCGAGAGCAAGACCGAAGAGGCTGCAGCGCCCGCATCCCCCGAGGTCACAGACCAGCCGCCTGAGATTTTGGCCGAACCCCAGCAGGAGCCCGTGAGCGCTGATAACGACGAAGCAGCGCCAGTTAGCTCCGAGGAGGTCAAACCTGCCTCAGTTGAGGAGACGCCAACAGCAACGCCTCTAGAGACAGAGGAATTGGAGCAGGAGGATGACCTCGCGCAAGATGGCAAGGCGGAAGTGGCCGCTGTGACTCCCTTAGCGACTGAGGAGCAGTCCGCCGCTGCAGAGCCCAAGGACGAGCCTGAAGCATCCGAACAGACTGCCGTGCCCGAGCTTGCAGGCTTGGATGCAAAGGAGTTCTCTCAGGGCGAGGTCGTTGAGCCAGAGCCGACGAGTGCCGCCGCTGATACTGAAACCGTCGCTGCGCAAGACCAGACTCCTCCAGCTAGCGAGCAGCCACCCACGGTCGGCTCAGAAGAGGCCCCAGCAGTTGCAGACGCCGTGGAGAGCCAGGATGTCGGCCAGACTGAGGAGGCAGCTGAGAAGGACGAGCCGAGCGAGCCAGTTCCCGAATCCAGCAGCGATGACAAAAAGGATGACAGCTCAGCGGCCCAGGCCGGGCAAGAGTTGGTCCCAGCGTCTGCAGAACCTCAAGCTACGGCGGAGGAGTCCAAGGATGACGGTGACTCGCAACAGGCCGAGTCAGTTCCTGAGCCAAGCGCCGAAAAGGCTGAAGAGAGCCCAGCATCTGTCTCCGAGACTAAGGAGGACTCGCCAGAAAGCACGCCCGCTGAGGCCGATCCTGCTGCGGCTGTTCCCGCTGCCGAAGAGGATGCTGCACCTGCAGCTTCTTCTGAGAGTGCACCAGCTGAAGAGGCAGCTGCGAGCACACCCGCTGCTGAAGAGATCACTTCGCCTGAGAGTGTGCCTGCTGAGATCACGTCCTCGGCCGAGGAGGCCGAGCCTAAGACTGAGGATGTTTCCAACAAGGAGGAGGCACCCGCGGTCGAGGCGGCACCTGCCGTCGAACCCGCCGCTGAAGAAAAACCTACGGTCGAAGAGGAGCCTCCTGTTGAAGAGAAACCTGCGGTTGAAGAGACACCTGTTGAGATGACCCCTGCCGCGGAGGAGGCCTCCGCCGTTGAGGAGAAGCCTGTCGTCGAGGAGACGCCTTCGGTGGAGGAGACCCCTGCTGCTGAAGCGGCATCTGCGGTGGAGGAGGTATCTGCTGCTGAAGCGGCATCTGCGGTGGAGGAGGCATCCGCTGCTGAGGAGACAGCTGCTGCAGAAGAGACAGCTGCTGCAGAAGAGACAGCTGCTGCAGAAGAGACAGCTGCTGCAGAAGAGACGCCTGCTGCTGAAGAGACAGCTGCTGCAGAAGAGACAGCTGCTGCAGAAGAGACAGCTGCTGCAGAAGAGACGCCTGCTGCTGAAGAGACAGCTGCTGCAGTAGAGACAGCTGCTGCTGAAGAGATATCTGCTGCTGAAGAGACACCTGCTGCAGAAGAGACAGCTGCTGCAGAAGAGATATCTGCTGCTGAAGAGACACCTGCTGCAGAAGAGACAGCTGCTGCAGAAGAGACAGCTGCTGCTGAAGAGATACCTGCTGCTGAAGAGACACCTGCTGCAGAAGAGACAGCTGCTGCAGAAAAGACGCCTGCTGCTGAAGAGACGCCTGCTGCTGAAGAGACAGCTACTGCAGAAGAGACGCCTGCTGCTGAAGCGAAGCCTGCGGCCGAGGACACACCTGCTGCCGAAGCGGCACCTGTCGTCGAGGAGACACCTGCTGTTGAAGCGACACCTGAGATCGAAGAGGCCAAGGAGACCGCTGAAGTAGCATCTGCCAAGATCGAAGAGGTTCCAGCCAGCGAAGTTGAGGAAGTCCCCGAGAATGAAGATGAAGTCCCCGAGGACTCGGCCAAGCCAATACAGCCCGAGGACACGTCTGTGGACGTTCCCGTGGAGGACAGTCCCTCAGCCCCAAGTGAGACTGCTCACAAGCCGGAAGAACCTGAAGTCCAGCCTGAGGTCAAGGACGAGGTCAAAGATGAGGCCACGCCCGAGGATGACAAGACCGAAAGACCACTACTCGAGGTGACTGAAAATCTCCAGGAAGCCGAGCCTGTGCAGGAAATCGTCGCGGAAAGCAAGCCCGAGGTTCCCATTGCTGTTCCGGCCGAGTCCACAGAAACTTCTGCGCCGGAAAAAGATGACGCTGAAGTGAGTTCTACATGCACCCTTCCCGGCCCACGTAAAATTCTTCGTCTCCCCTCAAAGATTTCTATATGGCGTTGGCTCTACTTGTGTCGCCATTTTGTTTCGTTGCTCATCTCCCCTCCCTTTTTTTTTTTTTTTTTTTTTTTCAATTTCCTCGCAGTCCGCAACACAACCCTGGGAGGCAGCGCTGATTTGAGTATCACATAGGTTTCCCCCGAGGTATCTGCTGAATCTGAGTCTGATCAGAAGGCAGAGGGCGTTTCAGAGCCAGAGTCTCAACAAGCCGAGGCTGCTCTGCAGCAGGAAGCGGAGCTCGAGAAGCCAGCAGACACACAGACGCACGTCACCGACTCACAGCCCGAGCAAGAGGAAGCCAAGGTTGTTGCGGAAGAAGCCGAGCAGCCCGAAGCTTCTCAAGCAGATGAAGACAAGCCGCAGCCTCAAGTTGTCGATGCTTCGGAGGATGCGCCCGTTACAGAAGCCGTCGAGAAGGCCCCCGAGCCCGCGGATCAGCCAACAGATACTGCCCAGCCATCTGTAGAACAGCAAATTCCCACTGATGAGCCTAAGGAAGAAGTCGTGGCTGCGGAGGATGAAATTAAGGCAGAAAGTTTGGCGGACAAAGGTGAGGTCCCCCCGACTGCAATTGATGATACCCATGATGTTCAGAGCGATGTTGCTTCAAATCCTGTCGACGAGAGTTTGCTTGCTGCTGGGGAAAGCCAAAGCCGTGATAGTTCTGCTGGGAACACAGACACCCCAGGCCAGATCGAGGAGGACAAGGGCATTTCTTCAGGCACGGAAGATGCCCCAACTACGACTGAAACTACGACTGTCGAGGACACGTCTAATGATAATGACTTAATGACGTCGAACGATACCATCGAAACGATACCCGTTCAGACAAACGTCGAAACACCTATCGCCGAAGCATCAGGCCCAGGCGAAGACCAACCAGCAACGACCGAAGTAGCTGGACATGAGCTAGCGACCGAAAATTCGATTGATGACAACAAGACCGATCCAGGCGCCGAGGTCGTTGCCGAGTCCGCTGCCCCGCGAGAGGCCGTCGAGGAGGCTATCCCGGAGGAGACTGCCTCAGAGGGGGCTGCTGTCCCGGATTCTATCGCGCAGGAGGCTACCGAACAATCCCAGTCTGACAATTCCGAGGGCTTGGAGGATCACGAACCAACTAGCGTGACCACTCAGCCTCATGCTGATTCGGAGGACTCAATAAATGATGTGGCTGCTGGAGCCGGCGCTATCGCAGCTGGCTCATTGTTGGCCGGCGCTGCGGTGGTGGAAGCAGCCCGTGATGCTGGCAAGAGTGACGACCAGAGCTCCCAGGACGAAGTGGTCCGGGATATTTCTGAGGGTATTCCCGACGAGCCTTCAGCTCATGATCTCCCCCCTTACACCCCCTCCCCCGATGCTGCTACGACTGTTGAATCCTCCAAGAATCAATCTGCCGGGTCACAGTACGGCACTTTCACATCAGATCAACAAGAACCGCAAGCCGTTCAAAGTAATGTTGAATTGCGCGAGCGTTCTGCTGCCAGTGGTGCCGAGTCTTCAGCCAAGTCTTCTAAGCAGGACGTCGTGGTGAAGGATGAGGTTGTGGCCAAGCCAAGCGCGGCATCTACAACACCAGGCAAGCTTACCATCCTTGCGTCCATGGCCCTCGGTGCGTACGCAGTTTTCAAGCTTGCTAATGGTGCTTGGGGCTCAAGATATCCTTGAGCCGCCTGACGAGCCAGGGCCCGTGAGTGCAGACGACAATGACCCGGTCGTCGTGCAGGAGGGCGTGCATCCTGGGTCTGGGGTTGAGGACGAGGATCGGGGAGATCGTGATGATGAAGCCGTTGCGGAAGATACTGACGAAAAGGAAATCCCCACTCAATCTGAGCCTGAAGATGTTGCTCAGCCAGTCGTTGAAGAAGACCCAATTGACTTCTGTGGACCGCCGAGTTCGCCACTCGTTTTGGAACCAATTGAGGAAATCCCAGACATTCATTCAAGCGAACAGGAACTAGACTTGAGCCCCGAGACGGCGCAAGCAACACAAGAAGACGACCATATCGAGTCCAACCAAACATTGGGGCAAGCCACGGAGATGCCGTCAGCACCGCAATCCGATTCGGGCACACTGGAAGAAGAACCACCCGCAGACCAGCCCGAAGAAAACCCAGCAGTCGATCAAAGCCCAAAAGTCGAGGAAAGCCCGGCAGTCGAGATGTCGGTCGAAGAACCGGTCCCCGAGGACACAAGCCTAGACGATGTCCAGCCAGAGCCATCTTTGAGTGAAGACAAGACGGTGTCCGAATCAGACGAGCAGTCGGCGGCAGCGTTGCAGCAACAACATCCATTTACTCCTGATACCATCGAGGAGACACAGATCGAGCCCAACTCAGAAACGTCGCCGAGCGCAACTGAAGGTCAATTGCCTTACCCCGTTGTCGTCGCTCAACCCCCGTCTGGACAAGACGCGGATGACTTTGATGTGGTCGATGAATCTATCGTCGATACCTCCACTGTCGACCGGCCCAATGTCGACGAGTCGACTCTTGAGACCCCAACACAAGAGCATTGCACGGTCGAGCAGCCTAGCACCGGACACCAATCAGATGGCCAACCCCCAGACGAAGCTTTGACTACACAGCAAGAGCAAATGGTCGACGTTGGGCCCGTCGAAGTGCCCCAAGAGAACACATCCGATAGGGAGCCGAGCATCATTGGCCAGTCAGAATCACAAGGCGAATCCCTCAGCGACGAAGCGGCTTTAGAAGAATCCGGCAGCTCAGCAGAGGTCAAAACATCCAATAACCGTGATCCCGGGTCCGAGCACTTGGACAGTCCCGAAAGCACCGAAGTCACAGATACCGTGCATGATTCAGATCAGTCAACTGGCTCGGTCGACGCACAACCTGGACTCAGCCATGAACAGGGCGAAGAAGAAGCAATTGTCGAACAGCCACCAGAATCGAGTCCTGTCACGGACCATGCTCAATCCAAAAACGAAGCAGTCGATAGTGCGCCTGATCTTCCCCTGATTCAAGCGGAGGACGGATTAGCAGACCAGTTGTCACAAGACGACGCTGAAAGTCGTGTCGATGAGGCTGCCCTACCATCCCCCCAGATTGACCAGAGCAACGACGCGGAGCTTCCCACAAGTCCATCTGGTGATACCACTGGCAAAGCCGTTCGCACGGCACAAGAGTCCAGCCAAGCTGAGACTGCTGAAAGTCTTGACGAGGTGTCTGGAAGCGACAAGATAGACGTCGAGGACGACTTGGATCCTGACTCACTTGGATTGTTAGTCGAGGAAGATTCGCCAAAAGCTGAGCAAGATGCAACTGGAGCCTCGCTAGAATCTTCAGACGTCTTGCCTGCAGAGGAGCAACCCTCAACTGAGAAGGATCCATCGGACAGCGGCGACGCATCGACACCGAAGGAGATGGAGCAAACGCCATCCACGAGCGACGTGCCAGAACCCCAATTTGAGACCGTCGTCAAGGATGATGCTGCAGAGCAACCCGTGACGAATGAACTGGTCTCGGAAAGCGTGGAAGAATCAGAACCACCCGCCCCCCTATCTCAAGATGTTGCTCCAGCCGAGAACGAAGCTCCAACTACCGATTCAGAGCAAATTCAAGAGTCTCAGGGAACAGACAACACCCAGAAGATCATGGATAACGCGGATCAAACTCTCCACTCACCTTTAGAAGCTGCAATCAATGAACCAAATGGATCTGTGGCAAAGCAGCTGGAGGTCCTTCCGGAGACTCTGGAATACGTTGATGATCTTGCCGACGCTAGTCAATCTAAGGAGGACCTCGAAACATATGCCACAGCGCTTGAAGACAACCCAGTTGCCGTCGAGAAACAGGACAGAGATATCTCTGAGGCAACTGAGACGGAGCCTCGACCAGGCGCAAGTTTCGAAGACGTGGTCGATCAGTCTGTGAGCGATCTCAGTGCTGAGACAGACCTGTCAGCCTCTAGCTGTGGGCATGATTCTGGGCAGGCTGATCGGGAAGAGCGAACATGTTTGCTTGGAGCTGGGCCAGCTCATACTCTCCAGGATGAGCAGGCGCCCAGTTCACCCACAGATCATAGCGCCGAGCTCGAAGTGGAGGCAGGCGATAATGCCGGTGAAGCTCTACTGCAGCAAGATGACGCCACAATTCCCGAACAATCAGTCGCTAAGCCTCCAGCAATCGAAGAGCCTCCGGTCGCTGAAGAGCCTTCAACCGCTGAAGAACCTCAGGTCGAATCTCCAGTCGCTGCAGAAGCTCCTCCAGCCGAAACCACAGTCGCTGAACCCCCAGCCTCCGAGGACGCACCAGTCCCTGAGGAAGCTCTAGTCCCGGTCTCTGAGGAGGCTTCAATTCCTAAGGACGCTACAGCCCCCGAGGAGCTTCCAGTGTCAGTTCCCGAGGAAGCTCATGTCCCTGATGAGGCTCCAGTCCCAGAGGAAGCTCCAGTATCAGTCTCTGAAGACATTGCAGCCTCTGAGGAGGCTCCAGTTCCTGAGGAAGCTCCTGTCTCTGGGGAAGCTCCTGTTCCGGACGCTCTTGTCTCTGAGGGAACTCCAGTTGCCGAAGCTGCTTCAGTCTCGGAAGAAGCCCCGGGCGCCACGTCTGCAGTCGAGGAGACCACGGTCGCTGAAGCTCCAGTCGAAGAAGCTCTACTTGCTGAAGCTCCGGTCACTGAAGATGCTCCGGGTGCCGGACATGCAGTCGAAGAAACCCCAGCGGCCGAAGCTCCCTCCAATGAGCCTTCAGCCAGTGAGGAGGCTGCAGTTGACGAGCCCCCGGTCGAAGAAGCCCAAACCGCTGGATTCGAAGTCGATGAAGCTCCAGTCGAAGAGGCTCAAGTCGCTGAAGAAACCTCAACCACTGAAGACCGGGTTGCTGAGCCTTCCGCCGATGAGCCTTCAGCTGGTGGAGATGCTCCAGTTGACGAACCTCTAGTTGATGAGGCCCCAGTCGCCGAAGCTGCCCCAGTCGCCGATGAGGCTCCAGTTGTCGATGAGGCTCTAGACGCTGAAGCTGCTCCAGACTCTGAAGAAGGTCCAGTCGCTGAGCCCCTAGTCGCCACAGAAGCTCCTATTGCTACGGAAGCTGTAGTTACCGAGGAAGCCTCGGTTGCTGAAGAATGTCCAGTCGAACGTTCGGCGGATAAAGCTCCAGTGGATGAAGCCCCGGTTGAGGCTCTGGCCACCGAAGAGTCGGTCGATGAACCCTCGATCGACGAAGCTGCGCTTGATGAAGCCCCAGTTGATGAGGCGCCACTTGATCAAGCACTGGTCGATGAAGCTCCGGGCACGGAAGAAGCGGCCGTTGAACCTCCAGTCGCTGAATCCCCAGCCGCCGAAGTTGTCGCCGAAGCTCACGAGGATGATTCTTCTCAAATGCAAAATACTCCAGATGAAGCTAGCACGGAAGAACCCAGTTCCAAAGAGGGAGACTCAATCCGCGAGGGCATCACACCGGAATCTGCATCTGAGCGAACCGATCAACAAGACCAGACACCAGCGGAACCTGACCAAGAGCCGGCCATCGCTGAGAAATCTCCGGTAGAACTACTCTCGCATGCGGACGAGGTCACAGACCTCCCATCATTGGAAACGTCTGGAGTCCCAACCGAGGAAGCTCTGCCTGCCATTGAAGACCAACAGCCAGAGAGTCATCAGCAACCTGAATCGGTCGTGCAGTCATCTGAGGAGGTCAGCGATCTCAAAGAAGCCGGCATTGCTGCTGTCACTGCAGCTGCGGCCGGAATCGTTGTTCACGAACTCGTGTCGAGCAAGGACGATGTAGACGAACCAGGGGTCATCCCTGAGTCTACAGACGATGTTCAACGGCCCAGTACATCTGACAAAGCTACTGGTACACTGGAAGAGTCAGCGCCAGATCAAGATGACCTTGAAGTGCGCTCAGTCTCGTCAGCTGCTCCTGACAGCCCTGAGGAAGTTTCTTCGCAGCAACCGCTGTCCGAATCTTTCACCATCGTCCATCCCCCCTCGAGCAGTGACAAATATCGGGCTGTTGTAGACTCGAGTGACAAGCCAGTACTTCTGAGTCGCGTTGACTCATCGACTCAGACTGACGAGCTTTGGCGACCGAAAACACCTCTCGCTAGGGACAGTTCTCCTGGCATAGAGTTGCCGGACCCCAATGATGAAGAAGCTAGGGGAGTGAGCCGGGCCAGAAGCGTCAGGAGAATGAGCAAACAAAGTGTGAGACAAGCAGAAGAGGTCGTCGCCGCTGCAGTCATCATCCGCGCTGCGGCCGACACTCTTGGCGAAACCAGCAGTCGGATGGCGGTTCACGTCAAGGATTTGAAGCAACATGGAGAAACAACCGCTCCTTCGAGCTTGCAGGTTGACGGGAGGGGTACGAGGGTTGCGGATACTAGCATTCCTTGTGATTTCATAGCTGACCCGATCACAGGCAAGGAGTCTTCCAAGACAGATGACAAGCTTCCGAGATCACCACGTCAAAGGGAGCACCGGGCTAGTCACTCCTCGCGGTCTAGTCGCCCGAGTACGCGTGAAGATGGCACTGCCAGGTCCTCTCACCATCGTCACTCAACTCACAGACACCGGCCGGACGCCGAGCGAGACTCTGAGCAGAGCCCACGCACACCGCCTAGGCGTCAAGATACTGCTGAGAGCGCACAAGGTAGCCACAGCTCTCGGTCTCGGCGTGAACGCACGCCCCAAGAACAAGCTGAGCATGATAGGCGCAAGGAGGAGCGCCGACTCGCCCGAGAGAAGGCAAAGTCCGAATCACCGGTGACGGATTCCAAGGGCAAGGAAGTCGAGGCACCGCCATCAGCTCATCGTTCTCACCGAAGCTCCCGGCGCCACAGCTCTACGCGCCACAGCGTTTCTTCACCTTCCAACACTGCCCGGACCGAGCCTTCTACTGCCGCGCCAAGCAAGAAGTTTTTCGACATGAAGAATGGCCAGAGCGTGATGGGTTCCGGTTTTGGAGGCCCTCTCACGGCAGATACTGCTTCCACTGCTACCAAGGACACCATTTCGTCCTCTCGCCGATCCAAGGAGGTCAGCCGCCCACCACCAGTTGAGCTCAAGAGGTCCAGTACCACACGCTCAAGCAAAGGCGTCCGGCGCTCGCTGGACCAGTCTCACGCGAAGCTTCAGAAGGCTCGTGAACAGGCGGCCAAGGGCAGCCAGTCACGCGGAGACAGCAGCTCTCCTGGCCCGGCTGCTTCAACGGAGGCAAAGAAATCAAAGGAGGATGACAAGCATCGTAAATCGAGGCTGGAGAAGCGAGAGAAGGAGGACAAGGATGAGAAGAAGAAAACTTCTGGTGGTTTGAAGGGCATGTTCAAGAGACTCTTCTCGAATTAAGAGTGATGGTGGGCATAAGGGTTGAGGTCAAGATATGGGCCCCGTGGTTATCTAGTGTGTTTTTTCGCTTCTAGGATTGTCTTCTGATTCCTGGTCTCCATCATGGTGGTACATCTCGACTGGATGACAAGCACATTTGGTGGATCGTGTACGATTTTGACGACAGAAGTTAGTTGGGAAGATTGAAAGAAAAAGGGGGGCTGCAAAAGCTGATTTTATGGAGGATACATAGTGAGAGTGAGAGAATACTTGGAAACATCACCATTCTAATTGCGAATTTGTGTGAACGACGAGAGAGAGATGCGTTTGGGCCGAAGTCCAAAAAACGGAGTGGGCGAAGCCAGAACCGATTTCTGCTTTACTCAATGGCAACGTGAGCGTGATGGAAGCGTCTACAGCGGCAGTAGGATCTGTGTTGAATCCAAAGGAAGTAGCTACCTAGGTAGATTAAGGCTCAGCACGGTTGCATCCGGTGTGTCAATTTACCAAGTCAATTCTGAACAAGGTGGAGCAAAGCTATATTTGATCCTACTCGCCATATACAGGAAGTTTTCCGGTATTTATTTGTTCAGGCGGGGCGCCCTTTCAGGGTCCCTCCAATACAGGCACGCCTCCCGTCGGATTTCGTCCTTCTCGACCGTTGTCCCATCTGGTTGAACGAGCAGCTGAAGAGCAGGCTCGGAATCCAAGCCATAGCCGGATGGAGTGTACTGAGGCCATTCGGGGGATCCGGGGTACTTCAGCGTGTTGGGATCGCCCGTGGCGACAAAACTTGCCAGGTACGAGTGGTACACATGGCTGATCTCAGGGTACTGCACGCGGGGCTCGTCCCAGGTGTACTTGGTGTCAGATGTATGCGGGATACCCTGCCAGGAAGGGTAGGAGTTGTTTGTGTTGAACCTCGCCTTCCAGGTAGGGGCGCCTGCGGTCGACACGCGGTAGGCTGTTTCCTGGCCCGGGCAGATGTACGCGAAGTCGCTGAAGGCAGCAGACAGGCGGTTGTACTGCGTACTATTTGGGGAGTTGGCAAAGGGCGATGAAGAGTCTGTGGACGGGTCGGGGTACAGGGAGTCCATCAGGGCAATGTCGGTTTCGTTCAATTCCGGGGAAATGGTGTGCATGTAGGCCAGGAACTCTTGGTTGCTCTCGAGCGTGCCGATGGTGTAGTACTTGCCCTCGTCCGAGACGGTGGTCGTCAAGATGGGAACCTTGAAAAACGTACCGTCGTAGCCGGACTGCGACCCGAACTTCTCCAGAAGTGGACCTCCCTGGACGGGCTGGAAAGGCCAAGTGATGGCCAGGCTGTATTTGTCGTATAGGTTCGTGCTGATGTTCCGAATCGCGTTGATGTCGGCCGAACGCAGGCAAGCCATCGAAGCCGCGTTGTCCCCCTCGAGCGGGCATCCGAGGGAGCTCATGAACTCGTCCATCTGCTCCTGGTAGAGCGGATAGCTTGCGTTGGGGAAAGCCCGAGCTGTCACGGACCCGGACTGATGGTGCACCCGAGAGAAGAGCGGTTTGCCTTCGTCCTCCCCGTAGTTGTGGAAAAGATGGATCCCGACCGAGTGACCTCCTGCAGAACGGCCGCCGATCGTGACCTGGTCCGGGTCACCACCGAACGCTGCGATGTGCTTCTGGACGAATTGCAAGAAGAGTTTCTGATCGCGAAGTCCGAGGTTGAGCAGCCCCTCCTCGTCGAACAGCGTTGACGGCAAGAAACCGAGAGAGTTGACGCGATAGTGGAAGCTCACAACCACTATTGGCGACTCTGATGCGGCGGCGAAAGAAGCTCCATCGAACGACTTCCAACTCCCGCCGTAAAATGCTCCTCCATGGATCCACACCAGTGTCGGCAGCTTCTCAGTCAGGGGGACGCCCTGAGGCCGGAAGACGTTGAAGTTAAGACAAGCCTCGTCTTGAGTCGAGACATCGACGAAGGTAGGGTCCTGGACGCAGGCACTACCGTACTCTGTCGCGGGTCTCACTCCATCGAACGCTTCCGGCCAGTCCACGGGCGCGAACCGGCCCTCGCCCACCGGTTGGGTCGAATAGTCGATGCCGAGCCACGCGTCCACTGGTGCAGCCAGTGCTTTGCCGCTCAGGGTTTGGTTGATGGTTGTCCCGACGAAGCTTCCGTATCCCTCGAGCCTCACTGTTCTGTTCGTCACTAGCGGTTGTTGCAGTACCGCGGCCGCGCTTGTGCCGGCCAGATATGCCGCAAACCCAATAAGGGTCGCAGTGCTGAGGGAGGGCATCGTTGGCAATACAGTACAGTCCCAAGCTGGTCCAACGAGCCGTTCCACCTTCCCCCCACCCAGGGCCTTACCATTCCGGAGACACATCTTTATACTACCTCAGTACGCATGTAAGTACTATAGTAGATGTGCTCTCCGGGTCGCGGGATGCAGCAGGGATGTTCGTCATTACTCGTTCCTATCACAGCATCCGACGCATTGAAGATAGCACGCACAATAATTGCCCACGGGGGTGGACATCTTTCTACTACCGTGCTCCACGTTGAGGCAACATTTCCGTTGAAGTCTAATCTCCCCCAGACTTGGCATCAGGCGCGGTGTGTTCAAATCTACTCACATAGCTGCGTAAACAACTTTCCGTGCCCCTTACCTCCAATGTCCGATGTGATCAATGCTGCGACAGCCGGGAGCAAGATCAATCGTATCGTCTCTTAAGGACCGGCGGTTTGGGCAATGGATGCCGAGGAAGGGCTGCCGGTGATCGGAAGGCCGTTGCCCTTGTTCCGGCTACTGTCAGAATAGCCCGCCAGGGCATCAATTTTTGATAGGCGGAGCTCCCAAACCTGGACTTAGATTTATCGGAAGATGGCGGAAGCTGGAAAGGGCATCAAGGCTGATGCGTAGTCTTTATCCGTCCAAGTTGTATACCCGTGGGTGGCTACGCTTCGGTGCACCCACTGCTGGCGCAGTGGGCGCCCCCATACGCCCGCAAAAAAATTGGTGCGAATCTACAGACTACATTGTAGCGAAATCTGCACTTTCCTTATCTTCAAATCAATTCCTCTCTATAACCTTTGCTTTAATTCGAAAATAGAGAGCAAATTCAAAATCCTAAAACTTAAAAGAGTTTACTATAGAATTTACATTTAGTTTTAATTAGTTTTAATTAAATTACCGTTTTTATGCTTTAAATTTAAAAATAAGAGAAGATTTAAAATCCCTTAATTAATGCAAACAAAATAGTTTATTTCAAATTTTTATATTGCTTTACGTTGGGAGAAAGCATTAGGTCAAATTATATTTGCCTTTCCAGTCTGGTTACCAATTGAGTCCAGATTAGGAGTCAAGTCGCACCAGTTTAAGTGTAAATATGCTCTTGTGTGGGATGGTTTTGGCTGTGGGACGGTTTTGGCACCTACTGCGCCAGCAGTGGGTGAACCGCAGCGTAGCCACCCACAGGTAATTGTTGCAATCGCAGGGGGACGGCTGCAGACTACTCAGGGGAATAGTCTAATAACAAGGCATGATACAACTGTACAAGGCCATATATGACGGCTTTTGTCCATTGGAAATCTTTTGGCGAACACTCTCGTGGCTCTTCACGTAATGGTATCATTCCCCCTCACTGCATCCGTGCGAATGCTGCATTGCCTTCGCAGCAACGTGTCGCCAGGCCAAACCCTGTCCACTAGCCCGGACTCTCCATTTTCAGGCCTGGGTAGTGATCACTCATAAGCGCAACCCGGGCATCTTCAAAGCCTTAATTTACAAGGTCTTCGTGGTGTTCCCTGCCTCACTCTTCATCGTCTGCGATCCCGCCGCCGAGGATGCAGTCTTGGACCTCCTGGACCGCATGGGCTGGTACGCGTCATTGAAGTTCATCGCGACACCCAAGAACCGCATGTCCACATCCGGCTGGTATGCCAGGTCTCCCAGCAGTATGCACAGCTTGCGCTGGAAACTCGTCGCCAGGTGCCTCAGACGCTCCTGCAGGGAGGGGAATTCGGAGATGACAGAGCCGAGAGATGCGAATGGGTCCTCTGATGGGGTGTCGACGACTGGCGTGTTGGGATAGGAGCCCCTGGTGCTCGTCGCAACCGATGCAGACTTCATGTGTCTCGACTGTGGCAAGGGTAGTTTTCGCGATGTGGCGGCCGTGCGCACGTCCGCCTCCTGTCGTCGAGTAAACTCGGAAACGGACCACGAGTACAGACCATCCACGGAGTCCCGGTAAGTCAGCATGTTGTCGAGGATGGCCTTCAGCTGCGTCATGTAGTCACTCCTATCTTCACTTTCCGTCATCCCAGGCGCCACGTACTGTTTCCTCTTGGCGCCCAACAAGCCCTTGTGCGTGATATTGCTGAGAAATTTGGTGTGCGCCTTGATGAGGTCGTCAAGCGTGCAGTCGTCTTTCGTGATGCCCTTCTGCAGCTCATCCCAGCTAGACTCAATAACTTCGAAGAGGATATAGTACTGCAGCTGGCCAACGAAATGTATCATCTCGGCGAGCACTCCTCGGGTTGACTTCCAAGTCTCGAGGACGGACGCGTCAGAGGACTGGAGCACACCACGCGCTCCAGTCATGCACTTCCGCCAGGTAGACGAGAGCGCAAACTCAACACGCTTGATCTTCCAGAGAAAATTGAACACTTTGAGGTATTGTCGGTTGCCGAAGTCTGTGATGACTACGTCGATGGGTGCGTCGACTTTGTATTCAAGCGTGAAGCAGTCCCAGCCGATGTCGCCGTGTGACAGCTGCAGCATGCGTGCATCGAGGCGACGAAGCACCTCGGAAGAGTCATACTGCGCGTTGGAGCCGCGTATTGCGTGTTCAAGCTGCGCCGTCAGGGTATGTCGGTACTGCGCCCCTGCCGGGCGGTCGAGATTCGCTGCAAGGGACTCCATCAACAAGGCAATGAAATCGCCTTGTCCGAGGAGCAGATAGCTTTTGAGCGCATTCAAGTGGTCAAACAGGTGGAACTTGCTAGTCATCAGGTCCATCAAACGCTTCATGGTCGTCTTGTATGCTTCATCAATCCAAGCCTCGAGGGTCGCTGTGTCACCATAACGAAGCTCCTTGGAGGATGATTTCGAGTAGTCATCCACCCATTGCGCATCGCCGCAGCTATGGCGGATGAAGTTGAGCGACTTACCGATCAAGAAGACTTTCTGGGCAAAGTCGTCAGTTATGATGCTTGGTATCATGCCCTTTCCAACCTCGTACTTGTCGTTCCAAACACTACTTTGGCCACGAGATTTGAGATCCAGGCGAGCCTCGTCATTCGGATCTTGCTCTTTGACAAAAAACTCCTGATATGGATCCTGCAACTCTCCGTCATAGATCCAGTGACGAAGAATGTCGTAAAATGGCCGTGTCACAGACCCGAGTAGTCGTTCGGCGAATGCAGCAACGATAGGATCTCCATGCGACGTCGAGAAGCCGTGGATGAGTGAGATGAGTTGCCCGCCCTTTCTAGTTTTTGACTCCTCGGCAATCAAACTCAAGAGCCGCAGTCCCATTGTTGCTTCTCTTGTCCATACCACACACCGTTTGAGGGTCACTCCTGCACTGCCAATTCCACTTCTGGGCGCACCCTCGTCCAAAGAAGACAGAGCTCGGCGTATCTGAGCCTCCAATGTCGCGACCAGGTTCAGGTATGACCTCAGCTCACCATTGATGGCAGCGCGTAGACTCTGCCCCAGAAGTCCGCCGGCGGGTGATTTGACCCATGCTACAAGTCCTTTGTAGAGCAATGACGGTTCGGCCAGGCTATGCAGTAATGATATTAGAGGCGGCGGTAGTGTAGCAGGCAGCTTCAGCGCGGCCTCCTTGGCGAAGGGCAGGGTCGTCGAAGATAGTCCCTGCAGGGTAAAGGGCAGGTCCCTCAGCAACACTGTCTCGGGCGGTTCGAGCTCGACGTAGTTGTCTGCGAGTAGCCTAGACTTGAGAGTCACGTCTCTACTCCGACTCGGTTCCTTGTCCTTTTCCTGGTCAAGCCCGCTAGACTCCCCTGGCCCCTTCCTTGCCTCTTCTGAAGGGAACTTCCTCAGACCATCGGGTTGGAAAGCTTCTTTAAACTGGTCCTCTTCCGTCCTTGAGGCGGGCCTGCAAGGTTTTGGGGGTACCAGGGTCTCGCTGCGACGCAATGCCTCGATTCTTCTGTTCTCGGCTACCTGTCTTAGGGTATCGAGGGGCAACGCCTCGTCAGGGTCCGGTGAGTCTGCGAGCTGATAGAGTAGGTACAGGATTGCCCATTTTTGTTGTAGCACAGGGAGAGTCAACAGGCGGGTATATAGGTGTGTAAAGCGAAGCGCAGCACTCGGGTCGGTCTGGACAAGCTTCTTTTTGATCAGGTCGTGGGCTTGGTTCGCATCGGCGGAAATGGCAGTGGATCGGTTACTGGCCAAGGCAATACAAAGTCAGCAGAGCCCGGAATGGTAAGAGATCAGAGAGCTGTAGGAACCATACTCACTTGTCCAAGATCTGATGGGCCAGTTCTATGTGGTCATCGACCGTCTCTTGCACATATTCCCTGTCCTCCTGCCTATTTGCCTTTGGGATGATGTGCCCTACGAGCTGCTTGATCCCGGCGTCAATATGTTTCTGGGGATTGCGAGACATGGTCGCATTTTGACTGCAACAAGTCAAGTGAGGGCGCGAGGGGCCGTCCAGTGGACCAGCAGGTCTGGCTGAGATTCTTGACGTGGGTTGCTAGGCAGTGTATTGACTCTTTTAGGGGGGATGGGTGCCGACAGCGAAACTAAGGTGGGATGTGGATGTTGATATCAGTCGTCTATCAGTGTCAGTGTCAACGCGCTTTACGCGACTGGCTAGGCCTGCAGAAGATCTGATGCGCCTAGCCTCGGTTCCCATTGAACAGTCAGTCTGGTCGACCGGGGGTCTACCCAGGTACCAAGTACCCAGGTGTTTCCCCTTGGGCTCCAACCTCCGGCGTCTTGGTGCTGGTTCGGCTGGTGTTAGCGCTAGCGCAACGGATCCCACAGCACACTGCACTGCAGGATGTCTGCGACTTCACTGCCAGGACCGCAACTCAGATTCGACTTCACCCCATCCTCAGCGCCGGAAACCCGCATCGATTCAACGGCCGCACCCCATCAAAATCATCAGTCTGAATCGGACATGACGATCGCATAGTACCTATCAGCCGCCTAATGCCCTCATGATTGAGTTTGCCGCGTCGCGGTACGGAGATTTCCTGCACGCGACGTCGCTGGCGAGGCCCATAGAGTAGACGACCACGCACGGCGCGCAGTTCGCATCGCATCGCATCGCAGCACGAGTAGACGACCACACCAAGCCACACCATCGCCAAAATGCCCGACATCAACCCCGCCGACCTCTCGTCGCGCCCAGCCGTCAGCCTCACCACTCCCACCCTATCCAACAAGACAATTACCGTTTCAACCCCCTCGACTGCTGCAAAGCCCGTCAAGACTAGCCAAATAATACCCGCCCGAATCGACCTCGAGCCCATATATGCCGCCCTAAAATCCGCAATCGGCAACGAGCAATGGGCCACCTACAAAGAAGCTACAACCCAATTCTTCGTCGGTCAGCACGCGCACATTCCCAAATACCAGCCGCGCAGTTTTATTCTTTCAATGCTGACTTAGTTTATTGCGCAGGCCGACTCAACCAGGCCGAATATTCAGAGCGCATCGATCCTATAATATCGTCCCAATATGGCGACAGGGAGCACTTGCACAACCAGCTTCTGGCTGCCCTATATGCCAATGTCACCCGTGAGATGCCAGACCAAGGCCTGGCACCATGGGTCAGCGCAAACGATAAGCCTGCCATCGGCACAGGAACTAAGCCCGTGTCTGGCGATGCCGCCGAGAGGCGCCTAAAGGGACAGGTCATGCAGCT
The DNA here is from genome assembly GCA_023242295.1 of Diaporthe ilicicola. Taxonomy (NCBI): domain Eukaryota; kingdom Fungi; phylum Ascomycota; class Sordariomycetes; order Diaporthales; family Diaporthaceae; genus Diaporthe; species Diaporthe ilicicola. Next base: position 40,112 of record JALPVH010000098.1, on the reverse strand, counting down.
GCCAAGTCGCGACCGCCGGCGCATAAAGGATCTCCAGCAAAATGATGTGTGTCCATATGCCCCAACCCGGAATATCCAAGCTCCAAGCGGTCTTTGTGGGATGCTGACACCAACCTATGCAGTTCGATCCCTACGAATCTCTTGCGGGTATATTTGCGGAGCACTCGATCAAGACAAAGCGGCCTAGACTGGCTGAAGAGAGCGTGGCCAGCAGCGGCCTGAATATGAGTATGCTGGAGATGGCTACCGGGACAAGACAACTCGCTGACAAGTTGAATAGACCGCGAACAAGATATCAAAAAGCGATATCTCAATCCCTTGAGCCTGGAGTCTGGCGAATTCCCCGACATGAGCTATACCGACTCGCGCATGCTGCCTTATTGCTACGAGGCCGGTCTCGAGTCCGCTGCACCCGACGCTGCGCAATTGGTGTCCGCTGCCACCGAGTCGTTCATTAAAGAAGTTTTAACATCCGTCTTCAGTCGAACGCGCAGCAATGGGCCGGGCGATTCTGGCAGTGCTGGGTTTGGATCAACTTCGAGTTGGATACAGACACACAGATACAAAAGACAACTTGCACGGGAAGAAGATGCGGTCATGCGCGGCGAGGTTGCGCGGGACAAGTGCGGGTTGTTGCCCATCGAGTCCAAAGCAGCCGGCGAAAGAGGCCCCCTCGGCATTGCAGACCTTCATCTTGCACTTGACATTGCGGATTGCGGCATGTCTCAATTCCCTATCATGGCAAGGTCGCTGCTCAACGGTTACCGGGATGGTGAGCTGGAGAACATGAAAGACCATTATTATCTGGACGGGCGGAAACCGGCGACCTCAAATGGCTTCGACGGCGACATATCCATGGCTGGAGCCCAAGAGGACGCGAAACAACAACTTCCTAACGGCGTGCCGCATGATGATGCCATGGATATCGATGACGAATACTTTTGGGCCGGTGCGAATGACGAAGACTTGGAAGGATTGGATGCCGTCCTGGACTCTATAGGTGCCAGTGGTTAAACGGATATTTGTCTTTCAACGCATCAAACGACCGATCTACTTCTTCCAAAGCGAGGCGAAGACTTCGGTGCTCTTGAGCGAGCTTCCCATGCAAGGCGTCGGCGTTGAAGACTGGTTGTCCATATTCATTTACATGTTTGGCGTTCAGGGACGCATTACAAAGGCGGGGAGTAGGAGGTGGATCCACCGTATGAGGCTGCCAAATGTGGCCTGCCTGTATAGTGCTACTTGTGCATGGATTGGTTTTTATTGGATCACAACGGCGTTTCGGGCAGGACAAATGCCCGCGGGTCAATCTGGGCGGTGACTAAAAGTTACTTTTATGGACGATACCCATAGGGCCTTCAAGAACTGGGAGGCTCACTGAAATGAACTCATCGACCTGGGGTGGCAGCAGTCGCACAGCATAGTTTTCAGGTAGAAGATGGGGGCAAGAAGGCGCTGCTCAACGGTCGACGGTGCCCCCCTGCCTTCGCAATCCAGTGGTGGGACAGAATTCATGTACTGTACTCTTTTGCGTGCATCATCAAAGGTATAGACCACAGGATTGGGTATGGCGAGGAGCATGTTGCTGATTTGAAAGCTTAAGCCTACAAGGCGTAGTTCGAATGTGAGAGCTGGTCTTGAAGGAGGGCCATTACGAAAAGTGTTCTAAGCCTAGAAACAAGCATCAAGCAAACCTAGGCAGTTATCAATTGGGCAACAAGAGGCTGTGTGTGTGCACGCATCAATAAAGCTGTGGTCTGCCAGCGCATTATGGCTCTGCATACGGTTCTCAGTCTGTTGAGTATTGAGTTGCCTGACCCTGAAGCATAGCACAAGTGAATCCGTGTTGGTGGTGATCGGCACAGAAGCGGCACGGCAGGGATCAAGCTCTCCACTCCGATGGAGCTGCCACTGCTGCAACCCTGGCACCCTGTCACACCAGCTCCAACGCGTGCAACACTTCGGTAAACGCCTGACGCGTCGCGTGTGTAAGTCTTTCCATATGACCTCCCCCCTGCCTTATACAGTCCACAACACCAGCCCCAACACGACTTGACCTACCCGACATTTCTACGGCCGAAGGACCCAATTGATAGAAGCATATTCTTCTCATGATTTTGGCACACTTGTTTTACCCTGGTTGATCTCATCTCCTCCTCCCTAAGCCGCGATGGCTTCCTCTCAGCCGACCTCGCCCGTCCGAAGCCCCTCGCCGGACAAGTTCGAACTGTCCCCAAATTCAAAGCTCAAGAAGCTCCTAGCAGCTGTGGATAGCGACTCAGATGACGACAAAGCTCGGAATCCCACGAAGAAGCCTCAATTTGCTCGACGTGCATCCCCTACAACCAGCACCCGGAGTAATGACGCGCCGGAACGCGCCTCCAGTGATGATGACGATGTCCAACCGCGAGGTCGCATCGCGTCTCGAATGCAAGTCACTCAAGACGACGTGAGAGCGCGTGTGAGGGACATGCTGCTGAACCCCCAAACCAAGCAGAGTCTGGGAGATTCTGCCGATGTCGGGATGGCAGACAGGGCCGCCAGTATGGGACAGGGTAGCGACAGCGAGGATGATATATTTCGGCCTCGAGGTCGACTAGCGTCTCGCATGAAGGGTTCTGACAACGTGGAATCACGGTCGGACCTGCATAAATCGGCAACAGAAGGCATGGAAACGGATCAGCTCCCCAAGAACACTGAAGATGCCGAGATGGCAGATGGCGGTGCGGATGTTGAGGAAGAAGCCACCCCCGTAAAGCGCCTGAGACTCAAGCAAAGGCGGAGAAGAAGCAAGACGCCAGATTCCAATACCGTAACACCGCACAAGGGGTCGTCACCTGGTCTTTTCGTTACACCTTCCAAGTCGCCGACTTCTGCGCAGCCATCAAGCCAGGCCGAAGGATCAGGGAGTGATGGAGATGTCCCAGCTCTCAAAACCAATCGCTTCCAGGCTCTTGTCGAGAAGAAGCGGAACGAACGCCTGGCCCGCGAGGCTGAAGAAGCCCGAAAGAGAGAAGCTCGTGCCGCAGCGGCCGAGGAGCTAGGCGACGACAATGATGATGATGTCTCTGATATCTCTGACGACGAAGGCGGCCGCAAGCTTACCCAGACGCAAAAGGCGAAAGCACGCCCATCTCGAAAGGCTAGCAAGAAGGCTCTGGAGGAGATGAATCGTGAGACGCAACGTATGCAACGCGCCATGCAGCTTGCTCACGAGGCGAAAACGAAGAAGAAGATCACAAAGGCGACACTCTTCGAGCGATTCAACTTTAACCCTGGCGGAAATGCAACAAAGGAAAAGCCGCAGAGCTCCAGTCGACCTCAGACACCCGCTTCTGCGAAGAGTACAGATGCGGAGATGCGCGACACAGAGACACCTCCTAGTTCACCTCCTGCGCGGGTTGAAGATGTGCTGGGGAAAGATCTGGCGTGTCTGCAGGCACAGGCCGGTGCTACTGTTCCCCTGCCGACGACTGTTGACATCGAGAGGCAGGCCGAGGAAGACAACGACGATTTCCCCGACCTCATGGACATGCAAGCCTTTGCACGCAAACCTGTTGAAAAGGGCAAAGGCAAGGCAGAAACACCAGAGCTTGACACCAAACTGCCCTCAAAGCGACAAGTTAGAATCAAGCTTCCACCAATGCAAGCAAACAAAGTTGAGCTTGGCCCTGAGGCAATCGACAACCATGACGACGACGACGACCTTGTCATCCTTGACGCAAGGAGGAGCAAGCTCGATGCCCTGTTCGACCGCGCCCCGAAAGATAAGAGCAAAGAATCGCGCTCGCTCTATGCTCTCCGACAACTCGCTCATCTCAACTCCCCAGAGCGTAAGTCGCACAAGAAGTCTGGTAAGGGTGCCATGACTCCTGGTGAGCTGCAGGCTTTCCTCAATCAGCGCGCCCGCGATCAGGCCAAGCTAGAGAAGGAGAGGCGCATGGAGATGCTCAAAGCGAAAGGGATTCACGTCCAAACCGAAGAAGAGCGCGAGCGGGACCGAGAGCAGATTGAGGACATGGTCGCTCGTGCGCGACGCGAGGCCGAAGAGATCATGGACCGCGAGAGAGAGGACGCGAAGAAAGAGAAGCGGGCTTCGGGGAAATCTGATCCGCTGGCTTGGGACGACAGTGGCAGCGATGATGACTATGTCGAGGAAGAGGAAGAGCAGAACCCCGCCGAGGTGGAACTGTCCGGGTCAGAAGGGGATGAAGACGACGAGCAGATGGTCTCCGGTGACGTTGACGATGACGATGAGCAAGAAGATGACGACGTTGGACAAGAACGTCTCAAACAGGAATCTGCGGCTCAGACTTTCGTGGACGAAGGTGCAGAAGACGACAGTGCAAGCGAGGTATCCGCAAGCGAGCCGTCCTTCGTCGATCCGGAGGAGGAGGAGGAGAGGCACCGATGGGGGGCATCTGACGAAGAAGCGGATGAAACACCAGCCTTTGTTCAGGCGCGCCGCCCGAAGAGGCCTACCGCCATCATCTCTGATGACGAAGAAGACTTGGATGTCAGTGCCACACCGAAGCCCAAGGCCTACTCTGCTACCTTCACACCTGCCCCCAAACCAAAGGCTGCCGCATTTACCCCCGCTCCAAACAGCGAATCCCCCGAAGTACCAACATCGGTACTCAGATCCGCCAATAAGACCTTCATTCCTGGGCTACCTGTGAACACTGGAGGCCCCGCTGGTCTCGGTCTGACCCAAATATTTGCTGGCACGATGGATAGTCAGGCATTGCCTTTCGAGGGCTCTCCATCGCAGCCCATGCCCACATTCGACAACTTTCCTGACTCGCAATTCTCAGAGAGGGCCACTACTTCTGCGGACGGCATGGTACTCGACAGCCAACCAGTTCAAGCCTCACAGCAGAATGAGATACAGGCTGGAGATAAAGAGTCACAGATCCAGTTCAACTTCACGCAATCTCAAACACATGGCCTGGACAGTCTCCTCAGGGATGATATCATGACCCAGACTTCTGACTTTCTGGATCCAACCCAAGATGATGGTTTCCAAGACTGGACGCCCCTCAAAGAGAGGTTTGTAGAGCCACCATCGGCCACTGCGGACACTGTCGTACATGATCCGAGCCAGGTGGAAGATATCTCCCACCAGTCGCCCCTTCTGGAGAAACGGGGCCGACTCCGTAGGAAGGCAGTCGTTGCTTCAGACTCTGAGGAAGAGGTCGGTGGAGCTGATTCCGCCACGAAACCCAGTGCCTTCAACATCATGCAAGACGCTGCCACCAAAGAAAAGAAGCTGAAGGCCAGGGATGACTTCATCAAGAAGAAGAGCAAGGCCAAAGAGATGGTAGAAGAGCAAGCCCAGGAGTCTGAAGACGAGTACGCAGGGCTGGGTGGTGCGGATGGTGAAGATAGTGACGATGACGATGCTGCATCTGTCCATGAGATGATCGACGATCAAACCCAGAACAATCAGGCAGACGATATCAACCTAGCTAAGTTCTATGCGTAAGTTCAACGCTCAGCACGGCTAAATATCCGAGACAAAACTGACAAGTATCTAGTGATCGTGCCCGAGCCGACGATGAGAAGCAAGTCGATAAGCTGTTCAAAGATATCACAACGGGCATGTTGCGGCGCAAGCGTGGCGCAGGAGAGTTTGACCTCGAGGACGAGGATGATGGCGGCGAGGCCCGTCGACGCATGAAGAGGCGCCAATTTGTCAAGATGCAGAAGGCTCTCTTCGCGGACGAGCGTATCTCCAAAGTTGCTGAGAACCCACGTAATCAGGCCTTCATGCGCACCATCGAGGACATCGGCAGTGACGAGGAAATGGACTTCCTGTATGAGCCAGCTCCCAATTACAACCAGGACAGCCAAGAGGAGTCGCAGGGCACCCAAACACAAAATGCTGCCGCTGTTGTGCCGGACAGCCAGCCGCCAGCTGCGGGCAGCATGAGCGCCCCTGCAAAGAGGGCTCCAGCGGCGGATCGGCGTACGAAGACTGGCAAGAAGCCCTCCAATATTGGCGAGATTCGGGAGACGCTGTCCAATCTCCTGGATGAGCCCAGCGGGAACTCGATCGTCTCGGCCACCGACTTCGGGTCTGACAGCGAGGAGGAAGGGGGTAACGAGGACGACAACGAATCCTTCAACAAGGAGAACGCCAACCCGCGGCGCGGCCGCACACGGCACGCAGGCCAAGTCGTCGACCGCATCACCCTCAAGCGGCAGGGCTCTTCCAACGTCTCAGCCACTTCCAACGGCGGCCGTCTGGCCTTCGCAGCTTCCAACTCTAGCAGCGCGGGCTTCAAGGTGCCTGCGCTGCTGCGCCGCGCGACGACCAACTCACTGATATCTACGGGGTCCAGCACATCGGGCAAGGGTGCGGTCGCCTCCAACGGCGGCAGTGCGGGAGGGTTCAGCGAGGACGCCAAGATCAAAAGCAAGGCGGGCAAGAAGAGCGGCATCAGCTACCTCGCGCGGGAGAACGACCGCCGCAAAGCGGTCGACGAGGCAGAGAAACGCAGGGAGCAGAGGAAGTTCCGGGCCGTGGAGGGACGGAGCAAGGTTGTTGGTGGTCTTTTCGGGGCTGGCAAGTTTGAGTAGGTCCGTGTGGCCCCTACGTGGTGATCTCTAGGTTGGATGGGGATCTCGATCTTTGGTATCACAACTTTGTCTTCCTTTCGGGCAGTCTGTTGGATCGAGTGCGGGTTTCTGGATGGATTTGGCGTTTGTTGGCGTGTAATCAGCATGGCGTAATAGCATTGTTTGCTAGATGTAGGTCTGAGGCGATCATTGCATTTGAGAACAGAATGGAACCCCGTAGCTTTCGAAAATGCATGTGCTCCCCTGATGATCGATTATAACCCATTCATTGGCCAACTGTTCTCCCTCACTGAGTTGATCGTTCTATATTTGAGTAGTTGAATTATATCACTAGTGTTGACGAGCATTTAGTCCAGTGAGCACTCATTCTAGAGACGAAGGTATCAGCTCTTGCATGAGTCACGAGTCCTGCAGTAAAAGAGAAAGAGCAGAGAAATCAAGTCCTGCTGAGATACTCGATGGAAGAACATGGACAGGCGCACACCTGGAAGTTGAGCAATTTGGCTCTTTTTTCCGTGAAGGCGGGATGTTTTTCCGGTTTGAACTCAACCCTTGGCTAAGGAGAAAACGTATGAGCTGGAAGAGGAAACCTCATATCAAGTACAGAAGTGTAAAAAGCGCCGAAAATACGCAACTGCACGGACTCGCTCCTTGAGTGAAAGTTTTTCCGGTTTGAATGTCACGAGTACTAGCAGTACTAATCTGGCCGGGTATTTTGCTACCCACTCCTTGGGCCCTACTAGTATCTCCCTTCGAGAAAAAGTTTTGGAAATTCATGAACCAGTAGACCTATTGAAGTGTATTGGCGGCTCGGTTCCGGTGAGCACAAGAGTTCTTCGAGCATGCTCGGGATTACCATGTGTTGAACGGCATCGTCACTCATATTACAAAGAGTTGACCGCCTCTATTTCCCAAATAGCATCACCATCAAATTGATGGAAGCCCAATTGGATTGATACTAATTTCAAAGAAGCACAACTTAGTGTTGACAAAAACTAGGAACGTCCCGTGCCGCACCGTGCCGTGTTGTCAAAGGCTGAATTGTTCATGACAATTCAAGGCACAATCGGTTGTTCAGATCCTAAACAAAGATGATGATCGGTGAAGGAATCTACCTAGGTAACAATCCCACCCCCAAAATAAAGAATCAACACAAAGATGCAGAGAGCTCATGAAGAAACTCGGTATACGAGATTCAGGCATGGCATTGTTAAATTCACTCCTTTCACATCAAGCATTGTGCGCAGGCTCAACAAGCTAGCTACTGTGTGGTTCACCCTTGTTCTTTATCTCTCAAATTCCAATATATCGTGGTTGATTGGCCAGCAGAATGATCTCTCATAAAGCCGTTGTCATACTACAATTGTTACCGACTATTACTTCCTTATAGTGCGGGTTGAGGAGCATGGACTATGACAATGACATTGTAGATTGAATCCAAGTCTCCTTGTGCATACATAGCGCACTGGAGTTTTGGAAGGGGCTCTAGACCCGGATGAGCACTGAAAGCCGACAAGGAAGACTATTGACTTCATTACAAAGTAATTGTCTGCTGCCCATTCTATTGTAAAGGCATAGCTTGTTGATGTATATATAAATCTAGATACATACCTCAACTAATACACTGTCTATTTTCCATCACCCTCCATCAAATCCTGGAACAAAACCGCCCAATTCTCAAGAACAAGTGTCTCGGTATCAAGGCTAACAAGATGTGCTACACCACTACAGTTGAATTATCCTGCGGTCACACCACAACGAAAGTTCGTGAAGATGGCAAATGCGCGATCGGAATCTTGCAGCCACTCACAACGTTCCATTACCGCGATCCCGAAGGATGGGCTCACGAGGACGGTCTCTGCAGTGCGTGCCGATTCCGTTTAATCCGTTACGCCCCGCTCACAGAGGAAGTTGACCAGGCCAGCGCCGGATCCAGCTCTCTCCGCTCCATGTCACCGGGTGCCTCTTCTACTAACACCAAATCTACTTAGGTGCGAAGAGATCGGCCAGGCACGTCAGAGAAAAAATGGGTGAAAAAGGACCGTTTGAAGGGAATACTAACCATATTTCTTAGCAATCACTAACCAGTCTTTCTAGCTAGGTAGCAAATACTAACCACAGTTTCTAGCAATGCTAACCACTCTTTCTAGCAATACCACTAATTTAGCTCTGCAATACTAACAACTTCACCAATTTAACATCTCATTTCTAGCGCTACTAACTTTGTAAACCCTAATATATCATTAACGTGCACTGGTGACAAGCAGACAAGAGGAGGATCTCTCAAACCCAACCTAGACCGAAACTATAGTATTTCCCAGCACAACCCTGCTCATCGAAACACAGTTAAAGTTTCTTGCCGCCCCTCAGTATCAATTTGGATCGATTACACTCTTTAACAAAGCTTGAAAGTGAACAGCTCCGATCAATGGCGGTATAATAAAGCACCACAAAGCCAATGTCTTTTATAAGGGCTATCGTATTATGCATAAGCAGACAAAGTTCATAATCGGGGCTAAACTTCTTCTTCTGGCTATTTTCTGCTTTATAACCCTTGAAAATAGGGACTTTGCGTCAGGACCGAGACTTGGCTGTCCAGGACAGTTTAGATTTTCAAACCAGCTACCACACAAGCGGTTGCGCGCGACATGTTTGTTTATCCACCTTGAGAGACTTCAGGCTTGTGATTAATGCACTAAGCATCCATGCTATTTAATGCCTTATGAACACTATACATCTCACGACTTTGAAGAAGTGGGTCAGCAGTCTCGAAAACTACATACCTTATAACTGAAAGACTGAATCTGATCCTTTCGAAAATAATGTTCCTGTGGCAGCCGGGTTTTGATAGATGCAAGATTTACAGCCGCAGAGAGTTGCAACTCACCCATGCCTGAGCCCTACAGGAGAAAAGGCCTGGCTGAAAAATACTGGATTTTGGTACTCCAAATCGTTAGTCACAATGTGTTTGAATGAGGAATCCTTCCAGGGCGCAGAAGCTTATGTACAGCTGGGCCTGCTTTGGCGGGCCTGCGGCGCTATCTACGAGACTTTGTTGGCCTATCAACCCACGAGCACTTTGTGGGTATTCACGTGTAGGTATATTTCCACCACAAGCCAGCATCCCTGTTGCCAAAAGCGGTTTCCTGTTAGCATACGGCCCCCTCGCTTATTACACACATGACTTGCAATACTTTGAGACGGATGGCCCCGGTGGCGAGCTCATCAGTAAAATTGAGCAGGAGCTGCAGTACGTGTAAGATGCCTTATAGAGCAGTTAAGTCAAGCTCTGAGACCTCTTGAGCTCATGACAACGTCCGAAGGGTCTTGTATGCTTCTATACAAATCGTCAGGGCGACTTTCGCGGCCTTTATCGGCATGTAATCCCTATCTCAGACGGAAGAAGTAGGCAGTTGAAAGGCAACTTAATACTGAACCAGAAACTACCATCTCAGGGCGGTACCTGGCCTACGTAAGCGCTTTCCATCTATTCAAGTTTCAATGAGGTGGTCATATCTCACTGTGTTTCTTATGACAGCCAATATGTCAGGGCTGATTTCAAAACTCTGTGACGTAAATTGAACAAGAAGCCCACTGTTATGAGCCAAAGAAGGGGAAGCAGGAGGATTTAGGCACATATATAGCCATGCATGGATACAGAGTATTGAAGCCCATGTTTTCAGCAAAGGACTGAAACAAGATCAACTGCCTGGCTATTTAGACTCACGCTCATGAAGTCTTAATATGAAAGTGGAAGATCTCATACCCGTTTGAAGCAGACACGTATGTGACAGGACATGTGATCGTAAGACCGCTTTCGCAAAGCTTTTCTCATTCTTGGGTTTTCTTTGTTGGTGTTTTCCAATACTGTTACATAGTGTATCTTCAAGATTGCCAATGTCTTGCTTGTGGAATCGTCCATTGAGACACTAAAGAGCTCAGAGGAAGTTCAGGCAAGCTAAATTTACATGTACACAATAGACACTTGAAGGAGAGCAGCGTATTTTTCGAGATTTTTTGGTCTTTGCCTACTCCTTGGGGCAGCAAGGCACGATGGAATGAATGGATTGCGTGGACAACAACTCCAAAATATTAGGCTTCGTTTTACGTTAGATGGCATAAGTACATAAGCCATCTTTGCCATCTCGATTCACTGTTTCCACATTGGCATTCACCAACCTCAGCCACGCGACTGAAATCCAAACATTTCAGCGATCCCAAACCCAGAGGACTCGCCCAGTCGCGAAAATGTGCTTCGATATCCAGCCAATCTGCAATGCTTGCAGAGTCTACGCAAAACCAATTGAGCGCCATGAATGCATTTTCAGCAACTGCACATACGTCGAGGAGCGCACACGCTTCCTGAGCTGCTACGAGCTCCCTGAATGGGATTGCAACACACCGGGTTGTGGTCTGAACATGCAGACCATCGACGATGAGATCACCGAGCTTGATCGAATGCTTCGTATGGAAGGGATCCCAACACAGAAGCCTGCCGAAGGCGACTCCCTTGGATTTCAAGGGGATGAGGGTGAGGAGGCTGGCTCTGGCGAAGCTGCGGGAGCGGAAAGTCTTGCAATTACGGCGAGCAAAGCAACCGCAGAGCCTTCTTCTCCCGAGAAGATCAAACTGCAGCGCCCGAAAAGCAAGAAAAGGTACAGTCTCCGCGAGCTAAAGACTGGTTCAAAGCGCCAGGGATTCGACGGAGGGGGAACATCACCTCTAGGCACGACAGAAAGCTTCACCAACGACAAGTCCATAACCAATGGCAACCCCGACAACAACATCGAATCAAACTTTGACCTAGATTCCATCGACCTGGGTTCATTCCCTCGATGCACGAACTGTTTCATAGACAGACGCCGATGCAACGGGCAAAGCCCCTGCGACAAATGTAAGCAGAGAAAGTGCTCGAAAGCGTGCCGACCTGTTACCTTGGAGCTTCTGAAGGCACTTCCTACCAGAGCGAGACGTGTGCTCGAGACTTCAAAGAAAGAACGAGCCAAGAAATAGGAAAAGATTGGTGGTTGGACATTGTGTCTAGGCAAGCACATAGCAGCCAAAGCCCAGAATGGCCAACAAAACTTGCTATCGAGGACGACGCGCCGGCAGGACCTCGATGATGAATGAGGCTTTTTTTTTGTAATCTTTCTCGACACTGCATCGTCAGTTCCACGGATGCTAGGCTCGGGTCGGCAACTACAGCTGTGCAGCGCGACATCATCTTACCAGCCCCTGGAATCTCAATACTAGTACACTGCTCCCATCCGTAGCTACTTGACTCGGTGAAAGGGGTCTTGTTCAAGACTCTTTGAGTTTGCCAGAGCTATGCATTGGAACATGGATGTACCGGGAATCCTTGGGTCGACAAATAAGCAAGGTTGATCTGCCTTCATGTGGAGCCAGCGACTTTTGAAATGGATGTGTATGGACGGGTGGGCGCCAGTAAATTCCTAGAATATATGGAATTGCGGCGTCATGCGGAACAAAAACCGTGTCCTTACATAGCATTGAGTAGCCATTTTACTGCATGTGGGTCTTTCTCCCCAAGATAACTACCATGTCGCATAAGTTTGGATTTGACAGAAATCAATGCAAAAAGGCGTCAATTATAATTATGACAAGCAGTCTCTTTGACAAAGTCTTTAAGCGAGTTGAAATTGTACCGACTGGGAATCCGGATGGTCTGTGGCATGCCAACATTGAAGTGCTTTTTTGTATACCTGCATGCGCAGATGGTATCAACATCACGGCTCAGAATTAAGTCCAGTGCTAGAATGAACTGGTTTCCAACAATTGTAAGACTAGATTGCATGAGCATCCTATACAAGAGCTCCTTGAGAACAGCAGATTTTTTGGTCTCCTCGCAAACTTTTCAGCCTTTTCCTATACCTTTGTAGGAGAGCAGTTGGCTTTCCGACGCGTTTAAGCTTCAACCGCCTTGAAGAGCTTTGGGCTATTATGAAAGTAACAAGCAGAATTCTATAGCTCATTAAATGCTGTGAAACGCGCGAGCAGTTGCGGCCGTGTGCAAGGCGTGAATCAAAGCACCAGTCGGATGCCCACTCGAGGCAGCAGAGAATGCACGTGTGTTAGTCAAGGGTGGAGCTGCTCAGGGTTTAGTCTATACCACGCTACGACCAAGATAGTTAGCTCAGAGCAGATGGAAGTACCGAAGTACCTTGACGTTGACCACATGCAGCCTCGAACTACGGACACGTTTGTCTGCATCTACAACTGAACGATTCATTTGTCTGCTTCAAATTTGCGAGCGCAACCCGGCGCTCTCTTTCTCATGCTTGAATCACAGCTCCTTCCACTCCCTCGATGTGTTAGGCAACCTTGATAGATTTCGAAATGTCGGGTTTCCTCTCCCTGATGGGGTGGACCTTCCTCCCCGATGTAAGTTTGCCCGCCGCGTCCACCACATCCTCATCGTCATGCCCAGAGACTGACAGCACACTCCTCCCAGCTAGCCACTCGCTTCCTCCAGAGCACATACTATGGCATAACCATCCGCGCCGGATCCCCGCGGCCCCAGCCCGGCCAGCCCCGCTTCGCCGAGCACTACCGGCGCATCTATATCCTCGTCGTGTGCGTCTACCTCCTCTTCACAATCTACGAGGCCGACTGGGAGCTCCAGCGCTCTGGCGGTGACTTCTACTCGATCCTGGGCGTATCGCCCGACGCCAACGTCCGCGACATCAAGAAGCGCTACCGCCAGCTGTCGGCTATGATGCACCCGGACAAGGGCGGCCCTTTCGACGCCGAGATCTACATCAGAGTGCAGACGGCACACGAGACGCTCAGCGACGACGTGCGGCGGTTCGCCTACGACCGCTTCGGCCCGGACATGCTGCGCTGGCGCGAGTGCACCGTCGCGCGCGACTTTGTGATGCACGGCACCAAGGACGTGCTGGGCTACTACGGCGTCGGCGCGCTGGCCATCTACGCCCTACCCAAGCTGGGCTACTTCCAGCGGGGCATGTACTGGCGGTGGGTCGCCTTCGCGGCGCTGTTCGTTTTCGAGATGCATACCATCACGCGGCCCACCCATCCTTGGTTCCTGACCGGCCTGGTCAACCCGCTGTTCACGGGCGTGCTGAACCCGGTCTTCTCCTTCTGGGCCCCGGCGCTGGTCCACCCGGCCTACCTCCCCTTCCAGGCCATCGCGCTCGCGCGCAAGCTCAGCATCACCCTCTCCATCGCCCTGAACCAGGTGGTGCCGTACCTGACGGCGGACACGCGCGGCGGGCGGGTGCAGCTCCAGCGGCAGGGCACCGACGAGGCCCGCGCGCGCCAGAGCCTGGACGAGCTGGAGAGGATGGCGCACATCGTCGACGAGAACGCCACGCGCGCCGTCAAGATGGAGCTCGCGCCGTTCGCGGGCGACCAGCGCGTGCTCGACAGCCTGAGGGACAAGATGCGCCGCTGGCTCGTTGACAACACGGTGCGCAACGAGCCCATGACCCGGGACGCCCTGCAGAGGACCATCGCGCGGAGGAGACAGGATGCACCGGCTGGTGCACAGGGTAATGGAGTGAGGATAAGGAAGCCTTTGCAAGCGACTGTGGAAGATGATTCATGATCATATTAGACTCAGTTACACACTTTAATCGCTCTTAAATCCAAACTATTTGCGTAGCATGAAGTGGCTTTGTGTTTGCGCCATTCCCCAATCAAACGCCCTATAATGCACACGATTCGCCTTGTAATGACTCCGTCCAAGCGCCGATGATGTTTTCAACAAATTCTTGACATAATGTACGAACGGATCAAAGCCTTTGCCGGCCTCTGGTCTCTATGGGAATCAACACGACGCCCACGAATGCGGCGAAAATCAATACGCCAGATAGGTAGATCGGCGCCGCTGCCCCGTCGCCAGGTATATTGGCCGCCAAAATGGGCGCGATGAGCCCAGCGAACCTGTTCAGAAAGCTCGCGACGCCAGTCCCCGCACCACGTACAGGGGCAGGGCTGTATTTTTAAGAACACGCAAGTTCGTCAGCCGATTCCACATGAAATGTACTGCGAGACAGAAGTAAACTCACAAAATCTCGGGCGTGAATGCGTAGAGGACGCCGTACATGATATTCTGGCTGAAGGCCTCGACACAGCTGAACGCAAGCTGGGAGGCTGAGGTCGTCCCGAACTTGACAAACAGGAATAGGAAGCTCGCCGAGATGAACGTAGATATTGCCAGTGTGCCCTTCCTGCCGAGGAAGGCGGACCGGCTGTCGACGGTGAAGTAGGCGAGGATGCTACCAGGCACGCCGACCAAACTGAGGATGGCATAATTCCGATACGTTTCCGCTGATATATTAGTCGGATCCGTCGCATCGGGCTCGCGCGGTAGTGACGATGATGATGAAGCGTCGCCACCACCACCAGTTGAGTGAGACAGGTACTGGGGGAGGAAGGCGTTGAAGAGAGGGTAGCCCATGCCGATGGTCGCCCAGCAGAACCAGACCAGGGCGGTCGCGAGGCCCAATTTGCGGCTGCTGAAGAGCGGGCGGATGCGTGCGCCGGAGAACTCGTCCAGCTTGGCCTTGATGACGCCCTTGGTGGACAGCGCTGGCACAGCGGCGTGGACTCGATGAGGCGCGCGCTCATCGCCGCTGTCATCCCCATCAACCACGGCATTGAGGACGGCCTCTGACAGCCAGGTCTTTGCTCCGTTGCGGAATGCCAGACCGTGCACGACTGCCACGGCCTCGGACTGCCGCCCTCGGGACAGTAGGTATTTGGGACTCTCGAAGAGGTGGAAGATGAAAAAACGCAGACAAAACATGCCAAATGTGATGAGCCCGATGGCTAGCACGAAAAGTCGCCAGCCCCTATCCGCAGGCCAGTTGCCGATGAAGAACCAGGCAATGAAACTCGAGCATAGTTGGCCCACTGGCCACCAGACGGACAGCAGGGTGAGGAGGGAAGATGAGCTGTCCGGCAGGAACTCCAAGAAGAGGGCGCCATCGACGGGTAGGTTTCCACCAACTCCGAAGCCTAGAAAGGAGAAGAATATGCAGACCCATGCCCAGCTGGTTGCGAAGGCGGTCGTGATTCCAAATATGCTGGTGATCAGCAAGGTCATGTTGAAGGCGATGCGTCGGCCGAGAATATCGGAGCCGACGCCCCAGGTAAAACTGCCGAAGCAAAGGCCGAAGTAAACAGCACTCGTCGTGTACCGAACTGTCTTCTCGGCGACGCCAAACTCGGCGGAAAGGGATGGCAGGATTAATGAGACTCCCTTGGTGTTGTTAGCAGCGAATCTTGGTTGAGGAATTGCCAAGGGGGCGGGCTTGAGACTGTCTCACCTGCATCCAGAGACTGGGGACGAGTACCTGGTCAGCAGAAGAAGGCGATGCGATGGCCAAAAGAGATGGAAAGCATACTTATCTGCAAACCATCCAAAACCACACAAGACAAAGAGGTGCCAGTTGTATCTGCCCATGCCGATATCCTGAACAGCCTTGTTTACCAACATCGATTTCACTGCCAGCAAGTCAGCAGAGCACGTCCTGACGCTCCTCTGATATCGTCCCCACTTGAGCACTACTGTGCCCACGCCTGGACTACAGATGAAAGGCTTGGAGACGGGCAGACTGACTCTCATAATCCGATCTCAACCCACTGCCACCTCTCCGCACCTCCTTCCTGAGCCCCTCGATGCTGTACTCGGCTGCGCTCATCTCCAACATGCCGGTCCCCTCGTCCCCGACGCCGTCCTTAGGGTCATCATCGTCGTCGTCGTGGGACGGGAGCTCTTCGTACTCGGTCCTACCGCAGCGGGCAGAGTGGCTGTGGAGATGTGCCTGGTCCAGGGGGACGAGAACGCCGGAATAGTTGTCAACGGACTCGGTGCGCAGCCCGCGCCAGCGTAGCCTTCCCACCATTGCGCGTGCTTGTGCTCAATGTCCAAGGTGATGGGCAACGTGGGGCGGCGCAAACACGACGGGGAAATGATATATTGCTCTCAAGAGAGCTGAAGGGGAAAAGAAATTAAGTGTATTGGTAGGATACGAATGGCTTTGAGGTCTCTTCTTCTCTTCAGAAGATTCTCCCACGTGCAGCCAGGCAGTGAGACAGCGTCAGTCAGCTGGCGACTTACTAACCCGGAAGCGGAGGGCTCGGCAAGCACTTGACAATGAGGCCGGATCAACAGCCTCAACATCACATCAACACCACAACCGCGGTTTTCATGTGCACCTCACCCATGCATGCACACTTGGATGTCGGCAGTGGCTGACAAGACACTACAATGCAGATGGGATGGGATGCAAATGGAACGAATGGATGCTGATGAGGAAACGTTGAGATGCAATGTGCAGCAGCGCCAAGCATCGAGCCGAAACAGACCAACCCCGACTTTTGCCAGGCCTGGGCCACGCGATGGACAGGTGGGCAGATGGACAGTCGGGCAGGCTGGCAGGCTGGCAGGCTGGCACATGGAACAGGGGACGCCGACAGCTGCAGGTCTCGGGCCGCCGCCGCGGATCTCCTAGGGCCGGCCTGGCCTACGTAGTATGTTTGTGATGGCACGATTGGGGATATTCTCCGTTTCAAGGGACTCGAAACAGAAACAGACGTGGTAGTTGGGATCCTTAATAGGGAAGGTATTAATAAATCTAGGGCTGGTCTAGGTGATGCTAAACAGGAAATGCGACTTTCTCTTGATGGGAGGTAGACAACGACAACACCCTGCTTCCCTGGCACGTGCCTGGCAAGCCTGTGCCTGGATACGTAGGTAGACTACACACTGCACCACTGCAGGAGGAAGCACTCCGAGCTTACCTCAGCCTGACCGGCCGGCTCAGCATCCAAATTTCCCTCGATCCCGGGGCGGGTACGCCTTCCAATCACAGCTGAGTACATCTGTACAAGTATCTCCCGTTTTGGGCTGGACAAATCGCAAGATCTATTCTTGAGGTCAGCAGCCACTTCACTTCCTTCATTCACCTCAGCTCGCTCCATTCATCCATCCGCTCAAGCACCCGCTCGCTCACCCGCTGCGCCATTGTGTAGATTTCTATTTACTCCACTAAGACCTTTACTTGCAATTCAAGGCATGACCATGACCGAGTACCGTTGCGCTCAGCTCCCCGCACTATGCACTTGATACGTCACCTCCAAAGTCAAGACCAGGATGGCACTAACCAGCCAAGGCAGGAAAATAAGATTGCAAAACTCTACACCCGCATCCGCCGTGCTGGTGGAGGGTAGTGGTTAAAGCCCCGACCCGGCCTTCCACGGTTGGACACGGTGACCACGCTATGACACGACACTGATCGACGAAAGCAAGCCGCCCACACCCTCAGCTGCACTGCTGCAGGCCCAGGCCGCCTAAACAAGCCTCTTATCAAACTAGGCCTTGGCCGCATCCAGGCACACGCCCTATCACAGCATCCGGACCTGCCAAGATGCCCCATTGCCCCTGACAAGGCCGGCCGGCCCAGGAACACGTCTCTCGATGCCGCCATGACAATCCTACCCTCCCCACCAAGAAAGAAACCTTATCCTCCTTTGTTGTGGGCGCTACCCTATGGGCCGTTGGGACCCAGTGAATAAGCATGTTTTTCACTCCATCTCACGAGCCTAGGCTGCATACTGGGCCAACCTTCTGTTCTAGCCCCAGGGGGAGCGGCACGGGTGTAAGGGTGTCCGTGGCTGCCAGCCCTGCCTGGTTGTGTGTGTTGTTGTCGTTGCTGCTGCTTGGCTCGTCCGGTATTTGAACAAGCCCGCCGCCCACCTCCTCCCGCGTTCGTCCCATGTTTTCTACCTGACTGTATACACAACACTGCACTCTCTTGTCATTCCTTCACCAGAGCAGGCAACTCTCCCTCAATACCTTCGTCGCCATCACTCCTTCAGGCTTCGTCGAGTCCACCAACTCTATAAAAAAAAACCAAAACAGTTCAGTCCTTTCACAGAGACAAACACAGTCATTTACGTCGCAATCATGCAGTTCTCCGCCATGAAGCGCCTCCAGGTCCTGGCCGTCCTGTTCCAGGCCGCCCTCCTCACATCAGCCCTCCCCATCGAGAACCGTGGCACAGCAATCCACGCCGGCAAGCGCATCATTCTCTGGGACTACACCCTGACGCAGGCCTACCAGTCCAACGGCAACCTCCAGGCCTCCGCTGCCTCCCTCAGCACCTCCCCCGGCGTCAGCGCCGCCCTCAACTGGAACACATGGAAGCCTGAGGAGCTCCCCTCCGATGTCCCCTTCCAGCCCATGATCCGCACACCCGCACAGCTGGCTGGCGACGACTGGAAGAACCTGCTCTCGGCCATCCAGGCCGGCGGCTCCAACACCGTTGTGCACTTCTACAACGAGCCTGACCTGAATGGCGTCAGTGCCTCCGATGCTGCCGCCTCCTGGAAGGCCAGCGTGCTCCCCCTCCGCGCCCAGTACGGTGTGAAGTTGGTCGGCCCTGCCGTTGCCAGCAACGACGCCGGGTCCGCCTGGCTCCAGCAGTTCTACTCCAGCCTCTCCGCTGACGAGAAGCCCGACTTCCTTGGTGTTCACTTCTACACCGGCGCCGATACCCCCGCCGAGACCGAGGTTGCCAACGCTCAGAAGTACATCTCCGACAAGCACGGCGAATACGGTCTGCCCGTCATCGTGTCTGAGATTGGCAGCACCAGCCGCGACCCGACCAGCGTTGACACCTTCACCAAGGGCATCTCATCGTGGCTCGACACCCAGGACTGGGTCAACTCATACGGCTTCTTCGGCGCCACCACCACGCCCGTCGACGGCTTCGTGAGCCCCGCCGCCCAGCTGCTCGACACCAGCGGAGTCTGGACGACTCTGGGCCGCTGGTGGGTCGGAGAGTAAGGGAGGTCTTGAGACAGGGCGACACACGGTTGGCACGAATGCTTCATGAACTGCCGCTTCGTTACTTCGATTCTCTCCATCCACAGTGTTGGATCTTTTAGAACAAATTTTAAGTATGTGTCACGAACTACCTTGCATGATGACTTAGTGTCAGTAAATACATACTATTGAAAAGAAAAAAAATGTCCGATGCGATGTGTAACCATGCGTGAGTGCCGTGTCTCGTTCATTGGTTTTACTTGGACTGGTAAATGATGCCCTATGAGCACGTTCTTGTGGCTTATGCGCCCAGATTTCATGTTCCACGCTTCAAACTGCTTCTCAGGCTGAATCTCACTCTCAGACGCCACTTAGTTCATCCTCTCCGTTTCCCACATCATCCCCTCGCAGTGTCCTGCTTCAGAGCTGACAGACGTGTCGATTTTTGAAAGCATACTCCAAAGCCCCAGCACGGGCTACAACGCTACCCATCCTTTGTTGTTGTGTTTGATTTGGAAAATGAGAGATGACGATCCCTTCCCATTCCGGCTAGTTTCAAAGACTATCCTCGCAGCTGGTATCGACGTTATTGCCGTTGGCGCCGCCGAGTCACAATTTCACCAACTTCGAGGTCAGCCCAACCAGGAAATAGGCGCTCAGCTGCCGGCGCCATCCTGCACTGTGCCTGCCCTGGAACCCCGGGGGTATTCCTCGACCACAGGCCTGGTCCTCGCATGCGGAAAAGGAGATATCAAGACATCATCGGCCCCCTGTGTCTCCTCATCCTCCGCCACAACCACAAAATGGCCCAGCACCGACACCGACACCGACACCAAAGCCCCCATCCGTCGGACAGCGATCGATGCGCGCAAAAGAAAAATTCGTCAACATCCGCAGTCGATATGGGGCAGGCTTCGGGCATTTTCCTCCCGGGGGCCACAAAGTGGAACGACATGACTGACATACGACCACTAAGGCCTGACGTTCTAGAGCCTGGGGTACCACTCGCTACGATGAGAATGGATACTAGTCTATCTTTTTCGTGACGGCAAATCCCAGAATGAGGCTGATTCTCGACATTTTGAAATTACACTCCCCCACAAAAGACCTCCCGAAAGGTATACACGTTCTAGATGTGGGCAAGTCCCAGTGCGGCGGACGAGCTGCGCTAGGCCCTGCTATGTCCCCACTGGTTGGTGTTCGTGTCTGAGGGTGCCCTTTTTTTTTCCCCTCCCTGGTCCTCTCTTAGCGAAGCGGTACCATGGGTGTGGATTCGCGTGTTGTCGTGTTCGGAGATGACTGACAGCGGGCTCTGCCCGGGGCGCTGCTGCACTCCAGAGACCGTCCCGCCCATGAACGACCCCCACCTGCATGCCCAAACCCACAGGGACTTCAAAAACAGAGATCCTGTGGTGTCGGCCTGAGCACAACGCAGTGGTATCTGATTTATGGGGACGTTGGGGATGTGTGCCAACCGCACATCATTTCCAAATGCTGTCGCCGGGCGGGCTGTCTTTGCACCGCCGGCTGCAGAAGCCACCGAGCTGCCGATGCGGGTCGAGTGAGGATAGCTTACGGGATGTGGTGGCCTTTCTCGGCCGAGGCGGCACCAGTCGAACAGGAAGAGAGACAGAAAAAACGTGCGACTGACTCGCTGGCGGCGCGGACTCGCAGCGGCCTTGGCCGATCTTCTTCCTCTTGCGGTCAGGCGAGGAAGACGGCCGATGTTTAGCCAAAGTAGAGCTTGGTGTCCTTCAACGTTGGAGAAGTTCAATTCTTCACCAGATTTATTGGTCCCTGATCTCTACGCAGGTCAATGGAGCAAAGACCTTTTTGGTGAAAAGGAAGTGTAAGCTTATGAGTGGATAAAGCAGCACTTGAGCCCAGTCTGTGCGGCTGTGCCGGTGAAGCTAGCTTCAAACTGTTCAAAATCGGTGACCCAAAGTGTTGGGGTTCACAGACTACTGGCAAAATCAAATTGCTTTCGAACACGCAGTGCAAATCACGGACCACGCCGTCAATGGAGTTCGTTGGCGTGAACGCCTAGTCGCAACACAGCAGAATCACAAAGCCACGCGAGAAGCCGGGAACTTGGTGTCTGTGCAAAGAGTCACAAACCTACCGTGCCTCCCTGGGTACGTCAAGGCCATACCGCGCATTAGGGGTCTTCAAGAGCGGTCACTATGAAGCCCGCGGGCCTTTAGACCACTCTCCTCCTTCCATAGCCCTTTTTTCTCGCCCAAAATGGTCACTCTAAGGTTCTTTATAGTATAACCTCCAATTTGCTATAGGTTATAAGCTTTATATAAATTCCTAGAAAATTGAAATGAGCTTTAAAGGAGGAAAGTAGTCCCGGAGGAGCAAAATGGTTACGGAGTGGAAGTGGACTTCTTACGGAATTGGCTTCTAGCAGGGAGGTTCCTTCCTTCGGAGTAAGTCCCTTACCAATTCCCTTAAAGTTGCTCTCCTGTTTCGGGATAAAGGCTAGCGTAAAAAGAATCCCTTCCTTTCCCTTCTACTGGTAGCTATTAAGATTTCTAACCTTAGGGCGGGCTATTCGAATTTAATTCTAATTCTAATTCTAATTCTAACTCTATTCTAATTCTAACTCTATTCTAATTCTAAAGTGCTGGTAAACTTAGACTTCGACTTCAACTTCAACTTCGAGAAGGAAGGTGCTGTCCCTCCTTCCCTTCCCTTCGATTCCCTTCCCTAGGGCTGGTACGTACCTACCTAACCTCTCCGCGATCACTTTTTTGCTCCGAGTCCATTTCGGCTCTGCGATCGTTTGTTTAGAAATATAGCCAAATAGCTAATTGTCACAAAATGTGACGCCACACCTGTGGCACCCCCTACTGCTTTATATCGTCACACTAATTAGTAGCTTAATAGTAGAGGATATTAAAACCCGATAGGTAGCCGGGAGGCCACTTCGCAGAAAAAGTGCCCAATTAGGTAAACGAAGGCCATAGTGACCACCTTAGAAAAAACCCCTTGCACGGTATGGGGGCGATTATCCAGCGTTTGTGTGGGACTTATTGTTATGTCTAGTGGTCACCATTACAGCAGGCATTATTCGATTTTATGGTGCACGTTCATATTATTGGATTAGCTATTCATTTTCAACAAGCCATAGCACAAACCTGACAATTTACCATCATTGCCCTGCCAGTAGTCCGGAAAGACACCAATCAAAGTCACTCACGAAACCCACCCCATCCTGATTCCCTACAACCTCGAGATCAGAATATATGGAAGAAGTCTCTACTATGCTGGGAACATATTGGTCCGGCGGAGTTCCCAACTGAACCTGTGAATCCAGATGCCAGTCTTTCATGGCATACATGCCTGAATCTGATGGCGTAGTGGTTTCTGCCCCATTCCCTAGATTTCCAGACTTGAAATTCGTCTCAAAACTTGCCGCTGGATGATATACAGGGCTTGTATTACTGAGACCTGGGCGAGATTCCCGGAAAGGCATACGGCCGCCGCGAGCCTCGACAGGTCATGGACGCTGATCTTGAGCGTACTGCATGCTCTATAATTGCTTCGTGCGGGCGCCCAGAAGCGAACATGGTCGCTCTCCGACCTCTCCGTTCTCGTTCCCGCTGTTATTTTTCGCGCTCAGTCTTGCTCTCTGCAGCCGCAGACACCGAGTGTGAGCTCGCTAAAAGCGAGAAGGGTCATGGCTTGCAACAGGCAAAGTGGTGGGGTGTCATCGTTGCACTCATCAAGAGCCTGATTGACCAAACCCTCAGCTATATGATGAAAATGTCTTGAAGGAAGTTGACAACCGTCATTGTCAATCCAAAAACGCGCGGAGAAAGTGAGCATGGAGGAAGGGAGGGCCTCTAGATGAACAATATTTTTGATGGCTTGAACTTTCTGTCCGAAAGAGAGCTGGTGAATAGAGAGAACGAGGTCATATTCTCAAAGTACAGATCAATCCTGCGATAGAGTAAGGTAATTAGGTAGGGGACCTTAACTTACATGCAGACAGAAAGGGAATTGTTTTCAGGGCCTTGTGTTCAGGTACTTATGTACATACAGTTCTGGAGCGAATGAACAGGGACGTTCATGGCCTCGCAGGCCTTCATAATCAAGTGCTGCGCACCGGCCAGACTGACAAAGAAGCCATTGGTAGAGGTTCGTCGACACTTGAAGGCGGTGTCAACGGAGTTTCATGATTAGGATGGACCATTCCTCAGAGATTGACAGCGGAGACAAAGTTCGTGGCAGAAGGCTCAGGTGCAGACTCTTCGTCGGAATCCTCTTCGACAAGACGGTCCGGATACTCGTCGGGATCGTGGGCCCGCTTGGTATTTCTCGCTGCTGGTCTATGTCCCGGAGGCGATGGAGGGATGGAGGCAAAGCGACATGAATGCTCTTGGCCGTGACCTCTTGGTGAGAAGACGGATCTGTGAAAGTAGAGTTAGCTTTCGCAGTCGCGTTTGGATCATGCTCTTGTGTACCGACACTGGCAGACTCAGGAGCTGATGTGAGGGAGGGCTAGGACTCCTCGCATTATGATTACGATTGCGAGATCCACCACTTTTGTCACAGCACTAAACGTCACAACAGAATGAATTCACAGTATCTTGACACGCTATCCATACCCTTCTCCCCATGAACCGAAGTTTGACGTCAGTCCTATTCGTAATAAACCTTATTTATAAGAGTGCCTAGAGAAAATTGATGATTCCCATGACATGCGTTCAAGGGTCATAGTCGACCAAACATACCGATTCCTTCAATGAAGACACGCATATCATCGCCATGTTCAAGCCAAACTTTTGGGATCCTCATGGCGCCAATCCCAGGGGGTGTTCCCGTCATGATCACTGTCCCTCTTTCGAGCGTAATGCCCTGGGAGAGGAACGAAATGACCTTGGCAACACTGAGGATCATTTCCCGGGTATTCTAGTCTTGCACAGCTTTCCCGTTCAGGAAAGCCTTGATCGCAAGCTTGTGTGGATCTCTTAGGACACTTGGGGACACCAGCACAGGCCCAATGGGCGCGGATTGATCAAGGCCCTTGCTGAAACGCCACTGGCTGTTGCGAAATTGCTCTGCCCGCGCGCTCACGTCGTTGCCGCAAGTGCAACCCAGTACATGGTCCATGGCGCCGGACTCTTGGATGTCTCGCCCTGGTTTTCCGACGACGACAGTCAGTTCTGCCTCATAATCCGTCGACTCGTCCTGCACAAAGCGCGGGATGGAAATCGTTGCGGGATGCGGGCCGCTCAGCGCAGTGCGTGGCTTAATGAATACCACCGGGTGTGATGGCACTGGCATATTGGCTTCCTCGGCGTGATCGTGGTAATTGAGTCCCAAGCAGCGGATGATGGGAACTCCGTGAACTGAGAGCGGTGAGACTGACTGTGTAAGTCTTGGGCTTACTTGAATCATCCTCTGAACGTATAGCTGCGTCTGAATGATTGACCTACCTGTGAAACAGTCTTTGTCTAT
This sequence comes from Diaporthe ilicicola, assembly GCA_023242295.1. Lineage (NCBI taxonomy): Eukaryota > Fungi > Ascomycota > Sordariomycetes > Diaporthales > Diaporthaceae > Diaporthe > Diaporthe ilicicola. The sequence continues at coordinate 15,244 of JALPVH010000098.1, read as the reverse complement.
GATGTCCCCGTCGAATATGGAACCAGTAATGAGACGCGCCCTGATTTTCGTAGGTGCTGCGACCGATGTCTTGAGTTGTGTCTTCCACTTGACCTAAGTGGATGAGGTCATCCTCAGAAGCAATGAATTTGATTAGATGAGTCCACCCGGGAGATATTGGGTAAATATTCATGGCGCTTTGGAAGGCCAATGCCGATAATTGCATAGATTCAAGAATCTGAGGTGTGTTGAGCAAGTCGTGAGCCAGGAGCATCAAACGAGGTCAACAACCCTGGGAATTCGAGGCTGTATGTGTACTCGTCTTCCAACTGCTGATTGTCAAAGGGTGAGCTTTACAGCTTTAAGTTGCTAGACTTCCCGTAATAAGCTTCTTCAAGCGATATATTCGGCCTAAATATAATCGTGGCCACTGCCCAGGTCATTTCACGGGATAACCTTGACAAGTCAAGCACTTCGTCATCTGATCAATCGCGCACACTACATAATGATTTACCTCGGTGGAGTCACCTTGGGGATGACTTCCAGGCTTTGATCAACCAGAGGCTGAACTCAGGACGAGATAAAACTTCCTGCTTATTTGCAAATCGTCTTGACAGAGTCACCTACTGCAGCATGCGACAGAGATGCAAAATCTCGAGGCTTATCTGATCTATACTCTAAGGTGTCAACTGATACAATTTCAACTGTGTTCTTTTGTGTCTTTGTGTTGTTGGAAATCAATAGACTGCGTAAAACGTCAAGCAGGTGGATAGATGCTCGAGACTTTTCCAACGTCTGCCTGCATTGTAGGTATTTACCTACGTAGGCGGTGGAACTCCAATAGTCATGCCTCCATCAACAGAGGACCTGGCCAGTGATCCACTGCGACTCTGGTAAACAAAAGAAAAATTGAAGACAGCTGCTTCAGCGTATCTTCTGCAGTGCCAAGCCTTGGCCACGGGGTCGCCGCTTTCATGTGCTGGTGCGTTTTCTCGCTCTCAAGATTAACTCGAGCCATTCCAGTTGCAGCAACACCCGGCGATACACAGTTAATATTCACATAATCCTTCGCGTGGTCTAAGGCACCTGCCCGCGTCAAATGATTTATACCCGCTTTGGTCGCCGAATACGCTGCCTCTCCCGGGAATCCAAAATTGCCAGCACAGGAAGACACGTTTTCGATGCGGCCGCGGCTACCCAAACCCCCTGGGCGAAGACCAGGTTCCTGTATCAGGAACTGAGCAACGGCGTTCCCTGTTCATACGCGCGGTTTCTAGAAGGTTGACTGAAGACATGCGCTCACGTGCAAATCTCGTCGCAGACATGGTAAACGACGAGGTCGAAATCACATCCCAAACATTGAAGTCAGGAGAGCTGGTGTCCACCGAAGCCTTTGGCATCAAGGACTGGACTGCGAACGTCAGAATCACCAGCGTCTCAAGGCATATGCTGAGGAAGATGTATCGAGGATCTAACATTGGCTGTGTCTTACTCCCAGCAAGCACGACCTCTCAAGTCTCAATGCGCCCTACAAGCGACACATGTTGCTTGCAGTAAATATCGATGGATACCAAGAACCATTCAAGGTGGGAGGGACTGTGGTGTCCCAAAAGAGTACAAGATGCTATCGATGCCATGACAACGTGGCATCATCTGAGGCGAGCCACTCCGATCTGGCGGCCATTCTTATATGCACGTGGCCTTCCCTATGAAGCTGTACACAACACAATGAACGAACGATCTCGATTTTATGAATCCCAAGGCAAGATTGTCCATAAAAGTATGTCGCACAAGCGGCACAACTATCTCGTCTTACAAGACCTCCTAAACTCCAAACAATACTCCCACAAATCGCAAGATACAATATCATGAGTTCGCCCATTAAATCCGAAGCCTTAGTAGAAGAAGCTCTAGCAATGCTGAAAAATGCTTCTCGGGTCGGCACGTCACTCTTATTCAACACCATATCATACGAGGACCGCCTCGCCGTCATCATCTCCCTCGACCCCCTCCTCGTCGCTGAAATCGACGTCGGATGCCATGGCCTCCGCTCGCCTCTGCACCTCCGCCAGGCCGGACAGCTCGGCCACGTAATCCTTCTCCTCCAGTGCCTTCTTTACAAAACCCCAGCCGTCCTTGTGGTACGCCTCGAGGACCGGCTTGCCGCACGCACTGCAGCATGGGTACGACTCGCCCCGGATCATCATATTCTGGAACGTCGACAGGAAGCCACGGATCTGATGAGGCACGATGCCAAGCGGATGGTCCGGGGGGTCCCTCTCGTATGAAGAAGAATCGGCGCCAGGCTTGGGTGCCGCTGCGTGATGCCGTTCAGGGTGCTGTAGAACGCTGGCAAGCAGCTCGACAAGGAGCGCGGACGCAATAGCTGCCACGCCGGGTCGGGTGACAGTGCACTGTTGGTCGAGTGTGAGGTCCTTTTGAGACTGCATCAAAAGATCAGTAAGTCTGTGTAGAGGACGGGTTCGGTCCCAGCAGGACTCGAAGAAGGGCCGGCGCATACGTCTGTCGCTACTACTACGTCGTTGCAGAAGTAGCATCCCAAAGTCTTCTCGGAACCGTCCTTTGGTGTGGGCCCATGCCGCATTACGACATAGGTGTCGAAGCCTAACGCGGCGTTCATGACGATCTTCCCGGCCGCCTTGCCCATGACTGTAGGCAGCCATCGTGATTCTCGGCTATCCATTAGCAGGAAGACAACATCGTGTGAGTCGACCAAATCCTTCAACTTCGCAAATTCGTCTTTTGTCTTGGCCTCGTCCGTGATCGGGTGGCCAAGCATAGGCACGGAGAGAGCATGCCCTTCGCTCTCCACCCCTGGATTGATAGCTTTGAGCGCCTCAGCTGCCCTGGCCGCCTTGGGAGCTCCCCCTTCCAGGCAGTCTTTGAACTCGAAGAGTGGTTGTCGAACAGGATTTGAAAAAGACACTGAGCCATAGTCTACAAATGTGATCTTCCGCACACCCCAGCCCATCAGATTTCGTGATACGTAGCTCCCTAGCGTGCCTGCGCCAAGCAAGAGGCAGGAAGTGTTCCTGATTGTGTCCAGGTCCATGTTTGGGGATATGCGCCACTTCATCAATTTCAGGTTGAGGTCTACAGCTTGATCGGCAAGTTTGGTCGGGTCCATATACTCAGCGAGGTTTGCCTGTCGGGCCTGGAGCTTCCCTGTCGCATTTCGCTCCCATCCTGTCACCTTAGGCATCTGTGTAGTCTCCATCTCCGGCACACTGTCCATAGCAAGAGGCAAGATGATGCTCCTAGCTTCGTGCCGTCTGGCCTGGGTATCTCTGTAACACAAAATGTTGATCTTGGTAAAGTGGAAGCGCTGGCGTACCAGGATCAGGAGGTTTCGCAACGGCCATGATGGGTGCTCGGGGTAACTCGAAGGATCGACGAAAGAGACAAATCGATCTTCTTCGGCAACTCCTTCAAAGAAACCGTTCTCGAAATCTCGGAGGGCACCAACTTCCCATCTGAACCCGAGCTCCTCGGTTGAAGAGTCAAACGAGTTCTTAGACCGGTTGTCCTCGCCGCCGCGGGTTCTTTTGACCAGGAAGAAGCCATACTGCCTATTGTCTACGCCATAGCGCCATGTGCCAACCTGCTCGACCAGAGATTCACTCTCTTTCGAGGTGAGTTTGCTGATCGGGGCTATCCTCTTCCACTGACGGTCAGAATGAAGCGCTGGAAAAGCGAACCAGTATGTAAATCGGTACTTCTTGAGATCGGCGAAGGACAGTATCGTGAAGGCGGAAAGAAGTGAGGGGATAGAATAGATGGTCCCGTCCTTGATGGCATCCCATATCTGCCGGCCCGCTGTCTGGAGCATGGCACCTTTGTCTGTCTGCTTGAAATCCTCCATTGTATTGACATTCTTAATCATGCCCTCGGCTCGGCACTGACCCAGACCGATTCTAGGACTCCGTGTTAGCCTTCTTGAGTGGGTGCCACAAGTGGCGACAAGTGATTTGCGACGTACGCATTGCTTGTCAGCGCGTTCCCGAGTATTTGCATGCGGGTGCTCTCTTCCGGGGTTGCGAAAGGGTTCGACTCGTAGGTCCCCAGAACGAAACGTGCCGAGTCGTCGAGCTTGTCGAGGTCGAGTTTCGAGGAGAACAGTGCAGAATAGAAGGGGAGCTCTATTTGCGACGTGTAGGCAGAGAACTTGAGTTCCGTCATCCTGGGCGAGATGGGTTGTGCCCACGGTCTCCGGGAGCCGTTGTCTGGCTCTTTCGGCAGGGATAAGTGTCGTCAAGGGTTTCTGAATGTTCGAGTAAACTGTACTTCTTATATATGGAAGATATAAGCTGTTTACAGCCGTGGAACAATAGCACAAGACCTGGAGACCTGCTATTCTCCCGAGCTTGGCGTGGGCTTTCGAAGCTGAGGGGTTCGCGGGGTCCACAATAGAGGGGCCGCGATGATGCAACAGGGCGACAGGTCAATAGTGGCTTGAAAGGAAAGAGATTCGGGAGTCAGGATGGTTTTGAATGCTAGGCTTGCATATGAGAGTGAAATCTTGTGGTCACAAGACAAGTTGTCATCTCAGAACTGGCTGGTCAGGCTGATCAGGTGGATAAGGCAAGACAGAGAGCTTAGGTATGGAACGTCGGAGCTGTCATGTGTGGTGATTTCATGGATGACGGCGGCGGTCGTCGGGAGCTCCCTCGTGCCATCTTTGACTGCAGCTGCAGGTGCCCTTAGGGCACTTGCAGGCACCTGGACCCGTAGAGTTGCCGCCGGCAACACGCCTGGCTCTCTGGGGCTTCACTGCAAGCCGCAAACGCGTTGAAGAAAGTCAGGGGCCATGAGACGCGTCTGCTTCACATGATTTTTGGTAGAAGGCTTTTCACAAGCAATCACTCTTTTGAAGGAACAACCTGAAGGCCATTCTCAGAAGCCTCGAGAGATTTGGAAGGAAATCTCTTTCCTGCACTACCGAAAATGTTGATTGGTATCTGTGGCAGTAAGTCCGCCTCTTCACTTTTTTCTCTGCCAGAGACTTACACGCCTACCAGGTCTCTGCTCCGGCAAGAGCACTGTCGCCCGGTATCTGGTGGACCACCATGGCTTTAAACATGTTTCTGTTGAACCAAGTGTAACAAAGACCCCTCAGGAACAAGGGACCATTTCAGAGCCCGAAACCAATGTCTCAAACATCCACCAGAAACGGCCATCCCGGACCGCCTTGGTCTTCCCAACCTCGGATGAGCTGTTGGAGCACGTGACTCAACGATGGCGGGAACGATGGGTAATGACAGACGTTATGAGCAAAGAGGCGCTGGACGCATATAGCCGGCGACCCTTCTTCCTCCTCATCAGCGTCGACGCACCCCTCCTCGTCCGGTGGCAGCGCTATCAGAAGAGGAAACAAGAGCTGCCCACCGCGAAAACGCCAGTCGAGCCCACCATAAAGTCACCGGACAGCTACCCGGCCGAGAGCCTCGAGGACTTCGTGGCCCTCTCGGACGCCCAGCTGTACCACGCGGAGACGGGCCAGGCGACGCACATCTCGAGCGCGCCGGTGCGGCTGCTCAACACGTCGAGCTCGCTGGCGCACCTGTACGTGAACCTGGGCAAACTGGACCTGCTGAGCACGGAGCGGCTGCGGCCCGGGTGGGACAGCTACTTCATGACGCTGGCGTCGCTGGCGGCGCGGCGGTCCAACTGCATGAAGCGGCGCGTCGGGTGCGTCGTTGTGTCGCACAACCGCCGCGTCATCTCGACCGGCTACAACGGCACCCCGCGCGGCATCCGCAACTGCGGCGAGGGCGGCTGCCCCCGTTGCAACCAGGGCCTCGGCAGCGGCCACGGCCTGGCCACCTGCCTGTGCATCCACGCCGAGGAGAACGCCCTGCTCGAGGCCGGCCGCGACCGCCTGCGCGAGGACGCCGTGCTGTACTGCGACACGTGCCCCTGCCTGACCTGTAGCATCAAGATCGCCCAGGTCGGGATATCGGAGGTCGTCTATGCGCAAGGGTACAGCATGGATACGGACACGGCGGCGGTATTTAGGGAAGCTGGAGTTAAGTTGAGGCAATTCGTGCCGGTGAGTCTGGTCTCTCTTCTTTCCTCCCCTCTAATGTCCTTGTTCCAGCCTCAATATCAAAACGTACCTGTTCTCAGCTTTCCACCCATCAGGTGCGAGGAATTCATGCTGACGGTACGCAGCCTGCGAATGGGTTGATCCACCTTGAGGAGATGGAGTTTCTTACATGAGTTGAGATCGCCGTGGGGTACATCTCCAGGAGCCATAATGCAGTCGTCGTTTGTGGCCAGCGAGCCGACAGAAGCCTTTATGGCTGTTGCGTCTGTAATCCCACGAGCAGGTAGTGACGCCGTCTGGCTCGTAAATGTGCAGTTCTTCGGGATGGAGCACGTGATGTTAGTGGCAGCGGTAGCAGCGGTTGTTGAGGTATGGACGATCGCGAGAGGTACCGATTAAACCATAGTATCGTATTGAGTGTCCGGCGTGTAGTAGATAATGCGTCCAATGCTTATCTGAACTATTTGTTGTGATGATGCCAACCACCCCCTGGCATCGGAGTATCATCGTCCCCTCGTCCCCTCGTCCCCTGGTCCCCTGTTACAATCCTCACTCATTCCCGTGCCTCTCCTGAACATCCCATTACGGCTTTACGTAGTACGTAGTAAGTTTATCGTTCTTCCATTAATTCATACATATCCCGCCGGTTGTGGTCGACTGTCATGCCTTTCCAACCCCTGCACCAATCTAGCCTTGCAGAGCTTGCTTCTTGGCACGAGCGGCGGAGATCTTCTTGCTAACCAACAGGCTGATGATACCGACTGCAACGACGAAGACAATGCAGAAGACGACAACGACACCAGCTTCTTGCTGGGCCCAGTTCTCACGCTTGGTGATGTGGGAGATGGCCTCACGGGCGACCAGGGCGTTGCTGATGGCAGGCATTTTGTGGGTTGTGTGAGAGATGGACTCTGCAGGTCAATTGTTAGCCTTCGATCTATAGTCGTGGTTTATACTTGTAGAGTTTGTTCGAAGAGCCAATTCTGGGCAAAATCAACAGTCCGGGGAAAACGCGAGTCATGGCGGGAGGAATTGGCCCCGCTGACGCCCAGCGGAGCTCCAAGCGAAGCCCAAGCAAAGATGTCGATTGGCGACGGTGACCGTGGCTGAACGTGGTCAACGCTCCCAGAAGCTAGACCTTGGCACCCGTCATTGTGGACTACCGGGGCTCCCGGTTAGAGCGCAGCAGCTTGGTCGCTGCTCGGCTTGCTGGGCGTCACGCGAGGCGGATTTGACTTCAATTGCTCCAGACCGTCGGAAAATTGCACCAGGACAACTGCAGAATACGGGATGATAAATCGAGAGAAGTCGTACAGTACCTTTGGGGAGATTGAGCAAGAAGGTTTCGCGGTGGTTCTGCGCGATGGGACCTTGTTTATCGGCGAATCGGCTTCGGCACGAGCTGTAAAGCTTGGCTGCAATGCGATTGGAGATGGGTAGGGATGTTTGGCGAACAACACACGACTGGTGACAAGAGCTGGTGAGGAGGATGTGGAATTGGCTGATATGGGGGTCAGGACGTCCGTCGGGAGCAGATTGTCTTAATGTTGTCACGGTCGAGTGGGTTAGAGGGAGGAAGGAAAGAGAGAAAGAAAGCTTCGAGAGTCGAGAGTCCAGAGACGACGGGCAGGAGCACCAACAAATAGCAACTGGCAGGACCTGCCGGGTGGAGTGGAGTACACAGTCCAAGTCCAGGCTAGGTAGGGACCGGCTAATGCTAGGTCTGGGTTGGGGCCTGGGACGCAAGATTGCAAGTGACAAGAGGTGTGCATGTGTGCGTGCCAGCAGGGACGCGTAGCGCCTTAGCATCGAAGAAACACACCCCAGGGGCCCATCTCCCAATCAGCAGGCGGGCTAATCAGCCAGACGGCAAACAGAAAAGCTTGTCTGGCGGCGTCTGTGTGGGAGTGCGAAGCAGACTGGCAGAATAGCACATCAGATGAGTCCGGTATCCTGTGCCGTGCGGTCCAGTTGAAGCCGGGGCTACCAGGTGCCCAGATACAGGGCTAGGGGTGCGACACCGCCGTTGTTGACCTCGTGCGGTACGGAGTACTCGGTCCACAGCCCAGCACACCCTGCGTGACAAAGTGTGTGCGCGGGTGGTGCTATGTAGCACCAGCAGCAGCATTAGCAGCAGCACCAGCAGTAAGCGGCCAGGCGAACAGAGCAAGTGCGCGAATTTTGGACTGATGAGTTCGCTTGGGCGAAAGGCGCGAAGCTACAAGGATCCCATCCGGTCGGTCCAGGGCGAGCCCAAGGATGGCCTGGATGGGCGACGCTGCTCCGCGGGTGGCATCGTCGGTGGGTTCCAACGGCAACTGGGACTGCTGGATGGCCTCAGACTCGGATCGCAGAGAGGCACCACAGGCAACAACACACGACACACGACACAGGTCACAGAGCAAGACTTCGTCCTCTGCAGCCCAATCAGATCAGAATTGGTGGTCGACCCACGCAAGAGATATGATAAGGTTCTCCGTCGCGAGTAAGTTGGGCTGGGAGACTGACTGGACCAAAAACATGTGCCAATTCACAGGAGATGGAGACTCTCACACCCGAGCCTGGCTGATGTCCGAACAGCAGCTGCGACTGCAACTGCAAGGTTGGTGATGAGGTGGTGAGATGAGGCCCGAACTCCCCCAGGTCAAGGGTCAAGGGTCATGGGTCATGGGCTGTGGCTGCCGACAGGGATCGCTGATGGGGCCAGCTCATGTGGGGTGGGGGAAACATTGAGGCCACTGATGACCGGCCGGGCGTGCAATTGGCTGCGCGGCAACAACATTGCCAGGTTCGTCAGGCCCATCCCACTGTTTTGCAGGGCAGGGACACTGCGCTTGCAACTGCACGTTTAATTGCCTCGTGTCACTCCAGCATCATCGCCGTTTTCATATCACAATAACCGATCCGATCCGCAGCCAAAATCACGGTCAAAGTCCACGGTCAAAGTCCTCGGCCAACTGTCCAGATCTTGCCATCTCAAATCACTCATATATATCCCGGGATCGTTATTGAGTGGAGTGGTATTATGCGCCTTTTTTTTTTCCCGCCTCTCTTTGCCTCTCTACGTTACCTTCGACCCCCCCAGGACAATTGCAATCGCGGTGGCGTGCCGAAACCTCCGGCCATGACCACTGCAACTCATAAAGGCCGCCGGGGGACTTGCAGATCTAGTCGCCAAAACGGTCAGTCCGATTTGCACGCGGCTACGTCCTCCTGCAGCTTTGGCCCGAGCCGAGCAGAGAAGAGGGCACAGAAAAACCCTCACCTCCCCATCCCCAGAAAACGGATTTTCCATCCCCAGTGCCCCCAATGATGTCAGTCTGGTGAGACCCAGAAATGCCTCATGCTAGATTGGCTCGGAATGCCACGGCATCTTTCCTCGCTCTTACTCCGGACATTGTCCATCTAGCCTGTACTCCACTTCCTCCAGCTTACTACGGAGTACAGACGGACCGACCGTCGAGACGCCAGCACGCTCACACACCGACTTTGAAGGGGAACGCATCCGAGTTTATCAGGTCAAGTGACCAAATGGTTGATCATGTCTCCTATCTACCTCTCTCCACGCGATAGACAGAGCTAAGTGGCATTCGACATCTGCGCAATGGGCAGAATGGCTGTCAGGTAAAAGATTTACATCAGAATGAGAGATGTCCACCCCTGTGCCCCGGCCCGCCCAACAGCATCAAGCCAGCCGCCCTGTCAAGACTTGCGAGTGACCTGCGGATGATGGCCTGCTCTAGCCTCACTTATTCATTTCTTCCTGGCGGAACCTTTGTTCTCAACCTCAGCAAGTTGCCACAGCCGGACCCGGAGCGGCGTAAGCCTGGCCGTTGTTGTCGGGCTGACCCGATGCGCCGTAAATGTTGGTCTGGATACCAGGGTCGCTCTGTCCATAAAATGGGAATGACACGGCCGGAGACGGCGTCGACGAACCAGAACCACCGACTTTCAACTGAATGCAAGAGGAGTAAAATTGAGCACCGTGGCTAGTGTACGCCGAGTGGAGCGCGATTATCTCGGTGCGCATGAGGTATTGGCCCGGTGCAAGGCAGGACGGCAGGTTGAAGTATGCCCATCCGTTGTTGGCGATGAGGTTGTCTGCGAAGCATTCAGTCAGCAACGGCTTCTCTATATCCCACTGCCTGGGCACTCCCGGATATGAACAGCGCTCGGGAGGGCTTGAGGACTCACCCACGCCCCATTTCTTCGAAGACACATCAAACGTATCCTGTCCGATCTTGAACCACTTCAGCCCAGTCTGGCTTGACGACGCCACGTTGTCGACCTTGGCCATGTAGGCGAGCACTGGTCCGTGATGGCTGCTCGCAATCGGGTTGTCTGGGTCGTTGGCACCCTGAGGCCCTCCAATGAGATGTTGGAACCAAGCCCCGACCTTATCCCCAGGGTTTGCTGCGATTACAGTCTGCGATGTTGTTCCGGCGGCACCACAAATCAACGAGGTGCTAGTCACATCGGTCACTGGATTGTTGGTCGAGGGCGCTCGCATGCCCTCGAGTGAGCCTTTGGCGTTCCCGTTGACTGAGACTTTCTAATCGGCAACGGTTAGCGTCATCCTCGCAGATTGTTCGTATAGGGGTGAGAAGGGCTGCGGACTGACTTGGAAAATGCCGTGCGCCTCAACGGCGGCAGCTATCGCGGAGGTGATGAACAGTGACAATTTCATGGTGACTGTCAATCGAAAATAGGATCTTGTGGATGAGGAGACAACAGTATCCGGCCTGTCTTCGACTCAATCCGCAAAGGCGGGTCGCAGGAATATTTTTATAATCAAGCGAAGTCGAGTCCTATCGACGTCCCGGAGACCTTGCCTACGAGCCGACATCAGCCTCAAGCTTTAATCTCGACTACCACGGTATTGGTCTTTTCCAGTACTCGTGAGAGGCTCAGGAATCTCTGCCACTTTCATGGTTGGTTCTGGGATGTCTCGGCACGGCTGAGGTAGATGAACTGGTTTGGTGTTGATCGCCTGTGCCCTAGCCTGTCACCAATCATGTTACATGCACAAGTCCTCACATATCAGATGTCGAGAATGCCAAGGGCGAACCGTCTATTATGTTGATGTCTGACTCCCTTGACTCGCACTGATATTGAGGTGTCGTCCTCCGTTGGCCGAAAAGGGAAAGGGGCAACCCCGGGTCAATTTAGCCGCGGTGCTGGACCATGGTCACACGTTCGCGATGCGCCTAACAAATCGCAGATTGAAAGGCACCTCAGGTGACAAGGGCTTATATGAGCTCTTCCTACTCTCTTGCTGTCATGGAAAAGTGTCGTTGTGACACCACACAGGACGGGATGTCTTCCGTGGTTCCCGTATGCCTGTCTCCCCAGCCGCCCGGGACAAGAAGCGCATATTGTGAACGCATCGCGAGACCAGGATATCGATCGGTTGGGGGTGTAATGCCCATATAACAAGGAATGGAGCCTTCAATTCCAACCCATGACACTTCTCGCCTGCTGGTGGTTTGGTATAGAAATTCTACATTGTAGAACATGGATCCTGCCCCGTGCCATGTCTGAAACATGGCGCGAGAGGGCGCCGGAGACCAGTTCTCGAGCGGACGCTAGAATGTCAGAATTCATATTGTAGTAACATCCCTCCAATGGTTCACTGGCCCTGTTTCACAGAAGCTACTTAAAAGAGGCGGTACTGTGCGGCCCAAATTGTTACGTCTGTGTCGTGTTTCCGGACTGGATGGAACAGGCGGTAGTGGATGACAGCGCAAGTCGTTCAAGTTCACGAATGCCCTCAAGCTGCTTACAGTCACCTTCGCTGAGAAAACAGGCTTCCTTCCAATTATGTAGCGAAGAATACTTGTTTCAAATCGAAACGATACAGCGGAGCGAGATCATAGCACAAGTCAACATTGGAAGCTATTTAAAGGAAAGCCCATTGAGGTTGACTTTGATGAGTCGGGGCCGATTCCTCCCCACTTCGCCTCAGAAGGTTTCGACGGCTCTACAGAAGACACATAATGATGTCTCGTGCCCGGTCAGGCTTTATTCTCTACTCCTTCCGCAGCACAAAATCCGCCCAGGTGCCGGCGACCCATGGATGTCAGCTTCCGCTGTTTGGATTAGTACATACTTTTCCAATTGGAGGGAAACGAGTCGTGTTCAGGTCGTACCAAGAGCATTTAGTTTCAGGATTATTCCCATGAAATGTAAGACATGATACATAAATGAAGTCGAATTAATAATGCTTACATTGCTCTCTGTTGGCTTGCTGCTCACACCATGATTGAACGAGGGACTGGCAGAATGGAATAGGTGATTCGGACCGTTTCTGGGCAATGGTGTGGTCTACTTCGTCTACATTTGAAGTTTTTCCCCAATTAACAAATGAACGTCTTCAACATTGGAGCTGGCCATAGTGTAACAGCCCGGAGCTTTGCCTTTAACGTGACCCCTTGGCCAGGTCAACAAGGCTCGACCAGCAATGACTTCCACGACAGTCGCAAGATTTGCAGCCGTGTTTACAGGTACAAGCACTTCGAAGCCGGAAGGAAAGCGTCCGGGCTTCATCTGCCACCTGTGTCCCTTTCTGTATGGCGGAAGAAATGGACAGCAGCCCGTCGAATATAGCCCGACGGAGCAGCGCGCGTATCGAGGTAGAGTTTGGGTCCAGCGTTTCGCACGAGACGTTGCTGGCGAAGACCATCCAGGCGGTGTTGGTGCGTGTCCACGGCCGAGCCTGTCTATCGCCACTATGTATTTTGGTGGCCCTGGAGTTTGCACATCACAGAGGTGGTGAGCTATTTTATGGAAACTCGGGGCCACCGTTAATTTTAGGAGGAAAGTATTAATACTGTTGGTAGGGCTTGCAACGTATATACGTGGTGATAGTAAAATGGGTTAGATTTTAAGTTATTATTATCTAGAATCTATCGCAATAAGGCTAGCTAGTAACAGGCCTTAAAAGGTTCGTTATATTATATATTATCCTCTAATATAACTACCGATATTAATAGTTTTTCTAAAATTATAGATCTATATAACCCTTATATAAATAGCCTTAAAAATATTATTATATATTAAAACTCTCTTTATCCCTATATTTCTATTAAATAAAGGTTATAATAATATATATCTATTATTATATACCTTTTTATATCCTATATTATTTAAAATAAGTATTATATTAATTTATATCTTTTATTCTTAAGAATTAATCTTATTATATTTCTTTAATAAATATAAAACGGTTATTATAACGGTTCTTTTATCGGGTTAATAAATATAATATAATTATTATAATAAAAAGTTTATTATAAAAATAGATATAAATAAAGGTTATAAAACTTAATTTAATTAAAAAATAAAGATTATAAAACTTAATATAATCGAAATAAAGGTAAATAAAAATTATAAAACTTAAAAAATTAAAGAAATTATAAACCTTACTATATTTTATTTTAATATATAGTTATTATATTAAAAACCGCTATTAATATTTTACTTATTATTTAATTTATTTTTAGCTTTACTTTTTCTGCCCTTTTTTATTTTTTAAAACTTTAAGGTAATCTTATAAGCTTATTTATTTATTAGAAATAAAGTTAAAGTTTTAAGCTTAAGTTTTAATACCTTTAAGTTTAAAAACCTTATAGTTTTCTTTATATAATTATAAATATTCTTAAAATATACCTTAGAAGGTAATTTAATAGCTTTAGCCTTAACTTTACCTTTATCTTTTTTAATAATATTTTAAGTTTTTAAATCTATAGAAATATAATATTTATAATATATTACCTTTAAATATATAAAACTTTATTCTACTTTATTAAATATTAGAATTAAGTAAATATTATAACTTACTTATTAATAACCTTATTATTATCTTTATAATATTAATTTTAAAGCTTTTTAAAAATCGATAAGCTATTATTAAATATTATAATAATAATAATTATAGCTTTTATATATATATTAAAAATAAACTTTTAATATTTACCTTTATTATTTTTTACTTTTTAAATTATTAACCTTAAATTTTTAATAATATTATTTAATAAATATTGCTTATTTTAATTATTAATATTATTAATAATCTTTTTTACTTTAACCTTAATCTTATTATTTAAAAATAATATATTAATTTAATTTTTAATTTATTTCTTATATATTATAATATTAATAATTTAACTTAATTTCTTAAGTTTTATATAAAGCTTATATCCCTTCTCTTTTCTATTATTACCTTTATTAATAAAGGTAATAATAGTTATAAAAGAAATATATATATTATTACTGCTATATCTAGTTTTAATAATAACCTTACGCTTTTTAATAATTTTTATATAAGCTTTACTATTAGTATTAATATTAAAAGCAGTTATAACGGCTTTATTATATAAGTTTTCTATAGTAATAAGCTTAATAGCAGGCTTAATAATAGTTATAAAGATTTTATCTTATATATTATTAGTAATATTAAGGGCCTTATTTTATATTTCTTTAATAATTAAAGCCTTTATAACGGTTATAATAGCCTTATCTTATATATCCTTTATAGTTAAAGGCTTTATAATAGTTATAAAGTTTTTATTTTATATATTTTTTATAGCTATAAGTTTAATAGCGGCTATATAGTCTTTATTTTATATATCTTTTATAGTTATAAGTTTAATAATAATTATATAATCTTTATTTTATATATTTTTTATAGTTATAAGTTTAATAGTAATTATATACTTTTTATTTTAAATAGCTTTATTATTAGCGTTAATTATAATTTAAAGGTTATTAATAACCTTTTATTCCTATTTAGCAATTATAGGTATATTATTTATTATATTCTTATTATCGGATTTAAATTTCTATTTAATTTTAAGGTTAATAAAGTTTATAGGGGCTTTATTATTAAGCTTATTAAATGATTTATTAAAGGTTATAAAGTCTTTATCGGTAAAATAATTAGTTTTATTTTAAATATTACTAGCTTAAATAATAGTTATATTATTATTAATATAAATAAAAAAAGATATCTTTTATATATTAAAGTAATAGTTATTAATAAATAATAGTTATATTAATATAATATTTAATATTAAAGTAATTAGTAAATAAGTTTATAAATTATTAAGCGCTTATAAAATTTAAAAAGCTAAATTTATAATATAATAAATATTATATTAATATAATAAATAATTTTAAAAACTTAAAAAGTTAAGTTTA